>VZTF01009819.1:550529-600529 GCA_013397755.1 Cnemophilus loriae | reverse complement strand
GATGTGCTCGGTGGTGTCCCCGCCGCCGATGCGCCAGTGCAGGAGCCCGCTGTCGAACTCCTGCACCCGCCCCAGCTTGTCCGAGTAATCCACCACGAAGGGGTCGTTCTTCTGCACCACCTTCACTGGAAGCTTGTCAAATTTACTCACTAGCTTCTCCTCGCTGCTCTCTAGAGGTACTTTGTCCTTGCTCGAAAACGCTGCCTCCTCCTCTTCCTCATCCTCCTCTTCCTCCTCACAGTTCAGGCTCCGTGGCTCATCGTCCTCCTCCCCTTCTTCAGGGGAGGAAGCTGAAGATTTGCAGAACCTTTCGGGATCTAATAGTGTTCTTTGCCCTGGGTCTCCTACCTCGTATTCCTTCAGGATTCCAAAGATCTCGATCAGGCAGCGCCGGAAATATTCCACCAAGAGCTCCAGCAAGCCTGGCAGCTGCAAGGGGGGAGAAGAACAGGAGGTGAGGAAGAACAGTGGTCAGAAAACAACTCAGGCCAACGCACACAGGGCAGAGAGTTTAAGCAGCGCTAGCAATTAATGGTGCTTCTCATGCTGGCAACAAATGGTGCAGAAGAGGGGTTTTTGTCCTCTGAGAAAAGCAACAAAAGCAGACACTGGCCGTCAGTACCCAAACTGCCCCCTCAGCACACACCCTGTGCTCTCAGCTGTCTCTCTCCCCTGGTTCACTCCCAGGGAGGGCCTTTGCACACACACACAGATCACTCAGGCCAGGCAGTGACCGCTCACAGCTGCCCACACCCCACGCTCCAGGTACAGAGGCTGCAGGAGCTGCTCGTTGCCACCTCGCTGACAGAAACCCCCGCAGCACCAGCGCTTCAAAGACCTGCCCCAGAGAGCATCTGCACCCACCTGGCTGAGGTTGAAGGTCATTATGCTGTTGTCATCATAGAGCAGGATGTTTATGGTATCTAAGGCCCACGTACTTTCAGCCAGCAGCCCCGACTTCAGAGACATCATCACTCTCCAGGCTTCAGGAGTTCCTGTAACATAAACACGATACTTTCGGCTCCTGGAGTTTCAAAACAAAAAGGAGACACTTGATACTGCTTTTTGGACCCATGAAGAGCAGAGCCTGGTTAAGATGATGTACAGGCCGTGTGTACCACCAACCTGCCTGCGGGCAAAGCCAGAACGAGGGCTCAGAACACAACTAGCCTGCAAAAATTCCATTTTTTTTTCAAAGCCAGCAGAGCCCTTCTGCTTGGCAGGACTGTACCAAAGGGCCAAGGCAGCACCAATCCCTCAGAAGGCTCCAGCAGAAAGGCAGGAGTTTCCTCTTACCGATATCTTTTGCCGTCAGCCGCCTCCTCTGCTTCAGCACAGGTTGTGTGGCTTCTACGGAGCCCGGCGGGAAGGTGATGTCCCGTCGGATCATGGGAGGCTGGACAGCTGCTGGTGTGATGTGCGAGGCGGGCACGGGCGGCCCTGCCTTCTGCATCTTCATCCCCGAGTGCAGGAACGGGGATTTACTGGGAGAAGTGCGGTTCTCCAGAGGTCTGGGCAGAGGTGCTGGGCTGGATACCTGAGGAATGTGATTCTGCATGCTGGGGGGGGTCTGGTAGTTGGACTGCGGGGGCCTGGTCATGGGGGGCACGGGGGCGGAGGGGCCGTAGGGAGGTTGCCGGTTCCCGTGGGAAGGCCATGGTCCCTCGTGGTTGACCCTCTGGTCTGAATGCAGGATTTCGTCTGTTCGAGTGACCCCGTGGTAGGCGGGGCCCTGGGGCGCCGCGCCCGAGCTCTGCCGGTTGGGGTAACTGCCGTAGCCCAGCTCGTTCCTGCCCTGCCACAGGGCCCCTTGCTGGGGACCCTCCGGGGCCGGCTGGATGGGCCCCCCCATCATCTGCGGGGGGATGTTCTGCTGGGCGCCGGAGCCGGGGGCAGCCGAGACCCTGTCCCTGCCGAACTGGAAGGGGAACTGGCTCTGGCCGGCGCGGCGCTCGGCGGGGTACGTGCTGCCGTACTGGTTGTACAGGTCCTGCTGTGGCGAGGGCTGCGCCGGCGGCTGCTGGCTGGGCTGCTGCGGCTGGGCCGGGGGCAGCTGCTGCTGGGGCTGGCCCTGCCCCGAGCTGTAGGGAACGTTGTAGAGCTCGCCCTCGTGCCGCTTGGCGGGGAGCCCGTAGCTGCCGTCCATCGGCCGCTTGTAGTTCTGCGGGAACAGAAAGGCACGGACACGGTCAGGTGAGTGGGGATCCAGGACTGCCTCACTGGAAGGATTGTTAAGCACTGGAAGGGGCTGCACAGGGAGGTGTGGAATCAGCGTCCCTGGAGTTATCCAAGAAGTGCCTGAACACGGCACTCGGTGCTTTGCTCTGGGTGACGAGGTGGAGATCAGTCACACATTGGACTCATTGATCCCAGAGGTCTTTTCCAACCTCAGTGATTCCATGAAACAAACAAGCCAAACCTCTGGGCAGGGTCCCCAGAGCCAGAGGATCTGCCCCACAGCATGGCCACGGAGAGGCTCTGTCTCCTTGCTGGCCGTATCCGCTGTGGAAGTTGGATCGGTTGTTCCGTTTCACAAGCCAAGGCCAATTCCTTGCGGCTGCCTGGGGAGTTTCCCTGTGGATTCTACAAGGATGCCTCAGGGGCAGGAGTCTGCCCACAGAAAGGACTTTCCTGCAGAAAGACTCAGCTCTACTCTGCGTTCACCACAAACCAGACCAGACCCTGGCACTTGCTTCCTTCCACATCCAGGAATTTTATCAGACCCTATTTCTCTCACATTTCCCAGGTTTCTGCTGAAGCATCAGACAAAATGCATTAAAAACTGTTGTACTTCCTGCTTCTTCCTTTCCTGTGGATTTCAAAACACACCGCTGAAAGGAGCAAGAAGGCTTCTCGCCCCTAATTCTTTTAAGTGCAAACGGAGAAAACAGCCAATTGCTGAGACCAAATTAAAATCCAGGATCTCTCTTGCCTCCAAGGTCTGAGCTGTAGCTGCTGTGGAGGCTATTCAGACACTCCACGGTCATGACTGGCTTCAGATGGAGCTCTAGGGCTTCAAAGATGACAAGTTCCAGAGTAACTCGAACTCTTGGCTCCGAGCCCCGTGGCTCTGGTTGCAGAGCCAAACTGCAGAGCAGTTGGAATTATTCTTAGCACAGCTCACTGAGTGCCCTCTCTATACTCTCCTAAACCATAAGACTTAAAATTATCAGGAAAACATTATGGGTCCTGGCATGGATATAAAGAGCAAGTCATACGTGAGGATTATGGAAAGGGATCCACGTTCATTCAAACTGTCCTGAAACAAACCTGACGGGTTTGGGAACAGCAGGGAGGAGGAGGCAGCAGGGCAATGGAGTCTGAAGCCTCTGGCTGCAGGATGAGAAAGGGAAAGACCAAAAAAATCCTCTGGTTTGTGCAGAATAATCCACCTGAAACCGCTCTCCTGAATGATCCAGGACTTACTCCAAAGAAAGTCATCACTTGGACCAAAAGGTTACAGAAACAGGATGGGATTCAGAAAATTCCAGAGGGACAGAGAAACTCAATGAAGCTTCCTGATCTGCTGCCTGACCAGAGCATGCAAACCACACAGCCTCCATTCTCAGAACACTGCTTTGTTAACACAGCACTGGGAACGTTAATTAAAACTTCTTTAAATTGTTTTCAAATGGGAAAAAAGTCTCCTGTAAAAGATCAGGTTGGACAGGGCTTGGAGCACCTGGGACAGTGGAAGGTGTCCCTGCCCATGGTAGGGGGTGGCACTGGATGGGCTTTAAGGTCCCTTCACCCAAGCCATTGCGTGATTCTGTGATGAGGTACCTAATCCTTCACATTCATAAAGCAAATGCACAGCCCAGAGAGTTTTCAACTTCCCCTCTTCACAAACAGCACAGCTAAAACTCTCAGTTGAGCAGATGAGGAACTCTGGGATCACCCACCTGCTGCTGCTGCTGATACATGGTGGTTTGCTGGCTGGGGAAGGGGCTGCCCGAGGATGTGCCTTGAGTGGAGAATTGATTGCCATAGGAATCATGTCTGGAGAAGAAAGAGATGTGTCAGTGTCACTGCCCCAGGCTCGGAGCCCTCGGTGGGGACAGCAGCCCCTGGCACAGACCTTTGCTGCTGCTGCTGCTGCTGGGGGTAGCGGCTGGGCGAGTACATGCCCGACTCGGGCGTGGAGGGCAGGATGCTGGGCTGCGGGGTCCCGCTCCCCAAGCTGCCCTCGGGTCCCATCCCGGGCTCCGTCCTGCGTGGAAACAGAGACAAACCCCCGTGGTCACTGAGGATCCCTCAAAGGAGCAGGGTGATGAGCACAGCCACGGCAGTGAGATGTGACCATCCCCGAGGGCCCCCGGGGCAGCACCCACCTGACTCTGTCGTAGGGCGCTCCGTAGGAGTAGTGCTGCCGCTGCCCCATGGCCATGTTGCCCATGCCGGGGCCGGCGGCGCGGTTGTAAGGGTCACCCATGCCACTGTTGGGGCCCTGCCCTGAGGACATGAAGGGGTCGCTTCCCGGAGCTGCAAGAGTGAGAGAGCCAATGAACACACCCACCTCTGCCTCAGGAGAAGGTTCTGAGGTTCTGGGGAGGAAGGGCGAGCAGGGGGTGTCCTGCAGCACGTCCCAGCACACAGGCACACAGGGATGAGGGCTCCAGGAGAAGATGATCCCTCACCTTTCCTCATACTGCTGTAAGGATCTTTATTTGGCTCGTAAGACATGCGACCCATCATGTCAGAGGTATTCATGCTGGGCTGGTACCCTGGATTTGGAGTCATGGAGTTCCGTTTCTGGAACGTAGGATCACTGCCATCTGCAAAGGCATCCTGGAGGCCCACGGAGTTACTCCTGTTCCAAAAAAACCCCACAAATACCACATTACAGAGGTCCACGATGCTCCTCAGGATACTTTTATTCACATGCTCCCTCTCAGCTGTTGCCATACCCTCCAAGGGCCACAGAGTCAAGAGGAACCGCCCTTCCACAATGCTGTCCTCAGATCCAACCCCAAAATTAAAGAATATGCACACACAGTGTTGCCGTGAGCCATGAAGGAAGGAGCAAAGCGATGGAGTCCCACCAAAACAGGCACCCAAGTCCCCAACATCTCCAGCAATGACCCAGAGGCGACCCCACCCCCAGCAGTGGTTCCATACCTGATGCCTGGCAAAGGGGGCATCTGACTGTGTGGCGTCGACGCCGGGGTTGGTGGCTTCAAGTCTCCTCCTTCTGCCATGGAGCTGCTGGTGGACTGAGGTGTCTGAGGGCCCTGCATGGAGCCTGAACCCGCTGCAAGAGGAGGAACGTGGGGTGAGCAGCTTTGCACTCTATGGATGCAACGATGCAACCCTGAACCTCCCAGAACATCAGCCTCGAAAACAGAGAGTCCTTTGAGGAAGAGACAGATGAAATACCGCCAAAAAAGCACGAGGAGCTCAACAGTTCAAGGACAGGCTGGGCCAGGCTCTCCAGAAGAACCCAAAGCTGAGAGGCTGTGTCTCTGCTCATCTTAACCCCGTTCCCTCTCCCACACCACGGCACTGTGTGGTGCTTCCCAAGGTATCCCATCAGAGGCTGATGCTCTGGAGTGCACCACAAGGCAGGAATATGGGGCTTCCTGCCACATGACAACCACTGACGTGCCTGTCACCTTCACATCCCTTCCACCAGGAGGGGGAGGTTTGAACCCTGTCCTGGGATACCAGGAACTCCCCAGCTGAAGCCACCAAGTAACTCTGAACGAGGCTCCTCTGCACGAGGCTCCTCTGCTCGCTCTGCCCTTCCAGAGCAGTGAATGCACGCAGGGTAATTCAAGCACCACTCCCAAGGATTCCTGGAACAGGGAATGCCGGAGATGCCGGATCTTTCACTGCAGGACAAAACCCGTCCAGCAGGTTCCCTGTAAGTCCCAGCCTCGACACTGCTTTCTGCTCCACTGAGCTTTGACCAAACCCCCGTGCGTAATCCAGCTGTGCCGGGAGCTCCAGCAGCCCTCCCCTGGCCCGGGATTGCTGTGACAGCGTCAGCTCAGGTTCAGCCGCTCCTCGCAGCTGGCAAGAGCTGAACTCTTAATTAATGTTTCCATTAGTTCCCGTCCCCAGCACCCGATATCCCTCAGCTTCAGCCCTGCTGGTTGATGAGTCATTTCAGCTATTCATTAAAATCCTCCGAGGTCACGTCCAGGGCATGTTTGTTTACACCCCACCTTCCTGGCACCCTGTCCTGTGCTCTGGACTCCCTGCCGGCCGGGGAGGGCTCGGGAGGAGGAAGGGCAGCGGGAGCCCCGGCGGAGTTTCATTCACAGACCCTCCCTGGCAGCCCAGCCCCGCTGCTTCCCCCAGGAATTCACTCGGGCGCTGCTGGCAGGAAGAGCCCCCGAGACATTCCCCGCGTCGCTGCCATTTGGTGTTTGTCCCCACCTCCCGCCATCCCTCCCACTCACAAATCCACACGGAGCTGGAGCGGGGCCAGCTCCACGCTCTGGGAATTCAAACCCAAGGCGCCTCCCCGGGGACTCTGCGAGAGGGAACCTGGGAGGCTCTCAGGAAACTCCGAGTGCCCGTGAGGGAATTCCCAGTTCCCCCTGGCCACGATCTCTGGGAACACTGCTGGGTGTTGAGGGCTATGATGGACACTGCATGAAGAGCTCTGGCACCAGGAGTTCCAGCTCTGCAGCCTCAGGCAGGGGTTAATGGAGAATGGCACAGTGCAATCCTCATCACTCCCAAAGTTCTGCAGGAGTTAATTTGGCAGAAGAGGCTGAAATGCAGAGCAAGCCAATGCCAGCAGGTTGTGAGGTCTGCAAGGAGAGCAAACCACGTCTGTGGGACAGCAGAGCCCTTCAGCCAAATGGTGAAACGGCTTCAAAATGCCCCACTGCTGTCCACAGGTTTCCAAACAGGGAATTTATTCTCATCCAGGTGATTCCCTGGGAGACAGGACTGTGTGGGGCCTGGAGGACACTGGGCCCTGGAAGAGCAGCATCCACTGGGATTCAACACTCCCCCAGGGCTCTTCAGCCTGGAGCTGGGCTGACAGAGGAATTTCTGTCCTGCCCTACAGCCCCGGGCCCTGAGAGGAAGAAAAGGAAAGTGAAAGAGGAGCAGGGCCACGCTGAGTGATTCAGCATAAAGCACCAGAGCCACCAGCCAGGCTTCAGTGCTGCCTCTGCACATTCCCGCTTGTGGGAGTCTGGAGCAAGGCGAGTTGAGAGAAGGGGTTAAATTGGAAATACAGCAGAGTCCTCTCATAGCAGGACCCAAACGTGCAGAGTTTGGGGTACGAGCCCTGTAAATTCCTTCTGCTGATGTGCTGAAGCAGGAGCTCAGCCCAGAAGGCAGAGCCAGGCCCTTCACAAACACCACGTGAGCAAAAACAAAACAAAAACGGATGCAGCTGCTAATCCACTCTGACACACACCTAGAGCCACAACAAGTCTAAAGTGGCTTCCTAAAAGTCTCAGCTCTCTCCAAATAAACTCCAAATGCTCTCAATATCTTTGTTCCACTGCCTCAGGGGGGTAAGAAAGAGATTTTGGAAAGCAAGTGGGGCTGGATTTGTGGTCTATTTCTATTTCAGCAGAACTCAGACACCACTTTGGACAGAGGTTTAGTCTAATGGCACAGAAGTTCCTTTATCTTGCAGAACACACCAAGGCTGAAGCTCCACTGGGACAGGTTTCCTGACCAGTGACAAGACATGATTTAGTTCTTTATAAAACCCCCCATGTAGCTGAAAGGAGAGAGAAATGTGGTGCCCAGAAGAGCACTGGGACAAGCCCACTGCCACCGGGGGGTTCAGCAGGGCTGGGACACAACTGCACTGCAATCAAAAGAGCTTCATTATTCCACTCCTCAGGAGCCTCACAAAGATGGTGCCAGGTTTCAGAACCAAAAAGGCATTTTTTTGCAAACATTATAGGAACTTCAAAGCAGACCAAGTTTTTATTTCACGTACATGAGCAGGCTCCTGACCAGAAAAAGCATCTGAAGTTTTTTAGTTATAAGACAAACTGGAAAACTCAGGCTTAAAGAAGAGTTGGCAAATTCAGCAGCAATTCAAGCAATGAACTCAATGCAAATGAGACAGAAAGGACCAGGCTTTCCAAAGACTAAAGAGTACAATGTGCACGGTTGGCCTGGATGTCTTTTCTTTTTTTGTTTAACAAATCTGAATTGAGCGTTATGCTTAAATATTCAGAAATACCTCAAAGCAGGGTCTGGCCTCACCTGGAGATGGAGGTTGGATCTTGGTCTGGGACTTCTTTGAATCAGCAGCTGCAAAGATGTCTGGAGGGGGGTCCTCGCCCCTCTCGATCTTGCACTCGAAGGCGTACAGACACTGGATGTACTGCTTCTTCAGCGAGCTGGCTGCACTGCTCGACGTGCCCACGTTCAGGTTGGTGGCCAGCTCACGCCACTTCTTGTTTTTGTTGACCTGCACAACCAACCAAGAGGCTCTAAACTCCAAGTCCCAGCTGTCTCTCCTCCAAGGAGAGAAACCAACCCTTCCCAGCTCACACAAAGGATGCAGTGAGGGCTAAGCAAAGCAACCCCAAAACTACCAAACTCCGTTCTTCACCAACAGAAAACTTTTCAGATTTACAGGGACAGATTGCAAATCAAATTAGTCATGAGGTCAGCTGACAGCCAGATGCAAAGACAAAGACAGTGTCACCAATCTTTGCACTGGACAAAGCAGGGAAAAAGGGCTTGAATTGGATCTGGCCACAGACTGTTCTCACCCAGACAATGGGAGAGCAGACATCTGGCTCACGTAAAGGGCGCTGGGTTTTATTTACAGAAATAAAACGGGGCTAAATGGAAATTCATGGCTTACACCTGGCCACAAAGCTGATTTTTGTGCTGTGGGCAGCTCTGTCCCCTGGCCGGGGCCACTGACCTGAGTCAATCCCCCGATCTCCTTGACGGAGATGTAGAGCCTGTACAGGTCCAGGGGCTTCCTGCCGACGGCCGGCAGGTTGGTCATGCCCATGGCCTTCTCCTCGGTGAAGGCCAGGTAACGATCCACCCACAGCTTCCTCTCGGGCTCCCCACCCAGCTCGTACAGCTTGGTGATCTTCTCGTTGGTTGTAGTAGAGGAACTGGACTTCTAGGAGAAGGAAAGAGAGATCAGGACTGAGCAGCACAACAGCAGCTCCTCCATGTCCGAGGTGGCATCCTGGCCTTGCTCCCTCCCAGCCTCCTGACGCTGTGCCTGAGCATGTTCTTGTGTCTTTCACCCCCTGGAGTAGAGGCAGAGATGGTTTTGGCATTCTAAATCCTTACTGAAAAATTAACTCGCCAACTAGAGGTGTTCCTCAAACCTGATGATGTTCCAGGTGAACCCCAGACCCAAAACTGAGTGTGTTCATGGCACGTGAGATGATCCTTCCACAGCACGGACCAGCAGGACAGAGCAGCCCTGATTTGTAGCCAAGAGCATTCAAGTCCTCTTTTGCCATAAATAGGAGAGGCAGATGCCAGAACACAGGAGCAGAACTGAGAGACCTCCTGGATCTTGCTGCTGGCACAGGGATCAAACCTGCAGAGCATTTGTTTTCCTTCAGGTAGCAAAGGAGGAGACCAGGGGCTCAGAAACTGCTTTTTTGGTGGTTCTTTTGAAACTGGTAGCAGCAATGCAAAGAAAAACACTCCCTGAAGAACTTGTTTGCCTCCCTCTTCTGGCTTTAATACAGGATTAGTAAGAGGTTTGTTTGTGTAACAACTGCAACACTTTAGTTACCACGTCCCAGCTGAGAGCTGACTCGCTCCAGGCCCACTCCACCAACAAACTCAGGTTTGTTTACGCTGCTTTTGGCAGTTTCGCTGCGGCAGGTGATAATTCCTAATACTGGATTTGTTTTCCAAGTGAAATCCATGACTCCCATGGGACTGGGAAATGCTCCCCTCCATTTCTCACACTGTTCAATCCAAGTGAACATACAACACATGGCTTTATTCCCCTGGATGCTGAAGAGGATGGGAGTCAATAAAAACAAAACCCAGAACATTTTACCTTTGACTTGGATTCTGCTTTGGGCGTCCCATCTGCCTTGTTGTTCATTTTAGTTGCAGGTGTTAATTTGACGTCCCCAAGTCCCATCATTTCAGGGCTTGCTGCCATCCCTGGGAAGTTAAAGGAATCTTTAACGCTGATTCTCCTTCCAGTGCAATGAAATCAGTGAAATCCTAAAGCTCTGGCTTACCTGCAGAGTTGTTGGCCATGTTGCCCCCCATGGGGTAGGGTGGGCCCTGGGGGTTTATCATGCCAGCCATGCTGTTAATTCCCTGCCCATAAGGAGGTCCAGTGCCCATCATTCCCCCCTGATTCATGTTGGGATAACCAGGAGGCCTGGAGGAGGCAAGGAAGAAACAGACACTTACTCCACATATTAAGCATTAGGATCTTGTCTTCTGAGGAAGCAGCTTTGCTAAAAGAAACCTAAAATTTGCCCCAAATCATTTTTCCAAGAGAAGAACAAGTATCAGGTGCTTTTGTAAATCTCAGTAGCGAGAGCCTAAATCACAATCTCAAGAGAAAAGGGGATGCAAACCCTTCGGAAAGTGGGACTTGAGCTCTGAGCATTTTCACCCTTCATCTTGTTCTCCTACATCCACAAACTGAGCCTCATTTCAGTTGTTAAACTGCCTTTAACCTGCAGTCTGCAGCCCTGGGCAGTGAAGTGGGAATGCAGGATTTGGAATCACGGAATGTCCCGGGTTGGAAGCGTTATTTTCAATGTATTGCAAACCTCCCACACAACTGTGGCTCAAACTTCTTCCTCAAAGGGACAGGCTTGGGTGCCTTTATTGAGGTTTGGGAACCTGACCCTCGGCAGCCACAGGTGAAAGCAGGAGGCTGCAGGAGCAGCCCTTGCGTGAGGATAAAGAGCAGTGTCCAGTCAGACAACAAATGTATCCACCAGCTCTGGGGGAACCCAGTTTAAGAGCATGTTCACTGCTCCCATGGCATCCTAGTAGGCCACACACATCTACTTTGAAATGGGCAATAAAGGAAAAAACAACCACAGAAAATAGTGCAAAGTTCAGAGCTGAATTCCAGCTCCTTTCCCACAGCTGCTCATCAGGGCTCCAAAAGGAAGAAGTTCCTCCACTGACAAGCAGTGCCTTGGATCACACACACAGCTGGGTGGCTGCTGGATTTAGGGGCTGCAGCACTGGGGCAGCATCTCCAAATCACCAGGGAACAGAGAACACCAGAAAGCAAAATGCAAAAATAGTTGAAAGGATCTCAGAGTTAAATAATTTCACCTATGAACATTAAAAATTCCCTAAGTATGTCATAAATGACGTATAGAGTGCTGGAATGGTTTGGGTTGGATGGACCCTAAAGATCATGCCCTGTTCTACCCCTGTCATGGGCAGGGACACCTTCCATGATCCCAGGGTGCTCCAAGCCCTGTCCAACCTGGCCGTGGACACTTCCAGGGATCCAGGGGCACCAGAGCTGCTCTGGGCATTCCAGCACACAGCTCCTCCAGGCTTCACTCGCTTCCGTTTTAACACTTCAGCTTGAGAACCAAACCTCCACGAAGGACAAACCTTCCCAGAAGCCTCTCTGAGCGTTCCCCCAGCTGTGGGTCATTCCCCAGCCCTCTGGCAGCGAGCTGTGCCGCAGGGCAGGCTCTGCGCGAGGCCTCTGCTCCCTACCTGTTCTGGATGGAGTTGGCAGCAGCGTGCATGGCGGCGGCCGCGGCCTCCTGCGCCTTGCGGTTCATGCCGGCGGGCGGGGGGCACATCCCGCTGCCCACCTGGGGGGGCATGTTGGCCATGTTGGGGCCGTAGGGCCGGCTGCCCATGGCCGCGTGGCCCATCCTGCCCGGGGGGATGCCGCTGTACGGGGGCACGGCGCTCTGCCCGTGCATCTGGCTGCCCGCCGCCATGGGGTTCATGCTGCCCCCCATGCCCGGGCTGGGGTAGTTGGCGTTGGACATGGCGTTGTAGTTTGGCTGCCTGGGGTAACCTCCTGGGGAGAGCAACACAGGGGAACACAACATCATTCAACCCGTTCGGTTTATGAATCACCATAAAAATCTTCTATCAGCAAATATTTAAAGATCGCTAACAGAGATGAGGGGGAGTGTTCACACCTCAACACAAAGTCAAAGTACTTGGATATAAGCCACGTAAAATGTGTTTTGACACAGCCAAGTAACAACATCGATTCAGAAGCTGCCTGAAACTCTCCCAAACCTCAGCCCAGCATAGAGAGCTAAATGGTCCAGGACAGGATGGAAAACCCCACATTAACCCTTCCCAAAACAGGCAACACTTCATCATCTTCCTCTCCGAAGAGAGCCATCCCTTTGTCACTATTACACGGGATGCGCAACCCGCTTATTTCTACACAGAGAGGAAGAATCCTACTTTTAGAAGTACAACTATCCCTGAAAGCAACACATCCCATCAGTCTCAACAGGAGCAAAGCTCTGGTTGGTATCACCCACACACTAAGAGGGGATGAATCAAAACATTTATCATGGAATCATGGAATGGTTTGGAAGGGACCTTGAAGATCATCCCATGGGCAGGGACACCTTCCACTATCCCAGGTAGCTCCATCCTGGCCTTGAATACTTCCAGGGATGGGGCAGCCACAGCTTCTCTGGGCAGCCTGGGGCCCCAACAAGACATCAGGACAGAGAGAGGCCTTTGCTGGCTCAGGTCCCACCTTGAGGTCCGTACTGCCCGCCCTGGGGTCCGTAGCTTCCCATGGAGTTCTGCTGGTAGGGCCCCATGCCGGTGTGCATCTGTGCTCCCGAGGACTGCCGGGGGGATAAGGCTGAGCCGGGCTGGGGGGAGCTGTACTGGGGCATCTGGGGGTTCCTCTGCATGTACCCTGCACAGGAGGGAGCACATCGTTAGTGTGAACCCTCCAGAGCTGCCACTGCACACATGTGTTCCACGCAACAACTCCCAGCACCGACAAAATCCTTCCAGCAACAGCCTGGACACATTTTAATGGTTGCATTAAGGAGCCAGTGTTATCTGAGCAGATAACAGATCCAATTTCCTGTTTTAGCCAGAAAAAAAACCCCTTAGTGCCACAGCAGAAGCCAGCACAGCTCTGCAAATCCTTGGGGCTTCTTGTTCTTGGTTTTTGTTCGCTTGTTTGTTTCCTCAGGGTGACAACTCTATACCTTCAGCCAGGAGAGCTGAAATTTTACATGCATTTTCCCCCCCAAAATCTTACTCTCTCAGAGGGGAAAGGCACACAATATTGTTGTGAGCACCCCTTGTTTTGAAGCTTAAAGTCATGGGCAAGAACATGCACAGGAAAGCATGTTAAGAAGCCAGAGAAAACATCTTACAAGCCAAAGCACCAGCTAGGGTGGAACATTTAGAGGCCAAACAGCCACCAACAGCTGAATTTACTGCAAGGTACCTCAACACTTCAGCCTGTAATCCTGGGGCAGCTTTTCAATGCTCTCTCCCACAGAACCCGTGTCCCCAGGCCAGGTAATTTCAATAACCACGTGCAGCTGGCATGACCCACCTCGGTCCTGCGCGATGCTCGACTGGTTCATGGAGGGGTGCAGGATTGTGTCTGACTGGCCACTGGGCGGGCGGGGAGGCATCTGATTGCCTGGGCCACAGAAAGGACAGAGATCATCACCAGCTGCTCACCACAGACCCAGCAGGCAGCAGAGCCACATCCCAGAACCCCAGACAACCCCAGGACAGGGGGATGTTGGCCACGGCGAGGAAGAACAACAGCAAGTGGTCACAGCAGGCTGGTGCAATGGAGCTGCTGGTTCACCAGCACCCCAGCCATCCCACTGCACCCCCCGGAAAGCTGCAGACCTCTCACACAAACAAAGAGCTCAGGACCTCAGAACCCACACAGTGCTGGCACTGGGCAGTTCCTCCCCGCTGGGCACCACAATTCAGCCCCACCAGAGGCCGGGAGGTGTGAGGTTACCTGGGACTGCAGCAGGGGAGAGGGGACCGGAGCGGGACTGAGCAACGCTGGCTGGAGATCCGACTGGGGAGGGGGAGGGTCCTCTGATGCCTGGCAGGTGAGGAGAGGTATGTGGCGAGAAAGGAGACTGAGCTGGGTTACTCTGCTCTCCTTGGCTGCTGGAAATCCCTGATGTGCTTACTCCAGGGCTCAGGGCTCCTTCGGTCCCCATGGGCAGGTCATCTATGGAACCAGACAGGTCCTGCAGGGCACAGAAACACATCAGAAACCACAGAGCCACGGGGCTGTTCTCTCACACACCACGCAGACAGAGCATCTGTCCCTGGGCATGCTGCACGCAGGAGTCAGTGAGCTCTGTTTACTGTTGGTACCAAAGGCTGCTGCAGACTGAGGCAGCTGCCAGACGTGTCTTATCCTGCTGCCAGTCTGAACCCAGGAGCTCCTGAGTTGGTTTGCTGATGGCCCAAACAACTGGCTAATTCTCCTACTTGCTCCTTTTAATTCAGTTTAGAGGTGGGAAGTTAAAGAACGCATCAACAGCACACGTAAAACTGCAAACACAGGAGACAGTCCATGTGATCACGGCTTGGAAGGGAAACGTGGCTCAGCCTCTGAAAGACAGAAAACTCCTGCCTCACCATAATTAATTCATAAACCTCCTATGAGCTGGGAAACTACTCACTTGAGATGGATAAAAACAAACTAAACAGAGATTTAAAAGAAAACCATAAAATACTCTTCAGGGTTCCCACTTCCCTTTCTTCAAAGACAGCAAAAATTAGCAGTTACTGCATCAACCTGTAAAGTTTAGCTTTTCTCCAAGGCAAGGCTAGAAAACACCCTTCCTCCTGCATGTATTCACCTTGGGGAAGAAAAGCACAAAAAGCCTCAGAGAGCTGAAACCTCCAATTGCCACAGCAGCAAAGCGACAGCATCAAAAACCAGCTGGCAAGTGTGAAAATGGGGATAATTCCAAGGAGCTGATGTGCAGATCCAACATGCCCAGTTGTGCTGGCTGGTTGATAACAAGGTGCATCAGCTGTTCAGGCTTGGCCTGCAGTGAATGAGTCAGGAGCAGCCCCAGCCAGAGGAAGTGGCAGCATATTTGAACAGAAAGCTGGGAAGTTGTAACTATTCCAGGGATTAGATAAAATCTCTGCCAGAGGTTCAAAGGATCACGGCAGGTGAAGAAGTGGAGGCCAAAGCTTACTAGGACTTCACTTACCCTTCCTAAGTCTTCCAGAGCAATCAGCTCTGGATCAGAAGGGTTCTGGGTGAGCCCTGAGGGAATCCCAGGTCATCTTCCCTGCACAGAATTCAGCTGAGCAGCACGAGCAGAGCCGACCTCATTAAACCCCACGGAGAAAGGCTGAGCCAGCTGATAAATCACCTGGACACCCTGGTTTCCTTTACACGGGCGGCACAATTCCTGGTTCAGCAGCAGCTCAGGGAATGCTTTCCCAGCTCCGGCAGTGCAGATGGACCTGGGACACCAGGCACTGCAACTCACCAGCCTGGGGAAGCAGGAGCCCCACTCCCCACACCTGCCTGCCAGGGGATGTGGAAAGGCTCTGACAGCACATCCAGGAAGTGGAAGTCATGGAGAAGTGGAATTATGGAGGAATAAAAGCCAACACGGGTGACCCCCAACCACCTCATCGCCCCCGTGGGACAGGGACATTCGGAGGGACAGAGGGCAGAGCACCACATTCAGCTGCTACAGCGGGGCAGTCTCCTCTGTTTTAATGGAATTTGATCAAAATGCTTCTAACAAATGCTGGCAAATATTACGCTGGAGCTGCAGAGCCCAGACACTTGGTGGGATGATTTAGTGCAGAGCGTGTCCTCCCTCCCCTTCCATTACTGCTCCTGTTGGAGAGCTCATTTCCTGCACCACAGTCTCTGAGGTATATTTGCTTACTGCTCAAGTATTATCTTCCTGGGAAAAAAAAAAAAAAAAAAAAGCTTTGTTTTATTTCAATGAAAGCTGAAAAACTGCAGAAAAAGCCTAAAAATAGTCTCTGAGATCTCTTGCAATTTTCACTACTTTCTTATTGTAACATCAAAAGCATTGCTCCTTTATGCAGCTATTTGGGTGTTTTTCCCTGGACAACTTTGACAAATCCCACATTCCTACTGCACAAACCATCTGAAGTGGGAGTAAAGAGACATTATTTCCAACATTTTGCATTAAAAAGCATCAACCAACACAAACAATCAAGAGCAAAACACTCCTCTCCCTGAGATTTACTGCACCCAACTGCAGCCACTGACAAAAGACACACACAGAGACTCCCCCCAGAGCCAGTGAAGGGAGAGAAACCAGTTCAGTCCAGCCTACAACTGGATGGAAATACTGGCATGTCCCTCCAATACGTGAAGGTAGTTTTAGTTTGAATCACCAAGTACATACAAACACTTTTCCTCATCACTGAAATTAAGCTGGAGGCCAAACCCATTTCCAGCTTTAAAATCCCCACCACCAGGAGCTTGTATGGTACAGAATTTCAGAGCAGTTAAACCTGGAGAGCAGGGGGGCAGTGCCTCGGCTGCAGAGGTGAGGGACTTTTAGGCTCAAAGGGAAAAAAAACCACATTAAAAATGTGCACCTGAGACAAATACTGGCATGAAACAACAGATACAGAGCAAGCGCGCAAGGTGAAATGTGAGTTTCCTTCCTTTATCTGGGGGTAAGTGCTTCTCCAAGAGGCAAGAGAGAAGGGTGTGGTTGGAGGGACCTCGGGACGTGTGGAGGTCACTGCTCCATGGCCTGGGCAATATTCTACATGAACTGGGCAGCCTCAGAGGGCAAGGCTTGGGAATGCCAGACACGAACATATCTGCAAGGCATGAAATGAAGGAACGTTAAAAACAGTTTGAAAATTAACTCCTAAGAACTAGATAACAATCTCCAGAGCCCATGCCTTCGACCTTGCCTGTGTATCGATGCTTTAGTGCTCATGTAATTTAAAAACATCCAGTTTTAATGAAGCAGGTGGATCCTGGGTGGCTTTAACCCTGTGAGCAGGGCCTCTCTGCATTGCTGACATACCATGAGGGACCCCCAGAGGAACAGCAGAGCTTTAGCTGTGCATCAGGCTCCCAGATTATCAGTTTAAATGAGTTAAAAGTGAATTACACATCCCCCTTTCCCGGCTGTTGGGACATGAGTTGAAAGAGGACTGTGAAAATCAAGTAACTCCTGGAGTAACTTTCAGCTCCAAAGATATGTAAGTTTTATGAATTCCAACAATAAAGTCATTTCGCAGCAAAGAAGGGTTCTGCCAGCACAGCAGCATTTTCTGAGTGTGTTATTCAGCAGGACTGAGCTTCTCAGAAGGGAAACTCCTGCAAGGGGAAGGAGAAAACATGGACTGGAATGTCTGAGCCCCAGCAGCTCATCAGTGGGGAGCTGGTTTCCTCCCATCAAATTCTCTCTCAGGATGTCGAGCACCAGGGCATGCTGGTTTAATCAAACCTAAAGGACACCTCCAGCTCTGACACCCCCAAACCAGGGGAAAAGCAAATCCCTGCACCTCCCTACAGCCTGTTTTTGGGGCTGCTGTAGCAGAGAAGCCTTTGAAAACAATAAAACCCGATGGAAATAATGGAGACCTGCTGCCGTCAGCGGGTTCTGGACGAAGCCCAAGAGCAGAGGGCCTGGGAGGTTTTATTTGCCTCCCACGGAGCACCAGGAGCAGACCTGGAAAGCCACGGCAGCAGCGGGAGAAGGGCTCTCCCCTTCCCTCTCCCGCCAGCACAGCCAGGGAGCCGAGACAGGAGGTGAGGCTCAGCAGCAGCAGCTCTGCCAACTCAAGGAAACGTCAGGGTCTGGAGAATTTCCTCACGTGTTTCCAATGTGTTTTTTATGCATTTTATTGCTCATCTGCCATGCAGATCAAAAACGCTGGAGGGATTCCAACTATTTCACACAGAATCTCACACTCCAGGCTGGCTGCAGCCCCAAAGCCTGAGTTTCTTCACTTGAAATACTGCCCAGTGTTATTTTGGGATGTGACCTGATAGCGGAAGCCCACGGGGACCCTGGAACGAGAGCGGCTCCAGCTGCGAGTGGATGCCCGAGCCGGGCCGGTGCCAGCGCGGGGCTGTCAGTGCTGTGACAAACAGCGACTCGGCACCAACACCTCCTTCTCACACCACAACAAAACCCTGCCTGGAATCACACAATCTGCTACCCAGAGGAGGGGGCAGGGGAGTTCATCCCTCGCAGGGAAAGGGCTGCAAGTCCTGGCATGACCAGCACAAGGAGCCGGGTGGTTTGTGCTGGAAACAGCCGGGATTCTTTTATCTGGCAGCAGGAACCACCACCCCTCTATCTGATACAGCTCATTTGTTAAACAAACAGAGAGATGAAACAACGAGAAATACTTAAGATCAAGGTAACAAAATCCCAGAGGGGCAGAGAGACTCAAGGCTCTGCTCCGGCCCATCCCACTGATCTGGAAGAGCAGGAAGACTGACCAGAAAGCAAATGGAATTCCTGAGCAGGGACTGCAGCCTCCCCTGCCCATCCCCAGCCGCCCTCAGTCCTTCCACGTGGGAATGGGAAAAAAACAGGGAATGATCTCGGCAAGATCAGATCACCAGACAGCACTCAAGGAAATTATGGTCTGAGACGAGCATGTGGTGGAGCTTATAAATTCTGTAAGGCCAGTTGTTTCCATAAGATGCTCACAAGCAAGACCAGAGAACAATGGCTAAATTTATTCCCTAGTTCTTTCTGAAAGGGAAAAAGCCTCTTCCTTCCTTCTAATTGAAATACTCACTTTCTATTACAAGCTCTTTTTCTGTGCAGTTGCTTTTCCACTTACTCAAGAACTACCAACATTTAAAAATCACAAGCTTGTCCTTTCCTTCCCCTTTATTTCCACACCCAAAATACCTCAATCCTCTCTATCACAACAATCACACAGCTGACTGGCAGGATCTCCCTGCTATTTCGAGGACATGGATAGACTTGTTCCTCCTTTGGCAGCACAACTGAATGCTGCCTCTCATGCTCCACAGAACACTCTCTCCTGGAGACTTCCCCGTGCTCCACTCACAGCACGCCCACAGGGACACCCGGGAAAGCCAACCTGAGGCTTCACAGATGTGACAGAAGGGTCTGGAAAGGACCCTGCAGCTCCAGTGTCCTCCTGCTGTGCCTGTTCCAGGTTGCTCCCCCAGCAGAAGTCAGAAGTTGGAGCTTGGGAACAAGATCAGCTCCAGTGGAAACCCAGCTGATACTTTTCATCCAAAGAGATTTATCACCCAGTGTCTCCAAAGCCTTTTCTTGCTGACAAATCAAGAATCAGAACAGAGATTTTCCAAGTCCTGTCCTATCCCAGAAACATACAACTTGTGCCAGGCATGACCATCATTCCCCTTGCTCTGCTCTTCTACCACCAGTTATTGTGGAGAGGAACATGAGCCCATCTTTGCAGCACCAAAAGCACCTTCTGGATCGTTCCTGGTGTGGGTATGGGCTGGACAAGACACAAAGGGGACGTCCTCCTTCAAAATGGGACAAGACCAGCAGTCAGAAGGAACAAAGGGATTTATCTACAATGAAATCACTGGGATTGGCCCCTTGGATACGTCCCTGGAAGCTCAACCTCTGATCTGAGCAAGGATGACGTGTGAGCAACAAGAAATCAGACAGTTCTCGAGTTCAGCAAGAGAAAAACCACTGAGATCCTGGTACCAAACGGAGCGTGCCATAAGGACCTGGGAGTCCTTACGAGCCACTCACCCATCCCCGCAGTCCTTAGGGAGAGGAAGGAAGTGCTGGACTTTACTGCTTCAAGGGGAAAACACCTGCCCACTAAAACAAATACCAGTGAGGTAACACCAGCCAGGCTTCAGCCTCTGCTACAGAGTCCATATTGCCTTCCCCTCCTAGGAGTTTCAGCTCCTCTCAAGCAGCAGCGCTGACAATTACAAACCTAAGATGGGGACTGGAACGTGCCAGAGAGATTCATGCAGTTTCCTCGCTCAAAAAAGAAGCTGAAAAGCTCATTCTTCCAGGCTGGCTTCAGACAAACTGGGAGAAGCTGCTGGCTCGAGCTGCACTGCAGGGAAGGGAGCCTTCGGAGAGGAGGCTGGCAGGAGGAGGGGCTCGGTGCCACACGAGAAATTTTACTCTGATTGCAAAAATAAGCCGCTGTTCTAATCCAGCTCAGTAAATCTAGGTGAGCCTGGTCGGCTGGCAGAGAGCAGGCACAGGATGGAGCAGGGAGGAGGACAGAGGCAAGTGCTGCTGGCTGTGCCACATTCCTGCACCGGAGCCTTGCGGAACAGCCGGCGCTGCTACCGCAGCAGCCATTGATTTTTCAGAGGTCGATACTCCACTCCCACAGATCTCCTTGGCAGGAGCTTTAATCACATCTCCTGCTCCTACCCTGTGCCATCCCTCCTTCTCTTCCCCCTCCAAATAAAATAAAATAAAATAAATTTTAAAAAAAAAGGGAGGGCGAGGGGGCTTTCCTCCCCCTCCGAGCATGGAGCAGACGAACAAATCTCATCTTCTTGGTCTTTGGAGAGCAGAGATTCAGAGCTGTAGTTGCAGCACAAAGTAGAGAAGGAGTAACATGATTCATCCACAGAACAAGATGTCGCTGGAGGGAGAACCCGCCATGTGGAAGGGCAGCATTCCCACCCGGAGAGTGCTGGGCTCTTCCGCAGGACTCTGGGAGATGCAACAGCAAAACCCC
Organism: Cnemophilus loriae; assembly: GCA_013397755.1. Taxonomy (NCBI): domain Eukaryota; kingdom Metazoa; phylum Chordata; class Aves; order Passeriformes; family Corvidae; genus Cnemophilus; species Cnemophilus loriae. The sequence continues at coordinate 579,907 of VZTF01009819.1, read as the reverse complement.
ACACAGGAGTTCCCATTTAACCCTTTGGAGGCTGCTCAGCTGATAAAAAGTACTCCCAGCTTTACATAAACGTTGGTACAACATCAAACATCCAAGGCAGCAGGAAAATGCCAAATTTTTCCGGACAGGGTGGCATCACTTCAGCTGTCCCAGAAGCTGTCCCATCCATCCAGCACAAAAGGGTGACACCTCCAGCTCCTACAGCAACACTGACCCCAAAAGAAGCTGCAGGAAAGAGGCAGGAGGATCGTGGGCACAGGAAGAAGCAACATGGCAGCAGCACCAGAGGATGCTCTCACCGGGTTTCTGGAAGCTGTGGGGATGCAGGGATCTACGAGTGGATCCCATCAGTGGGAAACGCTGGTCTTGGAAAGGCAGGTGCAGGAGGGACATGAGTGCAGGCCTCAGCTGGCACACCTGTTCATTCAAAGAGCTTTTGTTTTCCTTCCACAAGCTTTTCGGTCTCCTCATCCAAGTCTGAAGACAAGCCTCAGCTCACACAAAACACAGGACCATGGAGGAGGCAGGAAGTCCCCGTTCCACTGCCAGCCACGAGGATATTCCCATTCCCCAGCTTCTCTGGAAGGCGCTTCCCAGGCTCAAGTTCCACACAGAGACTCCAAAGCATTTAGTCATCCCAGCACGTGACTGTGCCACCATGCCAACCACTCCAGCCAGGGTGGGCAAAGGGAAGCAGCAAAGGCAGGAGGCTGAAATTATTACAAAATTTAAAAGGCCCCTGTTCAGGCAATACTTTGGATTTTAAGATGAATCAGCTTTTAGTATTCTCATCAGCCTCTGAAACAATTAGCAGTGACAGGATCAATTTCTAAAAAAGCAGGAGGAAGATTTTAGGACAGAACAAGATTTCTGAGGTCTCAGGCATTTGCAAGAGTGGTGAATCCAGTGGTTCTTTCCCTGGAAGGTATCCCTGCCCATGGCAGGGAGTTGGAACTGGATGATCTTTAGGGTCCCTTCCAACCCAACCCACTTCGTGATCCTGGACTGATTCTGGGAGACAGCTGGGAGCTGGCAGCTCCTTCCCAAACTCTGTGGTACCTGTGGGAAGGCAGGGATGGCCCCTTGGCACTGGGGCATCTCCAGAGAAACCATTTCCATCCAGAGCTGTCTGCAGTGCCACCCCCAGGCCCGGGGGTGCTGCTCCGGGTGGGATGGGGAGGCTGGAGACACGTTTGGAGAGAATCAGGGAACTGCTCCTCTCTCCTGGCTCAGCAGTGAGCAGGCACGGGAAGAGGTAACATATCCATGGAAACCTGGCCCAGGCCAGGCTGACGCGAGCCCGGTGCCGCCCTCGGGGTCAGGGCGCCAGAACAGTCCATTCCTGGAGATGTCACTTCTTGTCATCTCAGGAAATTAAACCTTTTTTTTTTTCTTTCCTTAAATAGAGGCTTCTACTTTCCAGATTCAAAATTGTAATAAAAGCCAATCATACAACTCCTCCAATTACCAGGACTGGTTTGGGATCCTGGTGTGACCCATCCCAGCCCATGGGAGCATCCCAAGCCTTGGGCTCCTGCCATGCCCCACACCACCACGGGCACCACGTGGAAGCAGTTTTCCCCATGGTATTTATGATCCCACATGTCTCCAAGACAAGTCAATCCAGCGTGCCAGAAGCACAGTAAGAGCGAAATGATTCCTGTGGAGCGAGAGCTCAGGTGTGGTGGTGTTTAAAGCACCACAGGGTTGAAAACCCTCAGTTATCCCTGCAACTGCTCCACGCAGGAGAGGAAGGTGACACCAACACGGCCCCTCCCTCCCAGCACGGTGGGTTCATCCTCTGGCAGGGCTCAGTTTGGGTGGAAAGGGAAGAGGATGAGGATCAAACATCCAACGTCAGACTCACAAGAGGCTTCCGCACCTTTTAAAGGGTCTCCAATGACGCCAAGTCAGCAGCAAAAAGGAAGCGAAAGCCTGATTTCCCTGCCCTGCAGCACGAGCTGCTCGGGAGCCGAGGGTCCCCCTCCACGGGAGCTCCGGCGCAGGAGCGGCCCCGGATCCTGCGGCAGCGCAGGGACACGTGTGGCAGAGCACGGAGCACTGCCCGGGATCCCAGACCAGAACTGGTCACCCCGCAGCAATTTCCTGCTCCCACACTGACCTGCCTCACCACCGTGGCTGGGCCCGAACAAACCACAGCCCATCCCGGGCCGGGGGAGCTCCGGCCCCGCGCGGGGTCCCAGCTCCGCTTCCCACGGGGTCCGGCCCGGAGCGCTGCGAGGCGAGGGAGGGGCTGGGGTTTGGGGAATGCGAGCGAGGCGCAGGCAGGAAGCTGAGCTGAGCCGCTCTCGACCAGAATAGAAACAGGAAACGAGCCCGGCACCGAGCACAGCGCAGCTCCCGCGCCCGCGGCTCCCGAGGGATGCTCGGTGCCGGAGAGGGGGATGAGCTCCCAGCGTGGGGAGCTTCCCCCCAGCACAGGGTGGGATTAGCTCCCTTCAGACCCCGAGGAAGGGGTGGGAGGAGAGAGCGTTGCCACAGGGACACACAGCAGAGCAGCCCTGGGGCAAGTCCGCGTGTGAAAGGTGTCACCAGAGCGGCTGAAGGCCAGGGTGGTTCTGGAGCAGCATTCCACGCTCTCCGCAGCTAACAAAATACAAAAACTTGGAAAGAAAGGCACAGCCTTCTCAAGGAACCATGCAGACATGGTGGCACAGTCGCACAAGAAGAAAACCTTGGGCAGAGGAGCAGAGCAAGGAAAGATACATTTTTAACTCCCGCCATCACCACAGCTTGGGATAAAACCCTTCAGATGGGGAAGGCAGGGATCTGCACTGCCAGTGCTTCAGGTGCTCCTGGGGGAAGCCTCGGGGTGCTGGTGGCTTTATCTGCATATCCACTGTGCTGCCCTGCTTTGAAATGCACACACTGCTAATCCCTCTCCTAAGGCAAGCAATAAGACAAGCTCAAAAGGCCAAACACAAACCAAACAGAAGCAGGAAGTCCCATATGGAAAGAGAAAAAAGGAGAGGAGGGGGGAAAAAAAAAAAGTTTGAAGTGACCAGCAGATTCAACTATAAAACGTTCTTCTCCTCTGCCCCCTGGAAAAGTTGTCAAAATTATTCATTTTAAATGAAAATTTTAAGGAAACAGGCTGCCTCCCTCCTTCCATGGCAGCTCCGACAGTTTTTTGCTGCATTTCAGCCTGTTGCATTGATTATTTCCAGGTCAGGGGACACAGCTGACAGAGCTCAACTTTATTCCACTTCAAGCACTCCCAGAGCAGCTGAAATGACCAGTTGGAAAGAACGGAAAATCCAAGCAGTGCTTCCTGACAACCTCCAGAGTCCAAACTCAGTAACTGCTTGACTCAGGGAGGGATAATCAACCCAAAACCACCCCACAGCTGCTGGGGACATTCACTGACAAGATTTTTCTGCCAAAGCTCTGCAGCCTCATTCCTCTCCCCACCCAACAAAACCAATTTTCTTACATCCACACTGCCAAGACCCAAGGCCAGAATCCACAACCAGAAGTTAACCACGGATCAGGAATGTTTTCAGTTGGTTAAAATCCTTTCTGCCATTGAAAGGACACTTTTCAGATCAAAATTCAGAGATGAACCAAAGCGAAACATCACTAAATAGACAAAATTGTTTCCCAATAGTCCAAAATAGCAAAATACTGAGGTTAAAACTGTTCCCACTCTACAACAAGACGAAAATAAACTGAACAGGGAGGGGGTTTCTCCCTCAGGCTCACCAGTACAGTGATCAAACTAAGGACATTCTGGGGTGGGAATTCCAAAAATTTTGCCCCAGCTGCCCAGTTTGCTGCCACAGAAATTCAAACATAACCTTGCTGTGTCAGGACCTCCAAAATCCTGCCAGAATCTGTCCTCCTGGTTTATTAATGGCTTTTGGGGCCAACCTGGAAGTTCAAACACCAGAGATGCCAACTTCTGTGGCTGGGAAAGAATGAACAGCTTGGTGGGAACCACTGCCTCATGCTCCACTCCTCATCTATCCTAAAGACATCAGGAACTCCTTCGAGGCAGCCCATGAGACAGAGACTGGGGCAAGGTAAAATCTGTCTCATGTTCCGTAATGGAGGAACCACGGCTGGGCCTGAACGAACGAGAAAATCCCTCCCAGCAAACCCTGAACTCCCAAGAACTCTGCAGCAGAGCTGATCTGCAATCCAAAGCCAAACGGATGTCCCAGCACCCAATTTGCTTCCCCTAGAGTTGCTACCAGCAGCTTCCACGGCTACACAGAAGGAAGTTATTACCTGGAAATGTTTGACTCCTTCAGCCTCAAAATCCAAGACTCAAAAGTTAAAGGCACGGAACGAACTGGATACGACTCTCCAGGAAGAATTTTTTGCTAAGGAGAAGAAACTAGGGAATCTCCTGGGAGAAACAGATTTATCCTAAGGATTACTATTCCTCCATCACACCCAGACACAAAAGGCTACACTTCACTTCTCCGGTGCAATTGCAATCTAAGTTTGGTTTGGCTGCAATCCTGATGGAGACTCCCTTGGGAAGCAGTGAATTTTACACAGAAATTCCTCACCTTGCCTGCTACAGGAAGAGAGAGCAGCCAGGACACTCAGAGGGATGCAGGGCTCTTTAAAGGGCACCAGGGAGCCCCGCTTAGCTCAGGAGAAAGTTTAGTTAATGACACAACAATCATGACTGGGACGGGATCCTGAAGGCCCTGCTCAGAACCACCCACAGGACATTCCTTCAGCAGATCCCAAAAAAGCCACAGGAGCTGAACAACGTGACAATGTCCCTGCCAGGAGATCAGCACCTCCTGAAAGGGCGATGGACCAGCCAAAGGAGCAGTCCCCCTTTACTGCTTAGAATTCCACCACGAACACTGATGCACGACATCCACGTGTAAAGGCCAAGGACTTGCAAAGGCACCGGGCACATAAATTTAAAACTGCCCAATAACCTAAAAAGCAGGAACCTCCTTTTCCTGCTGGGGCTGACCTGTGTTTCATTAAAGATGATGCATGGCATGATTTGCCCAATTCCAGGATATCCAGTGAGCTTTTCCACAGCACCCACCAGGCTCCGGAAAGGTCTCAGGACTCCGTAATAAAATTAAAAGCCCACAAACAAACTCTGCTCCTCTAAGTCATCCGTAATGGCAAAACAGAGATCTGGGAATCCTCCCGAGCAGGATAAAACTTTCTCAACTAGACAGACTGAGCAATATCAGGAAGATAAAAAGAAATTGATAGTGCCCTTCCATGGAGCTCTCGTGTTCCTGAGCATCCCCAGGCCAAACTCCGTGCAGGAGATTGATCACTGCAAACTGAAACAAGGATTTGGCTTCCAGTATCCCTGAGATCCTGCCTTTCAACACCCCACAGCATCCCTGTCTGAGGCCCTTCTCAGCTGGTGCTGCTCTTGTCCTACAGGATCCCAACGAGACAACAAGGAATCATGAAAGAGGTACAAGGGATTCTCCTTTTTTGAATTTTTTGCCTACTAAGGAAGAGAAAGGCCAAAAATACACCAGGGTTGGGTAAGCTAAAGACTGCTTGATTTCTTAAATGCAAATTATTTGGTGGCAAAGCCAGGAAAACCAGATATTCCCTTGTTTCTAGGTTCCTCCACTCTTGCAGCTGAGATGCATTTCTTTTCTTAGACTACTTGGGAGAGGGGACAACTTGAAAAGGGCCGAATGTATTTAACCACAAGGTATAAAACAAACTCCCACTTGGTGCTGAGAAGGAGCCACTTCTGCAAAGCCTAGTTACTAATTCCTATAATCCGAGTCAGAGGGATCAGTAGGATTCAGGAAGGCTCCATCAGCAGTGCCTCTGAAAGGACTTCCCACCGTTCTGAGCTACAGCAATTTCTTCAATTACTTCAGAGGCTTCACTTCTCCCGCGCTCCTCGCCAGAAGATGGGTCACATGGAAGAACTTGTGGAGAGGCAGAGTGGAAAGAAACATGCTATTTTAAAAGATTTTTTTTTTTCCCCAGGCCTCAGAACAAATTAAATCTTTGTAATCAGGGTCCAAAAGGCAAAAAAAAAAAAAAAAAAGAAGAGGAAAGAAAAAGCAACAACCCACAACTACTCCCATTAGGTGGTCAGAACTAGAATCACTTTGTATTTTGGGTGACAATTTGTACCCACGATATGAAGGCATTATTTCAAGGGGCTCGTAACAAAGCTATTCTCATTTCTGGGAGCAAAAATAACTCAGTTCTACACACAGCTCACTCCTCTGGCCAATCCAGCTGCAGCTCCCAGCACTGACTTAGCCAGTGGCTAAAGAAAAAAAATAAAAGCTCACTCACTTCCTACTGGTTAGAACAAAAGTTACCAGCAAAATCAGAACTCAGCAGCTCCAAACTTTTCTTCCAAGCCAGAGGCACAGACCAACTTGTGCAAAGTAACTTAAACTTTCAACCCTTCTCTGCTTTCTTGATGTTTGAACACAGAATTAAACTAGTCTGGCCCAAAACCTGCTGGAACACTGGGCACTAAACCTCATCCCCAACTGGTCACTGAACATCGAGCAAGCAGATTTAGGATGCCAAAGAAAATATAATTCTCCATCTGCCAAGGAAGGAGCAACATGGGACTGATCTTCCTCACTCCAGGTACCAATAAATTTGTCTTTTTCACCAACTGTTCAGTCAGACAGGACTAGAGAAGCTTAAATCAGAAGCATAAGGATCCAAAGAGACAGAAAGGCAGTGGTGCTCCAGTGCCATCCACCAGTGCCACAGTGGGCCAAAGAACAGGAAAATAAGGTAAAAATGAGGACTTTTCCCTGGAGGTCCGGGCCCACTCTGACAGCAGTCAAGTACTTCGGTCACTGCACACAGAGAGCTCACAGACCCAACTGCTTTAGGAAGAAACTGCAGACCAGAGCACTCAGGGTTAAACTTCCCTCCCAAACCCATTACTTTTGTAAATTACATTCAATCTCCAGTGGGAAGCCAGAAGCTAATGACTTAGTAAAAAGCCCAGGCAGCCTCCATCATTCCCATTTCCACGTGGAATACTACCAGTGCTCTTTTCTCCTGCTGTGCTCCTGATTGCCCTCGGCCCAGGCCCCACTCACCGGCAGGCTGGAAGGTCTGGACTGAAGATTCAAGTTCATGTCTTCTTGCCCTTTACTGGAAGCCATTGAGGGAGCAGAGGATGCCTGGGACCCAAATGAGTCTTGAGATAACTCCTGAAACACGAAGAAACACACATAAAAAAAGTCACAAGTGGGAATAAATAAATACAATAAAGCCTCTGTTGGAATCACTCTGGGATGCTCTCACACTGTGGAAGATTTATGTCCCCTTGGTGACATTTGGCCAAAACAGGAGGTGAGAGCCAGGACTCAAAGCCAGCACACACAGTGACTGCCCGACTGCTGCTCAGAGCTGGGAGAACAGGTCTAAGGCCATGGCAGAACAGCCATTCTCCAGCTTTCCCTTATCACAGATCCTGGAGATCACAGGCTGGCCTGGATCTGCCACTCTGCTTCTTCACCTTCACCATCTCACTCTTGCTCCAAGTACCTCATTACACAACTGAGGTGAGTCAATTAAACCCTTCCACTTCTCAAAACCTGCCCTGGATGCGTTGCAGTGTTTGCTGAAATGTCCCAGCCAGCTTTGTTTCTCCTCCCCAAAGCCAAGTTTTACATTTAAGAGCAAACTCTTCCCTCACCCTCCACACGTAGCTCTGCGAACTGCACTCTGCCATTGTGCTAAACCAAGGGAGCACCTGGAGAGCTCCCACAGAACAGCATGAAAACCATTCCGTTCTGGAATCCTCTGCACTGGTAAAGAATCACTGAGGTTGGAAAAAACCTCCCAGACCATCAAGCCCAACCTGTGCCCAATCCCCACCTTGTCACCAGCCCAGAGCGCTGAGGGCCACGTCCAGGCCTTCCTTGGGCACCTCCAGGGGTGCGGACTCCAAACCTCCCTGGGCAGCCCGTTCCAAAGCCTGACCACCTTTTCCACGAAGAAACTCCTCCTGAATTGCCAACCAGCAGCATTTTCTCAACCATAGCCTTTAAAACTGCAGTATTAGCATGGCTTTGCTGGTTACTGCATCTATGAGCCGCAGCAGAAGCCACCAGGTTTGACCGTTTTGTCCCACCCAGCTTGCTGTGCGTAGTTCAACCAATTTTAACGCACGAAACAGAAGGTTTGCCCCAATGGTTTTAAAAAATGACTCAGAGGAGGAGGCAGAGCCAGAGGCAGCCTACCTGAGGCGGGGGGAAGCGTTGCTGGGAGTAGGCCGAGGGCTGCTGCGGCGGCTGCGCCGGCGCGTACGACGAGGAGGGCTGGGACAGGGCCGGGGGAGCCGCGGGCTGCGCCTGCTGCTGCTGGTACGGCGACTGGGACTGCTGCTGCGAGTAGGGGGGCTGGCTCGGGGCGTGCTGCGGGGCCGAGGGCTGCGGCTGCGGGTACGGGCTGGGGGGCTGCTGATGGGGCGGCTGCGGCTGCTGCTGCGAGTACGCCGGCTGCGACGCCTGCGACTGGGGCTGCTGCTGCTGCTGGTACGAGGGCTGGGAGTGAGGAGTCTGCGACGGAGGCTGCTGCGAGTAGGGAGGCTGCTGCTGCTGCGGGTGAGGGCTCTGCTGGTTGTAGTAGGGAGTCTGGCTCTGCTGCCCATACGCGCCGGGGCCCTGCTGCCCGTACGGAGGCATCTGCAGAGGGAGAGATGGAGTTGCACCAGTCACAAAGGTATTTCTCTCACACACACACACGCACACGAAGATTCTGCTCAAGAAGCAGAAATTCAGAAACCTGTGCAGAGCAGTAATGCACTGGAAATGCCACTACCTACATACCTCCCAGACAACAGCAGAAGTCACTCGTGTGTGACATTATTCTTGGCAGTAACCAAGTTTTAACAGGCATCATTGCTATGTTTTTAGGGATCCCTATCTGACCACCCTTCAACAAAAGTAACATTGAAAGGAAAGACTGCTTGCTCCAACAAAAAAAAAACCAAGATTGCCTTTTGAATCCTGCAAACAGTCCAGCAGGCGCCACATGGATCATGTAATGAGCCAAAACTGACCTGGAGTCATTTCTTGTGCAAAGAACAGCTGTGTCTCTAACACAGCACAGCAGAAAGAGGATCTCACTCCCCTGCTATTTATTTTTCCCTTGTTGGATTCACTGCTCTGCCACTGTCTCTCCTGGAGACAAGGATTCCACAGGGTATTGATCCCACCTGGATGCAGGTGTGGTACAAAACACAGCCTGGAGAAATGCCCTTTACCCAAATAACCAATCCGGCCTGGCTGGGGCAGTCACGGCTGTGTCTCTTTGCCCGTCCAGTTGTGACGGGCTGCGGAAGCTCTGGAAGCTGTACCTGTTGTGCATACGAGAGGCTGCCCATGGCACTCTGCGTCCTGCTCTGCATCCCCATGGGGTATCTCTGGGGCGCCTGCGGCCCGTAGGGCTGCCCGGGGTAGCCGTGCCCCTGCTGCGGCCCCGCCTGCGCTCCCTGCTGCTGCGTGTAGGGGTTGTTCCCTCCGTAGGGCTGAGGCCTCATCTTCCCCATCTGATCCATCGGGCTCGACGGCTGCAAGGCAACACGGGACACGTGAGGCACATCCACACACACCCAGGAATCCCTCACTTAAACATCGGAACTTCCCAAAAACCCCAGCAGAAAACTGCAACAAGTCGGCGCCAAGGAGAAGCTCGTCTGCCTCTTCCCAGCTGCTAAACCCCAAAGTTACATCTGGAATTACAGCAGGATTCCTGCTGCCTTTCCAAACCCACCATTCCACCAAGAACAAGCCCAGTCATTTGATGCTGACATCTCTCCTGTGGCAGGACAGGGAAGAAGGGGGGAAGGATCATCAAGAAAGATCAATTATCAGTCTAAGTGGCTTTTCCCCACTGTAGGTAGTAGTTTAATGTCCAGATATTCCACAACAAGGTAAATTTAGGCTGAAAATTTAAATATTCACAAGAAACACTGCTTCTTTCACATATAACAAGGTCTCCCAAAACACTACAGGCTGTTAATTTACACTTATGCATTTCAATTAATGCACATTGATGTGGTAACACTGGGCAGTGCTGCCGACATCCACAGTCTTCACGACTGCAGTTTCATTTCTGAATATTTTTTTACACGTGCTTTGTGTCTGCTGCCTTTTGGAGAATAAAGAGTTTCTAAATCAAATTTATTCAGATGCACATAAAAAAAATTTGTCAGCCTCAAAAGTCAGGTCCCTGAGCTTTAGAGCACAGACAATGAGATGAGTGAATAAATGCAACTTTCCTTGGACTTCTTCATCTGTGCTACCCCTGCCTGGAGCCAAGATTTAGGAATAGTAAATCGAATTTCCTGAAAACACTATAAACCTCAACACTATAAACCTCAAAACAGGGCTTTTTCACCTTGGCAGTTATTCCCCTACTAAAGCAAGGGCTGTTCTGGCGTGGTGACCTCTAAATGAATCCCAGCACAGTCCTTAACCTCCATCCCTTGGACTGAATGGGAATCCTTCCCTGAGCTCCTGGTGACCTAACTAATCCCAATTAGATGTTTTCCACAGATCACCATGACAATGGACTCCCCATTACACCATCCCTTCCTGCCACCAGCCCCGGGGTGGTGTTTGTACAGATCCAAGCTGAGCTCAGGTGCTTGAGGAGTGGCCCTACAGGTCTGCACAAGCAAACATCACACACAGCTCAGGCTGGAAACCCCACAGAACCCCGGAGACCACAGCAGGATTTCACTGGTGTTTGCAGAATCCACGCTCTTAGGGGGAAGAAAAGAGAAGTTCTTGCAGTATATGCTGCACTTGAGAAAAGCCCTCCCCAGCAGCCAGCACAGCTTGGAGCCCCAGCACACATTTGTGTGCCCAGCTGTCTGTGCAGTGTGGCTGCCAGGGAGGCTCAGCCCCGCGCCAGCACCGAGCACAGGGACACCACGTGCAGCTCGTGGGGCTCTGCTGGGGCACGAGGGGCTGGCACTGAATGGAGACGGCAGGAAAAGCCCCACGGCTGGGAAAGGGAGAGGCTGCTGGCTCAGGGGGAACCGGGCTCTCTCAAAGAAATTTGTGTCAATGTGGCACAAATCGATGGAGAACAAAGTCCAGGTGCTCTGCTCTGCCCCAGCTCGGGGCACCCGTGGAATCTGCCAAGCTGGAAGGGACCCACAAGGATCCTCAGCCCTGCACAGGACAGCCCAAGTCACATCCCATGCCTGAGAGCATTGCTCAGACACTCCTGGAGCCCTGGCAGGCTCGGGAAAGCCAACCCCTCTGCGAGCACGGCCTCTGCCATCCTGCGAAGCTGCTCCCAGCCGACCCCGTGCACGGCCCTGGAGGGACTCTCCCTGCACAGGTGGATTTTGGACGCCCTGCCACGCTCAGCTGTGCTGGATGTTCCCATTCCCGTCCACACTGACACCAAACCAATTCTGAACGAGTTTTATTCCATGTTTTATGTTCAAGCTATCACGGCTGCTGCTGCTGGGGAGTGACACAGGCAGAGGCTGCAGGACTCCATGGCAGCCCCAGATCCCTGCCCTGGGAACGCCGTGCCCGGAGCCCACGCCAGGCACCCACACGGGGTCTGTGCCAGCTCGGAAAAGCAGCTTCCATTCACGGGGGCAGAAAAAAGAGATCTTTGAAGGCTCTGGTGGAACCCTCAGAGCTGCGGAGCCTCAGTCCTGAATGGAGCACCCCATGTGGAGCTCCCATACACCCTAAAAGATGCAAATTTTGTTTACATCTTGCTAGCAATTGTCTCTGATGCTTCCCAAGTGTTGCCTTGTGGGTATCCCCTTGCATCACTGACATCTTCTCCCTGCCCACATTATCTCCTTTGGTATGTAAAAACGGGGCCACCAGGAGCTTTCCCAGCCCCTGGCTTTTGACTCCAGCCTGCTCTCACCACCCCCAAGCACTCACATCCTTCCTTCCACCTGACAAAGTGCAACTTCGGGGTTACTGACTAAATATTTCAGCATCTTTTCCGTTTGTTACTTGCTTCCTCCTGGTTGTAACTCACCTTTGCAGCCATCTACCAAGGGCAGCTTCTCAAACACATTATTTTTTTGTTTTTTGTTTTAACTTTTATTTTTTCTAAATACACTCACACCACATGCTGCCCCCCCTGCACTGATTTCTTGTCTGTGGTCACCCACAACACCAACTGTCTCTTCAGGGAGGAGAAAACAAGGTGAAGATTCACTTTTCCATGACTCCTACAGGAAGTATGACAACTACTAAAAAACTTCCAAGAAACATTTGGAACTGTTTATGCAGCCATTAAAAAAAGAAAAAGAGAGAGAGAGAGAAAAGAAAAAAACCCAGAACACAAACCCCAAACATCTTTCCAGGATGTGACCAAGTCGTCACCTCGACTGCTCAGCGTGGGAGGACACGACGTGCCTCAAACTGCCGCCCTTCCACCAGGCCCTAGCACAGAGAGGGTGCTAAAAACAAACACGAAGAGCATCTAAATTGCAGCCTTATGGATAAAATTCCATCACCAGGAGAAATGTAAGCGCCAATTAATCCCTAATGAAGGAACTATTCCATACGCACACTCCTGACTCGCAGTAAGGCTAATTCGTGCTCCCCGGGGTTGCAGTGTACAGCTCAAAGGCTGCAATGTGTTGTTTCTTCCTTCAAAATATCCCATTAATCCAGAGTATCCCACACCTCTGTGTCGCTGATGGAGCTTTAACCGCTCTGGACTTGGTATTGGTGCTCTGGCTCAAAGAGTCAGCCATAAGGAAGCTTCCTTGAATCTGCTGCCTCAAAACCCTTTCAGGGAGTGTAACTCCACGTGCCTCAAGAAAAGAACAAAGCTGAAATGCAGGGATCGATCCAAGGGCTGGTGTGAGGATGCTGGGAGGAGCAGAGGCTGCGCAGCCCCTTCGCACACCCGTGTCACACGAGATGGGCACGCCGGGAGGAAGCAAGAACGCGTCAGGATAAATACGGAAATACCAAACCCCAACTGCAAAAGGCTGGAAATTCTTCTCTGGGCTGATACATGGGAAATCCTTTCAATAGGAAACCACAGGAGTAGATTACTGTGATTACACTTCAAAAGCAAAGGCCCTGCCACAGAGAGACATAATTGAGAGAAAGTGTTGCTCCTTGATCACTGAAGTCCAGACCCCCTGCTTACACCTCCCTGCATTCATAGAAACCTATTCTATTCTCCCTCAATCCCACTATCTCTGCTGTTGTGTAACACCAATAAGTACCAAAACTCGGCAAAACATTGTCCTGCCACCAGTCAAACTTCCAAAAATAAAGTTGTGTGGTTTGGTGTGTGAAGAAAGTGACCATAAGCCCGTGCTCCAGAGAAATTGCCGAGCTTTTGGGGCAATTTAAGATAGTTCTAGATTAAGAGTTTGTAGCAGCAAGCCCAGAGTGAGCTTAAATTGCTGAGTTCAAAAGCTCTTCAAATCACTCTGTGTGATGTGAAGGGTGTCAGGCCCCTATAATGAGGCAGTGCAGTGAAACCAGCTCTTCTTCCAAACAACACCGGGGTTTTCCATATGAAACAAAAAAAGCTTTAAGCAGACAAGAGGATTCCACGAACAATTCTTTTCAGATTTTGTCTGGTAGAAGAGAAATTCAGCCTCTTGAATAAATAGCTTGGTTAAATTGGAGGGGACCTGCTATTGGTCCTGTCAGGAAAATGAGTAAAGGGAAGAGGCAAATCCCACTTCGGAAGCAAGAGCCAAACCCTCCACAGCTGTACAGAAAAACGGAATTCTGACTTTCCCCGTTACCTTATTACATATCTGTACTTTATTAGGCCAGAGAAAGAAAAGGAAGGATAGTCATTTACTGAACTCTCCAGTTTCAAATCAGCATCATTCAATTATTGGCAAACATGGGCATTGGCCACGACTGGTTTCTTCAGCTACTCCCCCTGACCCCCCCGAAAAACTAAGACGGCCGAAAAAATAAGAAAAAAGCCCTAAGCTCTCACCTTGGCTTTGAAATCTTTTCCTGACCAGCTTTGTTGTCCGTTTTATGTGATAAAAAAATAATAAAAAGCATTCCTGGCTGTTTAACCGAGAGAAGCCCTAATTGATTCCCACAGTCATTAACCTGCATTTTACCTCGGAGAGTGGTAGTTAAGGAAGTCGGCACTGCTATTTATAACTCATCTCAAATTGAGGGCAGACTGCCTAAAATCTAACACATCCCAGCTGTACTCCTGTTTGAACTGGGGCCAAGGGAATTTTTTAAAGCAATCTTGGCACTGAATGAATGACACCAACAGTACGAGCGCGTGTGGTTGTGTTGTGGTGACGTAGCGCTGGAGGTGGAAGGGGACGGGGGGGCCGCACTCCGTAATCCCTCTCCCAAGCCCAGCTCAGCCCCGAGCCGGAGCCGCCCACCCAGAACCAAACACAGGAAACGTCTTTTCCTGTGGAACGCCTTCAAGTGAGAAGCACATGGCTAATCTGCATAAAAGAAAAGCCACGCCACGCCTGCCAGGAAGGTTGTGCTCGGAATCCCTGGCCACGAAGCCGCTGCCTTCGAGGGCTTGGACCCGCGCCGGGAATCCCAGAAAGGGCCAGGAACAGATGGGAAGGACCCCGGCAGCACCAGCCATTGTCTGGCTGCTGAGCCCTGGTACAAAGAGGAGCCCGGAGAATCCAGAGGGAGGTGGCAGCTGCTCCCTGGCCACCTCAGCTTGGCCGGAGAACGGGGGCCACTGGAGTGAGGTGGAAGTGGCCAGGCTGAGACGATGCCGAGCAGCACCAGCGATGGCTAACACATCCCACAGGCTCAGGGACAAACTGCTGACCTCGCCCAGCCTGCATCCCCAGGGGATCTCACTGGAGTGAAGCAAGTGGGTCTTGCAGATGAGGGATTCGATCTCCCACCTTTAAACCCCCATCCTAAACCAAACCCCTGCCCTCTTTCCACGTTCCAAGGGCGCTGTGAGAGTTACGCTGCTGCAGCACCAAGGCACCAGAGCCCTGAGCAAGACCAACCCCGCTTCCCCTGTGATGCTGCGTGTGATGGTACCGGCTCACAAAGCACAGAGCTCGTGAACAGCGTGAAACACAAGCAGGCATTGCCCAAAGCTGGCACGAGGCCCTGGGGATCCACCAAAACCAGCCAGGCTGTGGTGATTCCACAGCTGACAGCAGCGGCTCCTCTCCTGCGACAACACAACCATGGCTGACCCCCAACATCACCAAAACAGAACTGATGGGGATGGGGGACACAACAGCACCCAACGGGCAGCACAAGAGGCTCCAGCAAACCCCAGTGTGGGCTGGTCTCCCATGTTTGCACATCAGACACACCCATCTGCATCTTCCAAAACCCCACACACAGGCGACTCCAGCTCCTTCACAACCGGAGGAATGATCACAAACCAACAAGTGTCCTCATTCAGGAGCAAACACGGCTCACCTTCCAGTGGGGAACTCTTTCATCTGATCTATTTAAGGTGCAACTGGCTGTGCTGAGGTCAACACCCCGGCCTGAACTCGCTGCCTTTTATAGCCCGGGTCACGCTCCAGTGCCTCTCTCTTCCCATGATGGTCTGCTTTTAAAGAGGGACAGAAGAAGCTCAGGAGAAGTTGAAGTTAAAATAAAGATCCTCCTGCAGGACATGAAGATGCCCTCAAAAGAAAACACCCAGAAAACCCCATGGTAATAAACACTCCATGAGGTGCATCCACCACCTCACCAGGACAGTTTAAACAACAAGCCTGCTTCTCTGAGAACATCATCACAGAAATGCACAGTTCCTTTTTTGCTTTTCCCCTCCCTTTTTAAACTTGAGAAATCCATCAACTTCCTTCAGTCCCCCAGCACAAGCAGGGCAGAACAAGGAGCCCATGCTGGCCCTGCTCAGCTCCCACCAGGGACTCTCCTTGCCTTCCCTCCAGGGCAGCCCCATCACTTTGGGAACCCCACTCCACTCAGGAAGCAGGCAGGATGCTCTGACTCACACCCATAAGCCTGGAGTGCCAAAACCTGACTTCTGGAAAACAGAAGAGGGTTACAAATGCTCATCCCTTGGAATCGTGCAGGACAAATCCATTTTTACATAAGCTACAGAAAAATAAAACTCCTCCCTCGCCCCCACAAATCCCAGAATCTAACATGGATTTGGACACATAACCAGGAGGTGATGTATCATCATCTCATTATCAATGGCCAATGCAGATTAAAGTTTGGCTGCCAAAACAAACGACCTCTGCTCCACGGTTTCAGTTCTGCAACCAGAAAGAGCCTGGTTTTTCTTCTGACTTTTTCCAGTAGGTCAGAGTTTGACCCAAGACACTTTCTCTTCCTCTAAACCTCTGCTAACACCCCGACCTCAGAACAAGCTCATGACACCAACACAGGAGAACAGGACTCTTTCTGCATTACTTCAGCCACCTGTTTCTATCTGGAGCTCCTGCAAACCTAAAATCTGCCCTGCCCGCTGTTTATCTCCTCCTTGATCAGTTATTACAGCACTTTCTTTGGGGAGATCTGCTGTAAATCCAGATCCTGAGTTGCACCAGCAGAAGGAAGATGAGTGAGTTTCTCCCAGCAGCCATCCTGTGACCTGTATCTCCCTGCTAAACACAATCCAGTAATTACCCATTAACGTTTCTCAGCAAGAGCCCAGTCCACACATCTCAGAGGACTTTCCAAAGCGCAGCTCTTACTAATATTCTTCTAATTGATTAAAACTGACCAAAGTTTTGATTACAGGATGTATCATTATGGAACATCTTATTCCTGAAAGAAGTCAATCAGGAGAAGGTGATGTGGTGGGGGAAGTGAAATGAGAGACACCCCTCAAAGCCTCACTGAAAATAACCCGACAGCAGCACAGTGTTTACGCCCAAGTACCAGCAGAGTTGTGTTATTTTTTATTTTGTTAAAAATGGGAGGGTGGAAGGTGCCAAGCCTGCAACAAGCACCACGATGGTTCCTCAGGGACACCTCTCCTGTCTGCAGGCTCTGAGCACATCCCTGTGGAAACAGCACAAGGGATCCTCCACCACCTGAAAATCAGGCAACAACCAGAGGACTCATTCCCTTTCCCTCCATCCCAACTACTTACACCACGGCAGGACATTCCAACAAACACCACTGACTGACTGAAATGCAGTCAAAATTAACAAAGGATTACAATTACTGTACAATAGCTGATGACCAGTGAAAATTTCAGGCGTTTCCCAGGCAGTCAGGGTCAGATGATGCAGTTTGTTACTCAGATTGTGTGATCCCATAAAATTTCTATATAGTTCCTCCAATAATTTCAACTTACCTTTAAAATACAATTTCCTTGTATCCAAAGAATGAGGTAACAAGCTATCTATCCCTCACTGTCAGACTTCAATTCACTTTACAAGCACATTATTCAACCAATTCGGCCCAGGATTCCCCAAGTGCCACTGCTGACTTCTCCAAAAAATCCAAGCAACACCAAGATGTAAAAGAAAACTGCGCCTGAGCTCCATGGGAGATGATCCCAAGGAATGTGTGATCCTTGTAATGAGGTGCTGTTCGTTTTAAGATGGAAAGAAACTTCCTTCCTGAATATTAAATCAGGCTTTAAGTTTAGCCAGCCTCCTACTTCTGCTCTAATGAACTGGAGGCAAGTCAACAAAAAGACGCTCGAATGTCTCATTACAGCGCTCCCGCTCCAGCCCGGCTTCCACGCTGGAAGGAGCAACCGAGCTCGTGCTGTACCACAGGGATGGGACCGGGCCAAGAGCAAGCCATAAAAAAAGCAGGAGGAGGAAGGGCCAGGGTGGAAGAGCAGAATTATACTCAGTGTCACCACTGCTTAAGTGATCTCACTCCAAGGAGTACGAGAGCAGCTGTTCCACATCACCAGCGAGTCCCAAAATATTTGCTCCAAACAGCACTGAAAACCTGAAAGGGCTCCAGATGCCCCGTAAATACATTCAGACACTGCAACCTGTGGCAGACTTCGGCCATCCAGCTAATTCCCTGTAACTCCTGTTTCCTTTAAAACAAGCCCTGCTGATCTCATGGACAGATGTCTTTTGCTACTGAACACGAGCGATATTTTCCAAAACTTGAGGTCTGAAGGAAGAGCCAACACAAGGGCTCACTGGAGTTTAGTTTCTAGAATAAAGGTGGTTTTATCAATTCACTAAAAGCCTTTTCTGCACAGAAATCTGAGGGTGCTGGTACACACTTCGGAATTGATAAGACACCTCCAGCACAGCCTCCTGGGTTCCTTTCTAAGAACACTTTCCTGATAAATCTTCATCTGTAAAATGCAGCAGCACAGGTTTCTACCCACTTGTGTGTCTGAAAGCTCCATCTGTATTTGAATATCTCATCACTTTGCAAATTCATCTCATTTTACACCAGAAAAAACACTGGCTGAACAGACTCAACTGGACAGGCAGACTCCCATGACCCCTTCCCACGCTGGGATGGGCATTCCCGGGGAGCCTCCCGGGATCAGCTCAGGGCTCTGAACGACCCCACTTCTCCACAGCCCCACCTCTCCTACCACACACGGCACCTCGAGGGAGGAGGACACAGCCACGCTCATCCTTGGAGAGCTGCAGCTCTCGGAGGTGCCTCATCCCAGAGCTCCATCTCCTCCACAGCTTCCACAGGAGCTGCGTGTCGGGGCCTGCAGCTGCTCCGAGCCATGTCTCAGCATTGCACAGCCTCTCCCCTGCTCCTGCAGGATGACTGAATTTATTCAAAAGTGTGCCTTATGGAAGATCAAAACCATCCAAGAAGTCTGAGGCTGGGGATGAATCTGTGGAAGACAGGCAATCCCGATTTATGCCAACACATACCAACACCCTGTGCTCCATCACACTCTCACCTCCCAGAGCTCGGATTGACGCTCACAGCTCCACAGCGGACATCACTCCACCTTGGGATGGGGTAAGGTGGGCCAGGAGCTCCAACAGCCCCGAGGCACAGCCCTATCCCAGCCAGGAGCTCGGGATAAGCACCACTGATTACTCCGAGAGTGCCTCAAAGGCACTCTGGGTGCAGGAGCTGTCACCACACACCGTGCCTGGCACCGGCATCAGCCCCGCTGCCACCTCATTAGGAAACAACACAGGAAAAATCCCAAACCCCCTTCCATCCCTCCCGACCCCGCCGTGTTTCCTATCTAACACAAAACAAGGTAACAAAGCTTTGTTTAGTTAATAGGAAACAGAAAAGTTACTTTATTTCCCTTGTCATTACAGCAGCTGACAAATTTGGGTGCTATTTTTACGGATTTTATTGAGCCTTCTCTTATTTTAGCCTTGAAATTCAACCTTCAAGCCTCCACTTCAGTTCCACAGAACCAAAAATATTTAAAATTGCAGTAATGACAAGTTACCATCTGCATTTACTGCGGATGGGCTCGGTAACTTTACAGCAAAGCCACAACCAATCTCCAGTATTTACACCCAAAGGAGCTATTTGCATCCAGCGAAGCAGGGCTGGCGTGCCTGCCTTGGGAAGAGGAGGCTGGGGGAGATGGAAAGTCTACGTGGGCAAGAAACTTGGAGCTGCAGCCAAGGCAGCTCCAGACAGCAAGGAAGACACTCCTGGAGCCTTCACCAAGCCAAGGCTGCCGTGATTCAGGTTCACTACAGACAGATCCTGAGCGACACAAGGTCCTTGTTACTTAAAAATACTGGTAATTTTTTTTAAAAAAAGCCCACCAGGCCTTGCTCACAGTGACTTCTGAAGCCTGGGTCTGTTGCCCCACGCTCATGTCTGTCCTTGGGCTTTTATTTCATCTACATCCAGAAAAATCCAGATTTCTTTCCAGGCAGAATGAACAAGGTGGGGAGTTGCTTAGCGAGTTAAGAGGAGCGTGTGCTGGCAGCTGGGGAGAGGATACAAGAATTCCCAACTGTGCCAATGCCATAGGGGCAGGAGGAACAGCCGGCGCTGCGAAGCCTCCACTGGTTCCAGGAACAGGTAGAACAAGAAACTGTAAGACAACTAGTATGAGGAAAGGAAGATGAGAGACATGACTGTAGCTTGACAGCAGTGACACCTCTGAACAGTTTATTGTCACTTACAGAGTGATTAGACGCAAAGCTCACCTTAATTCCTGCCCCTCATTCCACAGGAGCTTCCAACACGCTCACAGTCATCCCCAAAGCCAGGAAATCCTCACTCTGAGGCTCAGCAGCACATTACACCCGGCTCTCCTGCTACAACACCCCGGCTGAGTTATCCACCTGAGCGTGGGGCAGCAGATTCAGCACCTCGCTCCAAGGAGGAGAAGGCAGGGAAGGGTTAAGGGCCAGAACACGGCTGAAAACCAAGGAGCACTCGATTGCTCTGGGATGTTTCATACAACACTAATCACTTCATCTGATTTTAATTCCTGACACCAAATCAGCATATAGCTTTTCAAAGGAAATCTTGTCCCAGATTGCAGGGTAATCAATCACAATTAACGTGGAAAGCAGCTTTTGCAACGCCATCATGGCCTGTGAACCGAGCAGGAAGGACAGGGAAGGGGCTCAGAAACATCTTTCAAGTACAGGCAGCCAGGATAATTTGGGATAGGATCGGTCTGTCAGTGTCTCCTGCACATCCAAGAGCAGACAGCAGCCAGTCAGGCTTTTTCTTTCCCCTCCAGAGCATGAGCTGAGTTACAGTGGGTTTTCTGGCAACACTCACTCCCCCCTGAAAGTCCCTTCCCCACCAAGGTGCCCTGTTCCAGGGGAGCCACATTCTCCCCACAGGCTGCTGGAAACCACACTGCCATCAAGATGATTTTTCCTTAAACCAGAGAAAACCGTCAAGAAGATGGTGCCAGACTCTGTTTAGTGGTGCCAGGGACCGGACGAGGAGCCATGGCCATAAAATAAAACAAGTTCCACTTCAACAGGAGGAAGAACTTTCTTTCCATGAGGGTGGCAGAGCCCTGGAACAGCTGCCCAGGGAGGGCTGGAGTCTCCCTCTGCGGGGACATCCCAAACCCACCTGGACGTGTTCCTGCGTCACCTGCTCTGGGTGACCCTGCCTGGGCAGGGGTTGGACTGGGACATCTCCAGAGGTCCCTTCCAAGCTGTGATCCTGTGAAAACTGTTCTGGATGTAATCCCATGCCCAGAGAGAAATTCTGATCCAGCAGTGAGGGCATTAACCCGGATTCCGAGCTATGGTTTTGAGCACCTCTCTGCCACTTGCATGGTGCAGGGCCAGGGAAAGGCTTCCAAAACACGGAAAACTCCTCGTTCAAGCCTCGCTGGTCTGCCACAATAACCCAAAAGACTGTGAGATACTTAAAGACTTTGATACTTAAATGCCTCCTATCAAAACACTGTCCAATTATCCACATATAATTTTAAAAAATTAATTAATGTCCAACTTGGCCGTACACAGCAGCTGCCCCAAGTCCTTCCCAGGGGATCCAAAGCACTGCAATCACAAGTGCCCCACAGAACAGTAAGTAAATGAGTTTGGGGGTTTTTATAATAAAAAAATAACCCCCTCCACCCACACAGTCAGAGGGGCAAGACTGCAGGACTCCTCAGAACACCGAGACAACACGTGCAGCCACAGCACATAAAGGCAGTTTCTGGAGCACGTGATCACGCTCAGTAAACTGGCCTTGAATGGGAAGTCTTTTCCTTGATTAGCCATGCAAGCCCCAAAGTCAAAGATAATTTAAAGAGAAAAGAAAATCAAGTTTTAACTAATTCCAGCACTTCCACCATTCCAATGGATCTCCTGCACAGAGGTAAGAACTTTTGTTCAAAGCCTTTCACAAGGAGCGGGGCTGAGGGGAGACCACCTCTAGCCTGGCACTGGTTTAATTATTTACACAGAGTTAATGAATACCAGACTCTCCTCCTAAACTCGCACAGGGTGCATAGTCCTACAGTCACTTGGACTTTAAATCCACCCTCAGACTGTTATGAAGTACTAAACTCCAAACAAGCCTCCAGGAAGGATCCCACAGAGAGCAGAGTGAGCCTGGGACCCTGGCAGAGTTCAGGTGGCAAAGTAGGACAGTCCAAGCCCTCCAACACAATTCCCACAGTGACCTGGAAGCAAAGGGAAATGTTTTGCAACGTAACCAGAGAGTTCATCGCAAGGAAACAGGGGACAGGCACACAGCCACACGCTTAAGAGCAGGTTACTGTGCACTTTTGCCTCTGCTCTCCACACCTGGAGAGACCAGGACAAGAGACACTCAATTAACATGATTTGAGTTGGAATATTCTCCCTAATGTCCAATGCTATGGGCAGCAACGCACTGAGCCACGGAGGCAGCTCCGCCGCGTTCGTGCTGCCCGTGCTCAGGTGTAGCTGATCCTGCCCTGGAGCAGGACAGGGGGGCTCGGTGCCCTTCCCAATTCACATCCACACCTCTGTTCAACAAGGAAAACATCCCCACCGAACAGACAAGGCGGGCAAGGGAGCGACAGTGAGATCTGTCGGGCAGCACAGCCCACACCGCGCGTTCTCCTCACCAAAACGATCAAATTCAGCGCTGGAACCCAAACCAGAATGGCCATTTCAGAGCGGCTCCCTCCCTCTCTGTGCCTCGTGCCCACACTGCTGGAGCCCCGGGCCTGGGCAGGGTGAGCAGGTACAGCCCCCCTGAGGTCCTGCTCCGGGGGCTCAGCAGAGCAGCACCCCCAGCACGCCCGGAGCTGCAGCCGGAGCCGTGCCGGGCCCAGGCTCTCAAACATTCCTGCTGGCTGCACACAGGCAGCCTGCCAGCACGTGCTGACATCACAAGGGAAATGGTGATTTTCAGGGTTTCTCTTAGTCAAACCTGAATGAAATTTCACAAGTGAGTGGAGAGGGGGAAAGTACTTCTTTAACCCATTCACCCTCCCCGGGGGGGGGAAACTCCAGAGCCCTCCCAACTTCAAGAATTTGTCTTTGAGAAAAGAGTCACAAAATCTCTCCTAGGGTGGAAAGTTGTAAGTGGCAGAAAGTCAGGGCCACCTTCGGCCTCAGCCTCCTCCCAGCCACATCCAGGACGTCCCCACCACATCCCACCAAAACAAAGTCACCTCTGGTCCCCTCCGGCTCCCCACATGGCCAAGCACCCACAAAACGAGGACAAGCTGCAGGCTCTGCTCCACCAGCAGCATCAGGGCTCCCAAAAACTACTGCCCACGTCTAACCTGGAGCTTCTTGGACCAACTTAGGCTTAACGTTAATTATCCAAGAGAGAGAGGAAGTTACTCAAGTAAAAAAGGAGGAGAGAAAAAAAGTTAATAGCAATTGAATTTGTCCTTGAAAGAGTTTCAATTACCAGAGCTGGCTTAAGGAAATAACGACATGCTGGTTATCACATGAAATGCCAATAACTGTAACGGAGCAGCAGTTTTTTGGAGTTATTTACACAAACTGATTCTTCACGGGAATTTCATAGGAATTAAGACACATTCTATCTCCCCTCTCTCACCCTCTCATAAAGATATTTCTTTACCCTATTAACAGAATTAACCGATCCCCTTATTTGATCCTACACACTTTTGTCCCTTTTTTCTCCCAGAAAAAAAAAGAACATGATTAGAAATTAGACTCCAGCTACATTTTACTCTTAACACCTAAAGCAAAAAAAGAAAATATTTGCTGAGAAATTCTGAAGCAGCTTTTATTAAGTTTACCTATCATTATGCAGCATCCTTTACGTTTCACTACAGAGAACTCATGCCCACGTTGTGTAAATACTCACTGAGCTGTCACTTAAAACTCAGAAATACTCCAGAAAGACACTGTGGCAAACCTGGAAATGTTCTTCTCGAGGTAGTGCAAAAACCCTCAGAAATGCTCAAGCTGCAGGACTGAACTGCCGAGTTACAACACCGGAGTGCAGGTGCAGCGAAGAGTCAGGAGTGGGAACCCCTGCCTCAGCCGTATGTTAATACATGATTAATCCATGTCTGATTAGGACACGGAACTGGTAAAATATGTACAGCAGCTGAGTCCCGGGAGAAGCAGCTCCTCCTGTTCCAGCCCTGGGTGCTGCTTTAAGCACAGAGCTCCACGCAAAGGGTCTCAATCTACTCAGCTAAAGCCAGGGAGGGAAGCTGGTGTCACACTCGCAGCACAGGATGAGCCCCACAGAATCCAGATTCCACTCCCCACCCTTTGCAGCCCTGGTGCCTCAGCTCTTCCCAAAGTTCCCACAGCAGCAGCTCAGCTGCTGAGGAACAGCCACTGCAGGAATTCAGACCCCACGTTCCACACCTGCTTAACAGGGAGAAACAAAAGGCTGCCTGAAACCCAGCTCCTGCAGAACTCCAGCCCTAAAGAACCACGCGCAGCATCTCCGGACAGCAGAGAGGATGCTAAATCTGGGACTGGAATTTTACTGGACTCAACTGACAGGCACAGCGTGGTCCTCCCGAGCCCCCCAGAAGGACACGTGGTTTATCTCCAGGTGAGCAACTCCCCTGCTTTTCCAGGGAAAACCAAAAAGGCTCCTCTGGTGCCCCCCTGGAGCTGGTGGGCAGGAGAGACCCGGACACAGCCCAAGCAGTTCTGTTCCGATGTGCCAAAAACCAGCTTTTTTCTTCCCATCCCACCTGTCGTTCACTTCCAGCTGCAGATTTATGGCTCTGGCTAACAGACATCCAGTCCAGTTTTCCCACTGCCCGTGCATAAATTAAACACTGAACTTTTGGCAGCCAGCACACAACACAAAAAACTTTTGTAGGACTTCTCAAAAACATTTTTTCCCAGCAGGAAGGTATCCTTCCTTTCTCTCCCACCAGAACAAAAGGGGAAATATTGTTTTCCACCCTTGCCGATGGCTTAAGGACCATTCCAGAGGGAAAAAGCAAGTGGTTAAATATTGACAAGCTTATCTTCTCCATCCCCCCCAACCACGTTTGCTGCCTTTGGTTTCTGCTTTGCTGCTGCTGCTCCTTGAGAGTTTGCAGCATTCCTGGCAGGAACTGGGCAATGCCATTGCTGATGAGCTTCTCCCCAGAGCAATCCATCACACAGGAGCTGCAACTCAAAGAAGAAATCAGACTCACTAGCCAGAGAATCCTAAATACACAGAGTAAGAACTGGAAAGGGCATTTTGTCCTCTAATAGTTTAATGATCCAGAGCGCAGATGCAGAGGGTAAATGCTGGATTTCCAATTGGTGGTGTTCCTTTGAAAAGAGTAAGGGAGAAAAGTGGTGGAAAAGTCGTGTATGAGGTAACAGATAAAACCAACAGCTGCACTATTAAGACTAATTTTAGATATTATTTTCTCTCTGAAGGAAAGCTGCTGGAATTTTTAATACAGCCCTCATGGAACGTGTGATACGTCTGTAACACAGGAATCCCTGACCGGAGTTCTCAAATGAGACAACAGAAAAAACCCAACGCGTTATGAACACACCGAGCTTATGAGAACAGTCAGGCACAGCTCTGTAACAGAACACTTCACTGTCCTGCCTCCCCTCAGCCCAGTTTCTAATATTATTTAAGAACTGGGAAGAAGTTCTGCCTGCTTGTTGAGGGAAAACAGGAAGTTTTCCTGTTTTCAAAAACTGGAAACAGAAGTTGTAGCAGGTAAAAGGAATAAAACTGGACAGTTTCAGGAAACCACTAAGCATTCTAGTCCCCCAAAAAGGCCTGAAAGTCAAACATAAAACCTTTCAGAAACCAAATATCTGTCTCGCAACCAACAACATCATTACAAGAGAGACACCATAGGGAGAAACCCTCCCCTAGACCAAATAATAAATAAAGATTCACAGGGCAACTCAATTAAACTTCATAAAAAGCACTAGGCAAGCTTTGCTAACCTCATTTCACCACAACACTCAAGTGGTTTGTCCCAGGTTTCCCAGTAAACTGGTGGTGATAAGGGCAGGGAAAAATAAAAGCTCCAGCTGAGAGTGAGGACCGAGTTTTACTGTCCTGTATCCCACACACATCCTGCCTGGAAACACTGGACACCTCCAAGCTGGGCATCAGGGAGAGGATATTGAGATTTTAAGAGAATCAGGTTGACTTCAGACTGTTTAAAAAAGATAAAGCAGCAAAACCTCCAGCGTCCACACCAGAATTAACAAGATTTTACTAACAAAATCAAACCAGCACAATTTTCTTGCTTTTTCTAAAACAGCCAAGCCCTAGAATCGCTCATTCAGAGAAAAGGAGATGCACCACTCTCCTTTTTGTTGGAAAGCTCCAGTGCACAACACACAACTCGAGGGCTCCTGACATTACAATGCAAAGCAAGGAAAAACCACAAGCCAAGAGGAGCCAGGTCCCAATTTCCCATTCCAAGACATCGCAGCTCACTGGCAGCATGGTGCCTTTTGGTGCCAATTTAGTTTAAAAACCATATTTCCAACAACATTTTTCATGCCTCACTCGCTACTAAAGTCAGAATCGAAGTCAACAAAAAATAGCTATTGTATGGCAACAGGCCCAAAAGGTTTTTTTCAATTAACATATGATTTTTAAACTGCTTTCACTGAACTTATAACAGAGGCCGTGAGATGCCGGGGCACCTATGGGGAGGTTATCCAAGATGTCAATGTTTAATGTGATCCAAAGAGTTCTCCCATTACAGGAGACACTTTATTGTAGCCAAAGCCTGAGAAATGCCCCTCTATTAAAGGCAGGGAAGTCCTTTCTCTCAAGCAGCTTCCCTTAAATCCCAAGACTCTGGGAAAACTGGCATATTACTAAGAGTTGCTACATGCTCTGAGGGGAAGCAGGTGGAAACCAATCCATGGGAGAGCCGGAAAAATTGAAAACCAGGATCCCAGGCCCAGCTTCTTACAAGTCATTCCCACAGCAAACCATGGATTTCTCATCCCACACACCACAAATCAGCCATCCTGATCTCCTGATCCTGCTCTGTGTCCCCCAGCCAGAAAGATCATCTGGAAAAAACACCAAGTCCCCAAAAACACGGAGCACCCTCATGTTCCCTGGGCTCCCAGTCAGCACCTCCTCCCTGGCTGCGGGTGCAGCGTCCGTCACGGTTACACACAGGAGCCACCCCTGTGTAACTCTGCCGTGACTACACGCTCCTCTCACTGCGGGGAACATTCCACCCAAACAACTTTCACACCAGAAATTACTCGGCCTTTCTTGATGAGCAAAGCGAGGAAGCCCCCGTGATGGCACCACTCAGAGTTCCTGAAGAGTACCTAAAGAGGGATTAAAGGCCCCATCCTGCTCCTCATCCCCAGACTCGGGTCTGTGACCCCCAGCATTCCCAAGTGCGCTCTTCCCGCCCCCTCTCCCGCCAGCCTGCACCAGGAGATGCTCCCTGGGAGGCTCCTGGCAGGTGAGTCGCCCTCTGCTCCGCTCTCCCAGAGCTTCTCAGGAGCTGGGTGGGAAGTACCCGCTCCGCTCATCGCTGTGCAAGACAAAGAGAAGACACAAAGCTTTAAATTCTCCTAATCCAGCGAATTTAGGAATACGCAGCACAGGAGGCTGTAATTCAGGGCTGGACTATTATTATTAATCAATCTTTTCTTGTGGGCAGCACAGACGACATGTGGAAGCTTTTTTCACTAGATACGTCTGCTCTTTCCTTTTTCCGGCAGAAAAAAAGGAATTGTCAGTTTAAGTCCAATAATCCTCAGCACAAAAAGGACTGGAGGGGAAAGTAATTTGGTTTTTGAGATGAGGGAGTTGCTGGTTTACCTTTTACATTCACTATCTGTCCTTCCTCAAGTCCAACTAATTCTCAGAACAACTATTCTTTAATAATTCCAGTTTATGGGACTACTTACTCAGGTATTCCTAATTCACTGTGCCAGCAGCTTGTGGAATTAAGCAGAATTCATTTTCCAAGACAAAATAAGCTTCTTTTACAAATTTGTACCAGAACACCGACAGAAGCAAACTGCAGGGAAATACCTGAGAAGTTTACCCTGACTCCATATTTTAGTACACATTTTATCTAAATTGAGATTTTTCAGGATTTACAAAGTAAGCAGTTTGTACTTGCATCCATGGAACACATGCCCATATTCCCAAGTAGCTGAAACCTTCCCTGAGGATGCTCCAGCACTCACTACCAGTCACCACTGGATGTTTGATGGCCCCAGCAGAGCAGATCTGCTCTCTGGGAGAGCAGAACTCCAAGCTGACAGAAAAGCCAACCCGGTCATTCAAGGCGCTGCAGCAGAGGGTGCCTTTGGTAATCAAGTAACAAACAACTAACCGAGCAGTTTTCAGATCAGTGCAGGAGAAATCCTGAGCAAGAAGGGAAGCTCTGGAGGCTGCAGGTCACCCTACGTGGTATCAAATGTCTCCGACCCCGGCGTGAAGTTGGAGCAAAGTACACAGAATAAAAAGGGAAGTTTAGTCCAGCACGAGGCCACCACAGGCCCTGGAGATGCAAGCCTGAGCACAGAAAGGAACCTGCTTTTAATCAAGGCTTTCAGGTAAAGATACCAGCACCTCTTTTCCCTGTATCTAAAATGTCTGATGCTGTACTGCCTTCTCCTCTGCACGTTTCCTGGCCATTCCTATTCCAGCAAAGAGAGAATTCTACACATACAACAGTAAAGATAATCCTTAGGCTTGCTTTCCTAGTTCTCACTCCTCAGAAGAGCAAAGAGTTGTGACACTGCTGAGCCTGACCACAACCAGCACCTGAAGGCTCTAGGAAGTGCCTGTATTTATGGGGGGGGAAGGAGACACATCAGTTCTCACTCAGAATAAGTCAGAATGTGCCCTAAGACACATAGCTGGAGGCTCCAGTCCTGTATCACAGTTCGCTTGAATGTAAATTGGTAATTATTGGCAACTGACCAAATTCAGCGTTTTGGCCATAAGTTTGGTTCTGATTGTTTGGGGATTTTTTTCCTTCTTTAGGCTGTAACACACCCCAGAGCCCCCCACATGCTCCCATTTAATAAAGAATCCAAACAGCCCCAGTTTTGAACAGGGCCAAAACCGGGCAGGAACAAACGCATCCTCAGATCCATCAAAGAAATCATTTATACCAAAGGGAAAGTCACATAACCAAAATAAACAGCAAGCCCATTGTGCGGAGCAGCCCTGCCACCGTTCCGACAACACAGACTCTATTCCAGGCTGAATCCAGCATCACAAGGAAAATAAACCCAAGGTACAAATAAAGTGCCCTCGCCTCCCGTTCCGCCCGGGGCACGGGGCAGAGGGATGCGGGGCTCAAGGTCACGCCGGGGGATGCGGAGAGGGGCGCGGGGCTGCCCCGTCCCGGGGCTGGCGGAGGAGGCGAGTGTGGAAGTTTATGAGCTCATCAGGATGGTTGTACCATTACATCAGAGGCAATTATAAATGGCCAAGAGCAGGGGATGGGGAGCCAATCAGATCACAGATGGGATGTCAACCTAAGACCAACTGTCTCCTGGCTTTGACAGAAGGATTTTACCTCCATAATTCAAATCCCAAACCCAAGCGATCCGCACTCGCTGCTCCCATCGCCCAGCTCCCCGCCGGCGCTCCCGCCCCGGCCCG
>VZTF01009819.1:529938-542617 GCA_013397755.1 Cnemophilus loriae | reverse complement strand
GAGCCGCCCCGCACCGGGACCTCTGCGGGCCTGGGGAAGTTTAACAGGGAAACGTCAGGAAGCATCAGGCAGGAATTTCAGTGCATCCCGTGTTTTATGGTGGCGTTAACTTTTACATATCGGGAGTAATTAGCAGCGATGCTGTTAAAAGCGGATTTAAATAACCGCCCCCCCTCCCCCCTTTCTCTGCTTTCCCAAAATGGTCCGAATCCGGTTTACCTCTGACTCGACCCCCACCGGGACAGAGGTGACAGCACAAACCCCACGGTTCGTCCATGTAGGCAGGAAAACACATTAAAACCCACATATTAATTAACAGGTCAATTAAAATAAATATAATTTTGCAATGGTTATTTTGGATTCTGCCCCCCCCCCCCCCCCCGCCCCCCAACTTTGTTTTAGTAAAGTGGGGAAACATATACAGAAACCTTCCTTGCAGTAGATGCTTTTTTTTTTTTTTCAAACGGAGCCCAGATGCTGGTCAGGATTAAGGTTACACCAAACACATTCTACATTGCCATTTTCCAAACAGAATAAAGCAGATGGAAAAGATGGAAGAGGATAAAGCAGGAACGGAGCAGCAGTGAAAACTGCAAGCCCTGCACTAACGCTGGAGAGGAGGGAGCTGGGATGCCAGGAGAGGCAGAAAGGAAGAAAGCAGGCATAGCGCCGCTGCCTATCACACTCCTCACAGTTAAAATGAGTATCTTTAATTAAACAGCTGTCAGAATTTGGGCTTTAAACCTTACATTTAAAACGGGAGAAGGAAATTGAGCTGCAGCTGATCACTGTGTCTCCTTAGGGCTCAGTCCTGGGAGATGTGAAAGCCACTGGCCGGGGGCCATCAGAGTACTTAAGACTCTGTGTGATTTTAAACATCAGCAGCCCCGGTGATTTTAAGGATCTACTCCCTTAAAGTTAGCCATGCACTCAGCACTTTGCAGGATCCACCCAGCACACTCAGAGCAGCTCTGAGCTCCAGAACATGAGTATCTGCACATCTGAGAAACAAAGAAAATCCTCTTTTCAATAGGCCAAACATTTCTCTTTTATTTCTAAGGCACACCAGTTCTTCCATACTGGGAAATTGGATCAGACTGGAATAAAATCTCAAGGGGAAGTTAGCAGAATCTGTGCTTATTTGCAAAATACCACCATTTGGCAAATTCAGATTTTAGGTGAAATTCTACAATAGTGGTTTACTCAGCACTGTGACTCAGTTACATGATGTGCTTTGAAAATCTCTTCAAAAACTGACTTTAAGTGATTTTGTTGGTATTATATAGGTGCACACATGACACAGAGAAGGAACACACAAACTATTAAATATTTATGCTATGGGGAGAACACTTAGTAATGTCCCTTCATTCCAGCTGTACAAAGGCAGGCACAAATAACTGGTGAAAAAACGAATAATCCAAAACAATCTCAATATTCCACATAAACAAGGTGTTTAGCAGTTTGCAAACATTGGCCAAGAAAGAGTCAAACAGAAATTGTCCTTCTCTACCTTTCAGCAGTCTCCCATAAACGTGTACTTCCCAATCTGAATTCTGTATTCAGCCCCCCCGCGAGTGTGGGGACTTCCCCCACACACAGGGTCCGTGTGTGCGGATGGGACTGATTTTCTGCCCCAGGCCTCCACCCCGTCGAGCACAAATGGCCTGAAAGTCACCTTCCGAAAGTCACAAGTAGGGACCTCAGTGACATTTACTCTGAAACAAAAATTCAAACACATTCTGACCAGCTTTGCTGGAACTTTCAGAGTTCAGCTGTGGGACTGTGAAATGAGGTCATTTTTATCTATCAGTTATCTGTGCCTTGAGAGAGGCTCGTGATCACACCTCAGCAACAGCACTGCTGGTAGAGGCTGGGATATCACACACATGTTCACTAAAACAAAGGCATGGCCAGAGCTGCCTTTCTAAAACTGAGCTCCAGACATACTGAAGAATCGTAAAAAGGACATCATTTTCAAATATTTAGAAAAATATTGAGTAGATCTGGAAAAACAACAAAAAACCCCACTCCAAATCCAAACATGTCATGGTTGTTGCTTGCATCCCGTTCTTTAGAATTAGATCCTGAGTGAAACGTGATCAGAACGACTCGCAGTCATTACAGCTGTCAGAAAAAGGTGCAATTAACTATATTATGAAACTAAGTATTTAAAAATATTACTTTTCCCAGCTTCAGGAAACATAGTTACTGACCTCGGGTTTTCCTGTGCCCGGGTTCACGGCGGGCACTGCAGCCCTCCCTGTGAAATCCCCACCCTCTGGAATCACCGTCTTCCTATTGTTTCACTTACCTTGTCTATTTTTAGAGTGTATTTTGTCCAGGACTGCCTCATACACGTGTGCAGAGTGCCCAGCACGCTTCATGTTCTGTTTAAACACAGGGCTGAGAGCAGTACATAATGCTGAGGCAGCACGAGGAGCAGAACTTCTGCAGGGCAGTGATGAGCCATGAGCTGCAACGAGCCCCCGGCACTTATCAGCATCCCACAGGATAATGGAGCCCTGGATTCAGCTATCATTGCTCAAGAAACTTCTCATTATCATTATGCTTTAAAGAACTTTGCAAATACTTCAAAATTCATTGTTTTTTCCTGTTTAACAGCCACAACGCAGCAACTTTCTTCAAAAATAAAAAAAAACCAAACCAAAACACCCACCAACAAACAAAACCCAACCAAAACATGAAGCACTACAGCTGAGTTATGATGCAAATGAGTGAATTTATTTCCACCACTTCTAGAGGTACAAAAATAATCTAAATTTGTCATCCTATTATGGGAAGAAAGGAAAAAACCCACCCCAAAGTCAAGCCAAGACTGCAAAAGTAATGTCCAGACAACAAGAGGCTAATTAGCCCGACCTTAGTGAGATGCAAAACTTCAGTTGTTTTTTCCTCAGGAGGGGGAAAAGATGTTGAGGAAAGTAAAGAGATAAAATACAACAAAGGTTGCAATCATGCCAGACAAAGCTGATGTCTTTCTCTGACAAGGCAGGAAATTTTTGTGGGTAAAGGAAGACACAGTAGATGTCACTCATCCCAAAGTGTTTGGTCTGGTGCATCATGTAAAAATACCAGTTAAATTGGAAAATATGAAGGTCAGTGCAAAAGAAGTTTTGTGGGTAAAAAATGACTAAAAATCCAGTGCTGGATTGTGCTGAAATGGGAAGTTTTGGGCTAGAGAGAGAGTGCTTGGAAAGCTCTTGCAGCTTTGGTCTCAGAACTGGTGCCATTGCTGGGCTTTAAGTGACACAAGCACAAGGAACTGGAAAAAGAGTGTTAGTACAGGTAGTTACTGACAACATCCAAAGGCACCAGCGCCGCAGACTGGAATATCCTAAATGAAGAACTGGATGAGGTTCTGGAACAGCACAGGAATCCTGAGGAATGGGCTGGTGGAATGCAGTAATAAGATTAATGCAAATCACAAGGCTGTTCACACAGGGACTGACAGCCAAGACTCCTGTAAACTGGGAATTCACCATAGTTAGCAGGGAAGGATGAGGACTCAGAAGTGTTATTTAGTTACAGAAATGAAGATGACAAATGGGATCTAAAGACCAGGTAAGGCACATCCAGATGTTATGGCAACAGCTCTCTTACAGAATTTTGGGTACAGTTTCTATTCAAGAATGACACATGAAAACTGGAATAATCACAGAAAAAGCTCCCTGAGCTGGGTACAAGAGCAAGGAATCTGTCAGGAGAGAGGAGAGAAGCTTCCTTTCAGCAAACTCCAAAAAAGAGAGGGGTGAGAGAGTGAGTTTGTATACACAGACCACAGCTTGAAGACAGTATTTGAACTCGAGGGTTACGTTGGCAACAAATACATATCTAAAGGCCTGAGTACAACTAAAGTGATTGCTAGAATAGGATGCCTTATTATTAGAAAACCTAGATTTTAAAGAATTCTTCTTTCCTCTGGGAAACACAGACCCAGTGGAGAACTTGGACAGTTTTGCCATTATTTTCCCCACTTTTAATCAGTGGAATGTGAAGAAAATCTCTGCAATATTGTGAAGATGCATTTATGGTGGTTAAAATGTATTCAGACACTGCAGTGATAAGTGTAACAAAAATCCATTACAATTAGTAATTCTGTATTTACTGCAGCACTTGAATTATATGTAATAAATAAAATATGGAAGCAAACATCAAATAACAAGGATAAAAGAAAACTCTGAATGAGACAAGAGTTTGAGAAGGCAGGTTGTATGATTTGATTTATAATTAGAGTTTGCATCACGGTGCAAAGAACTGGATTAGGGTGGGCAAAAGTGTAAGAACCACAGACAGGAGAACTGAACACCCTGCTCAGCTCCCTGGTAAATTCATCCGGGTCACAGGAGCGTGAAGAACCACGGAACAGAGGGTGAATTAATGTGGGCCTGGAGCACGCACCAGCTCAGCACATTCCCTGTGTCAGACAGTGCTTGGAGGACTCAGCACTGATCCTTGTGTGGCCGAGCCTGCGCACACTGTCACTGTCACCTCGGCGGGGAGGGCTCCTCTGCTCTGCAGGGAACTCTTCAAAGGGAGACACTTCCAAGGGAACAGCTTTCCAAAATCCCAGAGGACTGCACCCCCAGAAGACCATAAAGGCTCACACCATAGGCCTGTTTTTCCTGAAGTCTTTCTGTTTCTATCATAAAGAACCACCAGGAACACGTTTCACCCATTTCTTTCACCTCACATCTCTTCCCCTCTCCACACAAAACGTACCTGCTTTAGCAAAATAGCAACAAACCAGGGCTGCCTTTCCGGGGATCTTCTGTCCTAGGTGCCTGCCCACTGGAGATGTTTTCCATCCCGCTGTTCTGAGCTTCCTTGGGTCTGCCACCTCTGTCCCTTCCTATAAACAATAACACACACAAGCACGGAGCCAAAAAGCATCTTCAGTTGGGGTGTTTTCCTCCTTTTTTTCTTTACCTTTTTGTTTTTCTCAGTGATTTCACCAGAGGACACCTCACAGCCATGAACTGTATCTTCATGTCATCAATGTTTTGGACCAAATGAGAACCCCAGAACTTCTCTGTTGGTGTTTTCTTCAAACGCCTTCCAGATTTAATTTTGGCTCATCTCACCTCCAGCAACTCTATTAATTCTTTAAAGGTACATTAGCTAATTATTCTGCTTGTCTTGTTAATGGGAGAGTGAAACATTTAGTAAGAAAATGATAATCTGAGATTCAGGTACTGTAACTGTGTTCTCGCCCATCTGCAAACAACCATTCCTATTCCAACTCAGAACTTTTAGGGCATTGGGACTTTCAGAGTAATAATAAGGCAAAACATGTTATAATTTCCATCCAATATTGCAAACACACATTATTTCACAATTCCTCTTCCATCAGCAAGCTGACACACTCAGAGTTCACAAGAACAGAGCACTTGGAAAGCCTCCTCAGATCTTTGTCTTCCCCTTGTTTCCAGGCATGGCATTTTCAGAGGAGTTTTTCGCAGCCAAGGACCAAGAGGGGAGGATCTGGGCAGGCAGTGGTTGTAACGGATCACAAACTGACTTTGAGTCAGCACAATAAAGATAATACATGACAGAAATATTTAATAAGGCTGCTTTACGTAGGACACCCCTGACAATTCTCCTGCTGAACTCACTGAGATCTCAGCTGGAATGTTCTGTCCTTTTTCAGGTTCCACATAAGAAAATAAAAGCAGATGCAAAGCAACTGGAAAGAGCACAAAGAGAGCAACAAGAATGCTGGGAGGCTGAGGAAATCTAACCCTCAAAACAAACTGAAATGCTGGATTTGCTTAATCAATTGGAAAAAAGAAAAGGAGAAAATAAAAAGGAAAGAGCTCATGGTAGATTTGACAGGGGACAAAATATCAATAGTCCATTTTGTTAGAGGACAGGTCAGCAATCCAAAGTTCATGGGCACTGGAAACAGAAGAGAAGATAGACCATGTTTATTCCTCAAAGCTCCACAACCCTTGTTTGATTCATAGACTGCACGTGTGGAAAACTCCAGGTAATTTCTCAAGCCAAGCACAAAAGATCATACATATACATTAAAAGAAGATCCCATGACAATATTCTTGACATAAACCCTAGGGTTTCCAGTTAGAAATAATCAGAAATCTGCTCTTCCACAGGTGGCAATGGGCTTCTGCATGTTAAGGAATGTTTTAATGGATTTACTACTTTCCTCTTCATGAACCTTGCAGCCTTTCAGAAAAGAAGTTGCACAGGGAAAAAACCAATGGATGTCAGGAGAAAAGGAGTAGTCATTTGTTTGACCCACAGAATCCCCAAATTCCTGAGAATTCCCTGTCAACACATTGTGAAAAATAACATCCAGCTGAGTAGCAGAACACCTCTCTGTGGGATAACCGCCCAGAGTATCTTGAGAGGTAAATTAATACAAGAAAGAACCAAGCACTGTGCACCCGATTAACAGCGAAAATACCTGAAATCAGCATAACAAAGTGGGGTGAGTGCACTTGTGCTCAGGATGGTTAAACAGCTGTAATTAGATCAAACAAACTAGATTGATGTATCATCCCTTTGTAGCTGTGGCCTCAGAAGGCAGGTCAGGAGCTAAGTTCAGTAAAACAGTTTTAGTGCTGCAGCTTTTATCTAACAAGGCACAGCCACACACTCACTCCAAAGTAAATATTACTCAGGAGAACTGCTGAATTCCAAAGAAAGAGAGTTTCTGGAGAAGGTGCTGTTCTTTAATAACAACCTTAAATTTTGTCAGTAACAAAAGTCTCCTAATTAATTCAATAGTAGACCCTTTGGATAAACAGGGCACAGAATTTTGGTTACAAATTCATTCAAGGCATTTGAAGGTCTTTATTGAGTTGTTTCCCATTCACTTAAAGTGGCTGCACAAAATGGATGAATTCTAATTTGCTTTGTTCTTTCAGAACCTTTTAATTAAATTTTAAGAAAATCATGTAGAACAACGTTGCATGAAATACGGTCACTACGTTTCAGAGATGAGCAAAACATAAGGTAGCAGATGGTATGAAGAGGATATATGTGAAGAAATGTAAATAGCAGGGAACCTCACCAAATCAAAGACGTGAGGCAGAACTGAAAGCACCTGCAAGACCCCTGGGAGAGCTGACGAGATGAAGCAACCACTGAGCTCAAAGGTTTCAGCCTTTCCTTGCTCAGAAATGACACAACACCAACAGGAAGCTCTAATCTGGTAGAGGGAGTGACCCCTTGTAACTGAGGAAGGTGAGATCGTTGTGAAGGGTCCTCAGAGTGGATACGGGAGGAGTGGAGGGAAACAAGGACAGGTGCCAGCAAATGTATTTATCAAACACTCTTGGAATCAAAAAGATACCAGCTCTTCAGAACTGTAAGCAATGAAGACATTATTAAGGAGCTAATAGCAGAAAATAACCTTGTATTGAACGCAAATGAGATGAATTGTCAAACTAAGGCAAGAGACCAAGCAAAGAGAAGCTTGCTGTCATCAGAAGAGTTGCGAGCAGCTGAAACAGGGTGACTCTGGGGCTGGGAGGGGATGTAACCCGTGTGTTACCATCGTTTGGTCCAGGACCTGCACTCCAGGTCTCTGAGCTGCTGTGGCTGCAGTAATTGCTGGCTGGGAGCCACCTCTGCCATGACAGAGCCAAAGAAATTAGTGAGTGGATTGTGCTGCATCTGTGGATCAGAGCAGAGCCTGGGTGAAGACCAAGGAGCTCCTTCTAACCTTCTGATAAAGAACATTATCAATACCAGACCAATACTGTTAAAGAGAAGCCACCAAATACTAGAGGATGTTTAAGGGTGAACAGAGGCACCCTTGAGGAGCAGAGCCCAGCTGATAACTGCAAATCCAGTTGAAGGAATAGCTGGGAAATGGTGACCACTCTAAACATTTGTATTTCAAATAGTTGGTAAGCACATTCCCACAGCAGAACTCCACAAACCTCACAGAGCCTAGATCACAACTATTTCCATTTTGTATCTTCTTCTGCCCCAAGCTCCATTTGTCTGGGTGATTTATGAGGTGAGCTCTGGCTGCACAAGGCTTCACTCCTTCTCAATGGAGGAACAATCCAGATAAGGAACAAATCTCTTCTGAGTGAATAGAGGAAACTGGACTTAACTGCATTGACTAAGGTATTTATTGTAC
The DNA here is from genome assembly GCA_013397755.1 of Cnemophilus loriae. Taxonomy (NCBI): domain Eukaryota; kingdom Metazoa; phylum Chordata; class Aves; order Passeriformes; family Corvidae; genus Cnemophilus; species Cnemophilus loriae. The sequence continues at coordinate 534,483 of VZTF01009819.1, read as the reverse complement.
ATCTAGGCCAGAGGAAGCTTAGCACTTTTAATACATATAAAACTGCAGAGAGCTGCTAGGAAGAGCAGAAACCAAACAAAACGGATTCATAAGTTCCTTAATAATTTAAATTAAGCCACTGAAGTAACAGGAAAGCAAGAGCAACAGATATCTATCAATTCCAGTGGCTGATTCTAGCCACCCACAGGAACTGAGGAGCAGTTGGCTCTCTGTCCCCTCAGGCACCTCAGGCTGAGGGACAGCTAAATTGTAATCACATAACCCCCAACGGGCAGTGCTTTCGTGGCTGTTGATTTCATAAATTGTCTTGAGGTTCCTTGTCATGGAAGACACTGGATATAATTACAGACAGAAAAAATAACTCACAGGCCTGGTCCTGGGCAAGGTGCTTTGGCCACTCAGCAGCTCAGGGGATCATCAGCTCTTTGTAGATGGGAGCCCAGTGCTAACAGATAAACTGCAAGAAATAAATCTCTGTGGTACAACTCCAACTTACCAGTTCGGAAAAGACCAGAATTCCTGAAATGCAACGAAATCACAGAATTAAAAATTTTAAGTGCAAACCCTACTATTAAGTCGTCCATTTACAACTGGTGGGGGTGAATCCATCTACTCCAGATGGGAAGAGGTCACTCTCTTCTTTTTCCAGGGCAAGTCTATGAATAATTTGAGTGATTAAAGCTCAAATCAGGTGTGAAAATGAAAGACCAGGAAAGCACATGGAAAAGAAACCACACTCACAAAGAGAGACTCAGCTTTCATTCTGGAATCAGGAAAGGCCCCTTCCATTTCTGTCCTGCCACAAAGTACAGGTGAGCTTGTACATTTTTTCCCAAAGAGTTGTCACTTTTAAAGGCACATTGAAATCTTATTTTTACTTTTTAGGTCTCCCTTCTTCCATCAGAGATGACCTAAATTTTGAGCTGAAGCACTCACAGCATCCTCGCTTGGAATAGAAAACAACAGCAAAAAAACATCAGGCTGTGAAAAGAGGCAAAATAATAGGAGGGAAAATTACAGTGAAGTCCTCCCTGAATGAGAGGAGGTCACAAATGCTGCAGAAATAGAAGCTGAAGTGGTGCTATCCTGAGCCAGGGGACACAAAGTGGTTGCATTTCCAGCCCTGGCAGAGGACAGGTGGGCAGGATGTGAACCGAAGTAAACGGCCGCAGTTCTGGGAATACCCAACAGCTCTCAGCACCCCCCTTCAAACACAGCGCTGTGCGCCGGTGCAAAAAATGTCACAGATGCCAGAATCCAAGAGCCTCCTGTCACAAAAAAAAATACCTACAAAAACTTGAATGCTTTCTAGGAGTGTTCAAATGGAATTAGACAGCTCCAGAAAGGGGAAGAGGCAATATTTTATATGCTAAAGAGAAAAATGTATGGGAACATACAGAGAGCCCAATAATCAGCAGCAGAGACTACTGAACATTCATGCAGCTCATTATTAACAAAACAAACCCCAAAATGTACTTGCAGATACATTAATTTTGCTTTATTTTATCATCTTAAACAGCCAGCAGAAACTAAGATTATAATCTGTGCCTTTTTAAAATTCCATTCAACAGATGTTCATAAACAGACTTGAGCCAAATTTCAGCTCCCCAAAAGGATATTCAGCCCGAGAACTTTTACAAATGGATGATAAAGTCCCGCTTTTCCCCTTGTAATCATTGCTTTTCTGAGACATCAAATCCTCTCTTAGCCTCATTACGAGTTCCCACCAGCATAAAATGTATTTTTCATTTCCATTTCCTATAGTATTGTTTTCCAAAAATGGCATTTCCCAGCTCAAGACAGCTCTCCTTCACTCCTTTTTTATGTCACCTCCTCAATACGAAAGGGTTGTCTCAGTGACGAGACTCTGTTCTTCTAAAAAGATGAAAAAAATCCAAGTGGTACTAATAAATATTTACTTAATGTCAAGAAAAGGGAATTCAACAGTTAAGGATGAAAATTACAGGCGGAAAAAAAAGGTGTTTGGAAAGGCAAGGCTGGAAGAAGTTCAGTGCTGTTTATGAGAACGACTGCTCAATGGCTCCTTCTGGGACACGGCGAGATGACTTCTTTAAAAGTGTGGTCTAGAAATACCCCCAAATCACTGAAATTATAAGTCACCCGAGTATTTCAGCTGCAATACAAAATTAAGAAATATCAGGACACATAATGAAAATGGTGGAATGAAACCAGCACTGCACTGACTTGTCTGTGTTAAAAGGGGAAGGGGGGGGCTGAAGTGAAAGGTTTTATTTTTACTTAATTACTCTCAGTGCTCCCTGGGGACCCCTTCCAAAGCGTATTTTGTATTTGGACCTAAATGCAAGCAGGATTCAGCCTTGATCTTATTCCTTATGACAATACGTTTCTTAAATTAGAAGTCCCACAGCTGGAATGTTGACACCACTGCTGGTTCCTCCAGCACCTCAGAGTCCCTCCTGTGTTATCAATCCATTAACCCGGGAAGCAGTGAGGACAGGGAAAACAGGCTGTTCGAAATTAAAAAATCCATCCACAAAATAATACTTTGTGAGCTTAATAGCATCTTTCATCCATTTCTATGTATGTGGAAATGGCAAGTCTCAAAATACTTAAAAAAAAAAAAAAATCAACAAACCCACCTAACTTCAACGTATTTTGAAATGATAACATATTAATTGAGTGAGCATCCACCTGTGATGCGATTTAAGAGTCTCCTACTGCAGCATTTCACACATATTCAATCCACCTTCTGGTTACAGCGTGCAAGTTTATGGTATGTGGAAGGAACAGCAGAGCTGGTTAAAGATTTTCTCTTGCTTCACATACTCTGCAAGCTTCTCATTAACTCATACATGACTTTAATCAGTGCTGAAGCACACACTTCCTTCAGCATGCAGCAGGACTGGGCTGGGAAAAAAAATCCTCCATAAAATATTATTGTAACCATGAATTAATAAAGAGAAGGGCAACGTTTTCCTAAAGTGGTTGCTGATTTTCATCTCTAAAGGGTTAAACCGACCTTCGCTGATCCAGAAGAGGTAATAAAATAGAACTTTAGGGACAAAAATGGAGCACTTCAAGAGATTATTATGAAGAGCCACATTCAAGAAGACAAAACCTTATTCTTAAAGCACAGATGCTTCTGAAACAAGAGATCGCACGTTTTTAACAGCACACTGCCAACCGCTTATAATGAATAAGCAAAACGAGAGGAATCAGGGTGGTTTTTTTCCTTTCTCCTTGGAGCTCAGAGGGAAGGGGCATTCATGGATGTGGTAGCAGAGCCAGCTCTGCACTTCTGCAGGGCTGTGGAGCTTGTGCTGGTCCGTGTGTTGGGGGAGAAAACAGAGCAAAGCCTGAGAAAAACCCATCAGAGCTCCTGTCCTCCCCTTCCAGCGTTAATGGGAGGGATACGAGTCCATGGGAGCTGCAGTGGGGGATGGTGCTGGCGGAGGGGGTGGGGAGAACCGAGCGAGGCCTTACAACCATCAGCAGCTCTTGTTCTTGTTCCTTTCAGCCTTAGCAGGAGGATGTGAAGCTCATGGAGCCGGCAGCGGGATGGGGGGGAAGCGGCGCAGGATCATAGTTTAGCTTTTGTCCCCTCTCCACAGGGTTAATAGGAGGACACGAGTGTCACCGGGATAAGGGCAGAGCCAGGGGGGCACGGCCGGGATCGCAGCTCCCCGCGGGGCTACCGGCAGCATGTGCTGGGATTTGTGGGGTCCTGTGCGAAGTCACAACACCCGCGGGCCACGCGTAGGGGGGAACACGGGGCAAACTTCCCTCAACGTGGCGGCTGCGCTTATCCAGCGCGGCGAGCCCGGGTGCCCCGCGGGGTGGGGCGAGCCCCGGCCTTATCTGTGGGGCGCAGGGAGCGCGGCTCAGCGGCCGCGGGCAGCGAGGGAGCGAGGGAGGGAGAGCCCAGGTGCGCTGACAGAGGGAAGGGGGGCACAGGCGGCCCCGCAGCCGCTCTAAGGGCATTCCCCGCCCGCAGCGGGAGTGCCGGGCTGAGGCGCGACCTCGGTCCCAAACCACGGGAAAGTTTCCCCAAACTTTGGCGCGGGGGTCCCGTCCTCCCTCAGCGACCCCCTCACGGCGCCCCCCCCTCAGCGGCTGTTCCCGCCCCCGCCGCAGGGGGAGGGGGGCGCTGTTCCCGGCTCCGCGCCGCGTTTTCCCGCTCCCCCCCCGCTCCCCGCTCCTCCTCACCCCTCCGCCGCAGCCGGTGCTGGGGCTTTTTCACCTCCCCCACCCCCATCCCTTCGTCCCGATTATGCCGCCCGAAGCTGCGGGGGGAATGCGGGAAGGGAAACGTTTCTCCCACCCCGTTCCTGTAACAGTGTCCCGGCTAAGGGACCGCTGGACGGAGCCTTTTGCCGAGTGAGGGAGAGGAGGCGGTTGGGACTACTTGGCGTTCCTGCCACGGCCTCAGCGGAAGGAGCGCGCCGAACGAGAGGCTGTGCGGTGATGTGGCTCTCCTCAGCGCTTCCTGGAAACTCCCGCTTAGGAGCGAGGGGGGGCGGGAGCGAAAGAGTCCCAGGCCGGGAATGGGAGGGGGGGGGGCAG
>VZTF01009819.1:485611-529158 GCA_013397755.1 Cnemophilus loriae | reverse complement strand
CGGAAAAGCCCCAACCGCAAGGGAGTAAAAAAAAAAAAAAAAAAAAAAAAAAAAAAAAAAAAAAAGAAAAAGCATGAAAAGGCTCCTTTGCTGCCCTCTGCCTGCCGAGGCTGCGGGGGAGCCCGGCTGCCTCCGAGGCTGGGGAACGGCTCACATTGCCTGGGTGACAAAACTGAGGAATCCGGGCCGGCTCGCACACCTGTGGTGCTACCACAGAATCAATTAGATTGGAAAAGACCTCTGAGATCATCGAGTTCAACCTTTCCTGGCTCTGGATGCACTAAGTTATCCTTTTTCCCACATGTGGACGTGCTCCTATTCACCTCACTTCCAAACAACTTCAATAGAGGGTAAAACTCCTTCCCATTAGACTCGGCTGAAGGATGTCTCCAGCCTGAGAGGGCTTTGGGGTCTGCACTTTAATACTTGAATTATTTAACGACACAACAGTACAAGTGCCTAATACACGCAAGCCACAGAAAAAAAAAAGAAAAAAAAGTGGAAAAAACAGGAAGGTAAAGCGAGTGTGCTGATAAATGCCTGTGATACATGAACATGGGCAGTAAATACCGTGTGGTTCATTAGATAGGGGCTGGGGCGATCCTGCCCTGCAGTTAAAGGCCTCTCACTTCCTCTGCCTTCTCCAGATTGGTGCCTTGTACCAGCTCCTCTCTCCAGCTCTGCTGGTTCCCAGTTTGCCTCCCTTTAAATGTGGAGCTGTTGATCCTCTCTGGTGTTACAATGCAATTCTTTGATGCCAAAAGCCCCTTCCTCCACTGAATCCACAAGTTTCAGGGGTGGTGAGACTACACAGGAAAGGCAGGCAACATGTAATGAAATTATGTGGAAGAGAAAGATCCATTAGAGCAAGGAGATACCCGTAAATCCTGTTAGCAGCCAAGCATTTCCATAGAAATTTCCTGATTCTAGATGCCCGGCACCTTTCCTACGCTTCCATTTCCTTAACACCATTCCTAAATCCCTACGTGGCTTCATTTACAAACCTAAACCCCAAATGTAAATTGAGGGGGGAGGATCTCTTTGAAGTCCCATCTCCTTGGGTTTTAGCTCTAAATTCTGTAGTTCAGAGTCTACCGGAAAGGACAGCCTCCAGCTCTTGGACCAGGAATCATCTCTTGCCTTTAGACTCCTCCAGCACCGCTCAGTTAAGGATGGGCTGTGTTAATATCTTTTAGTTACTTGCTCTTTGTTGTACTTTTATTCCTCTGCTCTTCGTACCCCAGTCAGTGCAGAACAGCTTGTAAATACGTGGATTTATTCTGTCAGCCTTGCGCTGCTTCCCTTAAACATCAAAATATTAAAACACAAAAGCTCCTTGATTACTCATCAGCAGATCGCTGACTTTACTCACAGACAGCTTTCTCTGGAGTAAATTAAAACAACTCCTTAAAAAAATTTGGGCTGAGATGGATTGTTTCCATATCTCCCTTTTTTTCCCCCAATAAAAAAGGAAGCTCCCAATAAACGGCTGCTATGGAAAACCCAATCACTCACCACACTGTGATGCTGGTGGACTTGGAGTAACTGAAATCCTGTGTTTAGAAAGCAGGGGATGGGACAATGTCACCATGTGCATATGTCCCATAAGAATAAATCATCCTGGATACTTCAAGGGGATAAAGTGTCCCCCAGCAAAGAGCTGATTCCACAGTCTGAACTGAAAGCTTGATCTTGCCTGGTGGATACTTTAAACTATCATGGGAGAATTATCAAAAGCCTGAAAACACCCCAACACATTAAACCAACTGAAATTTTTGGTCTGCAGGAAATTTGAGTGTTGGAGAGAAAAAAGCCCACAGCTCCCTGATTTCAGGAATTGAGGGGGGGTGGGGAAAGTGGTTTATTCCTATGTGTCCTTTCAGTGTGCTCTTGTCTGAGCAAGTTGTTCATCCTCTTGTTTTTATGGCAGCCACTCCAGGACTGACCACTTGAATATTCCCTGTTCAAGTGTTTGTAGTGATTCCCAAGAACTGTGAGGGACAACGTGCCCAACACCGGCATCATCAGAGTGGCTGTGAAAGGTAAAGATACACCTTGAGAAATCTTGGGTCCTGCAATGAAGTCCAAATCAATTATTCTGGATGAATTTTGTTCAATTAATGATGTTAATTGCCTGCCTGGCAGACTATTTAGAATTCGAAACCATTTAATGACTGGTACATAAAGATTTTGCAGTTGAGAGCGATTTGTTGATAACAGATCCAATACAAATCCCTGTCCGGCTCCCCAGTTGTATTGGCTCCCCAGTGCCAGGTGGAAGGGCAGTCCTGCTTGGTTTGCAATTGTGCTTTAAGTAATTACCAGATCCAGGGCAGTATTTACACCTGTATTTTTAACGTTCTGGCTGACAGTGTTCTGTATTTTTAAAGTTACTCAAGTAACTCAATCCCAAACAGACATTCTGCTAAATCCAGACTAGCAGAATCTAGTAAAAAAGATGTTAATTTTGTAAAGCTGAGCACATTTTAACAAGGGAAAGCTGAAGTTATGGGCCCAGAGTACTTGGGACTTGCTGCATCTGAAGTGATATCACTGAAATATCACTGAAAGGCACGGCAGGAGACTCTGCTTTTCAGCTTCCCAGCCTCCTGCCAGGTCTCTGGAGGAGGATGAGGGAAGTTTACAGGAGCTTCCCAAATGGGAAAGGAAAAAAAAGTAATTTAAATGATGTATTTGTGAATCAGAGGCTGAGGAAACGTTGTCATGTGAAGGGAATCCCGCTGTTAAGGACAGAAATGTTTCTGTGCCTCTGTGCTCAAGTGGAAGCCCCAGCAATGCTGCTGCCCAGTCGCAGCTGCCGCGCAATGAGGTGGAGATTCCTTGGAGATTATCCAGCCAAAGCAAACACTCTGGAGGAGTCAGGCAGGTGCTTTTGGAGGAGGAGGATGTTTCAAACACACTCCTCAGCCCTCCACATGATCTGTCTGGCATCCAGCAAGACTGACTTAGGCCTAAGGCCAAAGGAGTAAAACACAGGTAGAAGACAGAGGTGTCTCCTCTCCATGGCTGCCACAGAGAGAGCACAAGACAGCACAGAAATTTCCAAGGCCTCATGCTCGTTTTTCATCGAACACCCATTAGTAAAATTGTTTTCTTTGCTTTTGACAAATCAGTTCAAGCCCACACACATCCTGCAGGATATGTTACCACTGGGGGCTTGAGCCTCTCTCATTTCCCGAACAGCTCTGTCACCCTGTTAGCGATCATCTACCAAAGCACTCCATTGCACGTCCCTCATGACACAATAATTCCCAGTATTTATACCCTTTTTAGTGAATGGAAGATGCGTTGATGGATAAGCCAGATACAGCATAAACATCAATAGAAGTGGCTGAACTTGATTTACATTTTCTGGTGCTGTCGAGTTGCCCTCTTACAAATCTTTTTGCTGTTCTCCTGGCCTCAACAGATTTAGAATGGTATTTCAAAGACCACTGATGACACCATTCAGTAGCTGGCAAGACAAAGAATTCATGGATGGAGTTAATAAGGGAGATAAAAGCAGTCTGTGCCCCAAACCCAACATTTTCGCAGTGCACGTGGGCTGGTTGTGTGAGCCAGATGCAGAGAGCTCCAGGGATGCTACGCCGCAATCCTACAACCCTAATTCTTGCGCATTTAAGGCTGTATCTGATTAGGCATTTCTGTATTTTCCGAGTATGTAATTATCTAGCACAGTACATGCGAGTCATGGAGTAAACCCAGTTGGGAGCAGAGCACTGGGAAGGGGAGAAAAGGTCTGTACGTGGGTGGGTGGGTTTGTCCGTGTTGGTGATTGCAGCAATTGGGGAGTGCAGTGTGGAAAAAAACCTTTCCTGGAAAGAAACGGAGATGAAATCCAGGCATTGTGCTGCGAGCAGTTATCACCTCCCTGTAGACCACGAAGGAGGTGATGACTAGATCCCAGATCCTTGTAGGATCCTNGGATGGGATGGGATGGGATGGGATGGGGTTTAAGGTCCCTTCCCACCCAAACCACTCTGTGGTTCTGGGGTTCTGTGATCCTGAGCACCCCCTTGGGTACAGTCCCAAGCAGGTGACAGCTGAAGAAATAGAAGTTTCAGGCTTCTCAGAGTTGAAGAATTAAGAAAATCCAAGTGTCCTTGCTGTAAATGCAAGGTAAATTATTCATTCTCTCTCCCCCCCCCTTTCCTCCCTCTAGTTCAGTTTTTCTTTTCATGCTTTAATCGTTTTGACACGAAGCTGTACAAAAGTAATTTAAAATTAACATGACTGACACTTGGTAGATAGCAGGACCCAGTGCAGGGCTCCACCTTCTACTGGGAACTGCAGAGAGGGGCTCTGGATTGGCTGCAGGACCTGAGGCAGCTGATGGGGACTAAGGGAAAACACGGCAAACAATTAATTTGCTAATTTAGTTTTCTGTTTAATTTGAGACCAGAAAATTGTCAGGCACTCATCAGCCCATGAGCAAGGCTGAGTGGACTCCGGGCAGTGCTGCACTATTGGCAGCAAGGAGGGGATGTGTTTGATTAGCCAGTGAAGCAATTTCTCCTGTGGTATTGGTGGCATTTCACAGTATGTTTGAGCTGTGAGGTTCTGTGGTGTGGCTTTTGTGTCACCTCTCTCTGGTTTGGTGCATTTTGCACATCTGACAATGGTCTTTTTTCACTGGGAAGGAGGTGACATGGACATGTGTGCTGCAGAACAGCTGGCAAAAGTTGTCACCTCAAACACAGAAAGCGCCATAGCCTGCCACTAACCCGGTACTGCCACACGATGCCTCGGTCAGCCGGAATGCTGACAGGGATAACTCCGCACACTCTGAGCGTAACGGACCTGGATCGGGACTAATGTCCTTTGATGGGGAAAGAAATGCTCTAATTTGATTTCCTTCCTTCAGCTGCCGAGTGTGTAATTTCAGATCTGCGCAGAGCGGGCCCTTTATGCTCGGGTTTGGCCCTATTTTTGATTGATTAAATTGAATTGTATCTATTTATTTCACGCATCCAATTCAGGATTTCACTAGTGGCTCATCAGAGCGAGAATGTGCACATGTATCGAGAGTGAGAACTCACCACAGCCCTCAATTTCCTCTGATGCCTTTGCCGGGATTTGGTGCTGTGCGGGCGAGTGGGTGTGCGAGGAGCTGGGAACGTGTGAAATCATGGAGTTGGTTGCCAGCAGAGGGAGCGTGGGGCAGGGCTGGGTTCAGCGGGGAGTCACAGGCTGGAAACGGGACCGGCTCCCAAGGAAGCATCACACAGCTCTCTGATAAAAAATCCCGAGACTGTTGGAACATCAGCACAATTTCCCTAATCCAAACGAACCGAGAGATGGGATCTCGTTTACAAATCTGGGACCTTCTTGGCCTCCCTAATTCACAGATTCCCTCTTCCCGGCTGAGTGATGCTCCCGGGAAGCCCAAGTCACTAGATGGTACTGTTGCTGTTCAATATTGACGCCTCCGCGGGCCAGCTCCTTGCGAAACTCACATTTCTGCCGGGAGGGAAGGATGGCTGTGTAATTTGTGAAGGAGACGTGATCGAGGAGCCAGGGAGAAGAAGTAGGTCAGAGCTGGTTCCTGGGATTGGGCTGTGGGAGGGGGAGTGGAGGGGTAGCAAAGATTTTGTCAGGGCTGGTTTGCTTCCAGGTTTGCTGCCCAGAGGGGCACAGGGTCAGGCCCTCACATAAACTCTGTGAAAGGTGGGTTTTGGTCAGCCTCACTTGTGGTTAAGCCCAAGCAGAAGGATGAGCCCTCTGTGGCCACAGGCTGGGGAAGTTTTGTCACTCTCTGACCTCAGGGCACACAGAGTCACCTCCTGGCAGGAGGCAACACGGCATCGTAGAATCATAGAAAGGCTGGTTCGCTTTGGAAGGAACTTAAAGCTCATCTTGTTCCACCCCCTGCCATGGGCAGGGACACCTTCCACTACCCCAGGTTGCTCCAAGCCCCGTCCAGCCTGGCCTTGGACACTTCCAGGTATCTCCACCTCTCCACTAAAAGCCAACCTGCAGTGAGGGCCTGGTCACACAAATTCCTGGAGTGCTCTGAAATCCCCCCAGGCTTTCCAATGACATCACTGCCCGGGTCTCATCCCCGTTAGGAGGTCACCAAGCTCTCCCTGGCGAGGGTAACAAACAGGTTATTGTGCTCTGTGCTGCAAAACAAACCCCGGCCCTCCCAGCTCCAGCCCCAGCGGAGAGCGGAGGAGCTGCTGCCTGCCCGGCCTGTGCTCGGGTTTCTGTTAGAGGAGAAAGTCAGGCCAATTAAATCAGGCAGCATTATGTCAATCTCTAATTGACATAAATGAGACAGACAGACAGCTGGGAAGACTGGGAGGAGGGGAGGGAAAGGGGAGCAGGTGCCCTGGATGAGAAAGAGATGGAAATCCACCCTAATAGTACCACAGCTTTCCTTATTCTGTGTGTTTACATTAGCCAGCAACATCATGGAAAGTGTCTGAGCCCCTGCTGGAGAGAAATTAGTGAAATAAATACAAGTTACAACCATTGTGGAGTTGATTAGAATGTTCCTAAAAATCTCCAAACAAACCCAAAGGAAAAAAAAAATCACTTTCAAAAAGACTTTTGAATTTGTGTAGTTAAATTAAGAAATCTGGTTTTTCCCCTGCAGTTTGAACATGAGGCCTTGCGACTGAACAATTACAAAATCATTTAAAATCATATTTGTTTAATTTTCCACATCTGAGCAGTGCTTGCCCAGGTATTTCCCCCTCTCCTTTTACCAGGGTGTGCTCTTTTGTCTTTAACAGACCTTTCAAACACTAATTTATACAGAAATAAGTTATTTAAATTCATATATTTCAGAAGGATGAGGCGTAAAGGGGAGGAACTCACCCAGGTCCCACCCGGCACTGCAGAAGGAACCAGAATTACCAGCCCTTGCTCTGCCTCGCCCAGGGTGTGCCCTGGTGGAAACAAACTGTTGGACATTTTCTCCAAACACACCTCTGCCGCTGCACAGGTAAGAAGCAAAGGTGGGAAAGCATTCCCGAGTGAATGCAGGTAACAAGGAAGGGCGAAATACAGCTTTGTGGTGCAGGTGAATCGTCCTGTAGCATGACAGAACAGCAGTTTGGGATAATCTCTCACAAACCAACCCGTATCTTAGTTTTAAAATAATCAAGATTTGCACATTGTGGCGTAAGAACCAGAAATGTTTTTCATTTACATTTCCAGAAACTTTCGAGATCTCTTCCCGAATATTTCAACACATTCTCCTTCCCCATTTTCCCAGCTGGGATAATTTTTTGCCAGCACAGGCAATTCTTCTCGGTATCCATGGGAATTGCCTCCATAATTAGACGTGCACCCAGTGCACAGATCAGAGCGCTCCAACCCAGCAGCTGGAACTAGGAGGCAGGTCTGATTAAATCTGCTCCGCCACGAGGAGAAAAGGCAGCTTTAATGAAACATCACAGGACTCCCTACCCCGTCTTTAAACAGGGCAGGAAAAGGAACTCCGGGATTACTTTGAGAGTGGCTGCTCGTGGTGTGCTCACAATTCACAGAGCAGAAAGCGAGCACTGAGTGATCCAGGGCCTTGAAACTGGGGATCTGCCTCATTAAAAAGGGGCTGATTGCCAGCAGCTTATTAAAGGGGCTCACAGTCTCTCTTCAGAACTGCCGTAAAGATTGGAGGGGTCAGCAGGTGCAGATGGAGGTTTTCTCCTTGATAGTTTCTCCTCAAGACAGTGAGATCAGGGTCAGCTTGTAGAGGAACAGCTTCTCTGGGTTTCCTGCCCTGCCCAGCAGTGATTGTTTGTGTGGATCCACCAAAACACACAGAGCCAGCCAACAGCTCTTTTTTCAATTGAATCCCAGAAGGGTTTGAGTTGGAAGGACATTAAAGCCCGCTCAGTCCCACCCCCTGCCATGGGCAGAGACACCTTCCACTATCCCAGGGTGCTCCAAGCCCCGTCCAGCCTGGCCTTGGACACCTCCAGGGATGGGGCATCACAGCTTTTCTGGGCAATTTTCATGGAAAGTAAGTGATTTCTTTTCCTGCACACCCGGTTCTGCAGGTACAATGTGCTCTTCAGGAAAGGGAGCTGGTGAAAGAGGCAGATGGTTGGATAGAAATTATTAATCCCATACAAGTTTTTTATCTTTAGTTGCTGCCTCCACTTGGTGTCACAAACCCCACGACGCCTGGGGGCTTCCCCTTTTTAGAAATAGAGCTGGGAGTTGGGGTGGAGCAGACATTCCAAGTGGTTTGGTGAGTGGGAAAAAAGTGACTTTTAACAAATACGCCGGGGCTGGGGGATCAAACACGGCTCTGGTCTAGACAGAGCCGCACTCCCCGCCTGCCTCAGAAGTTCATACCATACCAGCTGACAGATTTTAGCATCTCGTTTCCCTAACATGATTAAAATGCAGCTCCGTGTCCTGGGGTACTGACAGCCCCTCAGATCTCTCCGCATTCCAAGCCACGTTTACATTTCCCCCGCTGGAGTCGCTCCCTTTGGAAACATGGCCCTGCGGATGAGCAGCACTCATGGATCCCAGCAATGCAGGTTGCTGTAGCTGGGGTTTGAACTCAGCCCTTCCTGTAGTTCTAGGATTTGAATATCATTTTCACAACCCTCACAAGCAGCAGATGAATGAGAGATTCCTGGCTTTGAGTCAAAAGCTGCAGTAATTAAATGTTTATAAAACACTTTAAGCATGCGAAGTGCTGTTATAGACAAGGAACCAACAGATCTGGCAGATTGGAGCCGGATTTTGAGGCACACCAGCAAACAGAGCCCATTTCCCCCACTACATCTCTCTTTTAGAGCTGCTAGCAGAGGGTTATGGAGGCCATCATTGGGTTCCTTTTATTATAACCAGAATAAGTGAAATCAGAATCACTTTCTTTCATAAGAATATGTGTGATTCAGAAGTTTTCCCCTCTGTAATAACTCCCTAAGCAAAGGGCCAGCTTGCTGTTCAGCTCAGGAAGGAACTACCCCTTGGGAAACAGAAATTGCTGCTACTTCTGATCCCTCACATAAAACTGGAGAGCTTCCACCTGTTACAGGTTTCTAACACCATCTGCTGTTTAAAAGGAAGATGGCATTGGAGCTCAGCAGCACCGAGAGCTTGTTTGATAAACCAGGCGCGACACCAGCGAATCTGGAACATTTCTGTAATTGCCACAATGCCTTCTTTTTCTTATTTCAAGCCCTGAACATATTTTGACTTGATCTTCATTATGAAGTGAATTATTTCTTCGCTAGAGGAAGCAGAAACCCACTGAGCAGCAGCTGAATGTCAGGTCCACACCACAACACTTCAATTTTCATCCCCAGCCACGTGTTGTTTCAGCACCAACAGAAATTTCAAGCAGTGTCAGGCTCTCCAAAGCTTGGGCCAAAGAACTGACTTAAAAATGTTTTCATAGGAGAGAGCCATGGTCTCCCCAGGGTATGAGGAGCTCAAAGCAAACCATTCTTTCTATTAAAAATAAAAATATTGACCTTTTGCTGGCTCACACTGCTGCCTGTAGGACAGAATAAACACTCCAACCAAGGACTCTTCTGCTGCTTCCTAATTGAAAGAGATACAAACTTTTGTCCCAGGAAAAATAACAGAGCCCAGGAGCTCATTACACATCTAAATTGAAGGGCTCACCACTACTGCTCTTAGTTTTGGTTGCAGATATTTGTAATAACAACAATTTTTTCTAAAACAAAAACTTTTCTCCAAAGGGGTCCCTGGCCATTCACCCCGTGACAAGCGGGGGTTTAGATAAAAAACACCCAAAATCTCAAAATCTAACACCAAACAGAAGTCACAGCTCTGGGATTCTTCTCCGGTCTGATCCCATCAGCCCAGTTACAGCATCACCCCCCACCTCTAGCGTTTCTCACCCCCTCCACGCATCATTTAAAGTCAGTGGCTCCTTTTGTGAGCGGTCGGCTCCTCACCCCGGCACTTTTCCTGCACTTCGCGACAAAAGAGACCTTTTACATGTCAATTTATTTTCAGACAAGCATATCTGAAAGGGAGTTTCCCTCCGGAGTCGAATTAGTATTAATGGCAGGTGTTCAGTGGCACACAAAGGGAGGGAGGCAGCGCCTCGGCTGAGCTGAGGCACTAAGACAGCTTGATGTTTTAATAACCAGAGGCAAGGAATGGAGTGGCAGCGGACCTGCGGCTTCCCCGGTGTGAGTGAAGGTTTTATTCAGAGCCCCCATGTACTGCCGAAAGAAGAGCTCAAAATATTTTAAATGTTTTCTTTGCCTTAAAAGAGGGATTAAATTGTTGAATATTCCATGAAAGCGCAGCATCCACCCCACACCCCGTGGAACTCACCCGCAGTCACCGAGCACTTCCGCAGCCTCCCGCGGCCTTGGGAAGTGGCCGTGGCCATCACGAGGAGGTGGTGGCACCCAGGAGGCCTCCAGCTGCACAGTTCACCACCCACCAGTGCCTAGAGATGCAGAAAAAAGAATTACATAGACTGACTCAAAGGTGGGAACTTGGAGAGGGATTTGCATTGAAGTTTAAAAAGCTAAAACCACAGATCGGTTCCTAGTGACGTTTCACTACGAAAAAGAAAGAGAAGATGATTGCTGGGAAAGCTACTGGCCTTCAGTTTTAACCTGAATCTTGATGGGAATATTTCTCAGGCCAAAAGACATTTATTGATGCCCTGCTGAATTTGACAGAGGTCAGCAAGAGCAAGTCATAGCTACACAGTGAGAAGAAGGGAAATGACCTCTCAGCTGGGTCAGCCCCTTACAACAGAAAAATGGCTGATTTATGCCCAAAAATAGGAAAGTTTAACCTTTATTATACAGAAACTGTATTATATACAGCTGTTCAATATTATTTTTGAGCTCCTTGACTTTGGATCAATATGCTCTTTCTGCAGAGGTTATTTCCAGATAGACTCAGCAATTTGAGGCTGAATTCCGGGATTTCTGCTCCCTTGAGCTTTCATTCAGACCTACAGGACAAAAGCCTAAAGGTCAAATCCAGTATTAAACATCTGAACTAACAGAAGTAGCTTTCCTTGTGAAGATGCCCTTATATATGGATGTTAAATCCATTTTTGTCCCTTTTAAAACTAAGACAATTTGTGATATCCTCTGTATCCTCTTTGTCCCAAGTTAAAGCTGAATGACCCCAAACTCTTGTGAGAGCAAATCACTTGGTCTCTCACCCCCCAGTAGGCATTAGGTACCCAACTTTCACCTCAAATAATGCAATTTCAGTTAATATGACAACAGTATTTTGGCAAAGGTCAGGACAAAACCAGAAAAGGAAGGAGAGAGCCCAACCCGCTACAAACACCTACAGCTCTCAAATACAGAAAGTTCAACAAGTCCGTTTTTATTGAGCACTGGAATTAAAAAAGTAACAGCACTTGGTTGATCTGGAACTAAAAATCAAGACTTATTTTTACTTATAGATCACTCAGAACAACGTGGTTAAAAGTCCCCCAGAGAGGAAGGTGTAGCCCTTCTTGTTCCCTCTGTTCTCCAAGGGGATGGGGGTTTCAGAAGCTACAGCTGCACCAAGTACAAAGTTCTTCTGGTTGGAGACCCCGGGGTGGCAGAGGGGTTTGATGCTCCTGGTTTTGGGGTCTGACTCCTCAGGTATTGGGGTCTGACACCCCAGGTATCATCTCATGGCCGGGCAGAACCTACAGCAGCTGAGGGCTGCTCTCCCTGTGCCCACACTGATCTGCACCTGGTTGTCCCCCCCACCTCTGAGTTGTCCCCAGCTGGCCTTACACCAGCACATCACAGGGAGGATTTAGCAAGGCTGTAATGTTTTTCCTGACCGATATTTGAAAACATTCACAATTTCATACAAATAACCAGTTACCCCCCAAACCAGGATGAGTATTTGGCTTAAGACCCCCTAAACCCCAGGGTATAAGAGCACTGATCCCCACCAACCCATGATGGGTTGACATCCAACCCCATCCACCACTCTAGACCCTCCCTCGAAACACAATGTAGGAAATATTCTGAAAATCTGCTGAGGTTCCTGCAACACTCAAACGTACCCAAAGGGACTGACCCCAGCTCCAGAAAAATGTTTGTAATTATTGTATTGGTTGCAGGTACCTAAAATTTGCACAGCACTGGCACAAGAGTCACTGTGCAGTTGTAGGGAACATCATGCCACAAGTATTTTTAAGGAAGGCATTTTGGATGGTGGAGTGTCCCCCTCCAAACCCCAGCTAAACATGAAATCCCTCTCTGCTGGGGCTGGTGGCAGTAGCAGTAAGAAGATCCACTGTGGACTGGTGCTGGCCTGCTCCTCTCAGAAGCACTGGACACTCAGGCAGCACTTGGAATAAAGAAAGAAAAAAATTGTGACTATTTCAGCTTCTCACTGGCTGCTCACAGGACCTGCTTGACACAGGGTAGAGGAGAAGTGCACTGTACATCTCAGATAATTATTTTTATGGAATTCTCCATTTTAGAGTCAACTGGGACTGAACAAAAAAGAAAGTTTCCTCTCTTGTGACATGATCAGCTAAAAGTAGCAGAAATTCACATGAGAGCCTTTGCTGTCTCCAGTCACATCCTTGAGCTCTGTTTGCAGCCCTTGTAGCAATCCCGCTCCTCCCAGAAACTGCCACCATGGAACCATGGAGCTCCAGCAATTCCCTGCAGGTCAGAATGGGGTGGGCATTTATTTCTAGCACAGTTTGCCTCCAAGTGCTGGTTTCTATAAGCACAGAAGTGTCCTGAGAGTAAGAAATTCCCCTTCACATGCTGCCACCATTTCTGTTGGTTCCTGCCTCATTCCAGGACTGGTTCTGGTCACCTCCCACTGTGGAGGGAGGGATTGCACCTGAGAGAAGGTGGCATGAGAGGCAGCCCTAAGCAGCACTGCTGGTTTTCAGGGCCTGATCAAAAGCTTTGCAGCTTTTTCAGAAGGCAGGCAAGGAGCACTGTCCCTCCACAGCACAGAGGAACAACCTGGGAACGACCGGGAAATGACCGGGAAACGCCCGGGTCGCTGGTTCTGCAGCTCACAGTCAGTCAGTAACAGGACGTGCCCTGAATGACATGTTTATTGTACGAGTCAGAAAGAAACCCTGAGTTACTGGCTGGAGAACAAAGTTAAATTAAAAAAATAAAGGGTGGTTTGGTTCAGAGGTTCCTGCTGAACCAAATGGTAAAAGCAGCAGCCAGAGCCAGCCCAAAGCCTCGGCTTTGTCAGGGAGGAGGTTCTCTTGTCATCCCTCCCTGCACAGGTGACAAACTCCCCAGTGATGGGAGAACACGGAGATGGGAGAGCAGAGGGAAGGAATGTGCCCAACTTAGGAGGTGTCCTGGCCTGCCGAGCATCTAAGGGAGGGCTTGGAAAAACTGTGGTTTGTTTTGTTCAGAGATCTGAGCTGCTGACTGGGCTGGGGGAGCACAGGAGAGAGGGAGAAACAGAGGCTGCAAAATCCACCTTACATGGAACAAACACACAGGACGTGGAAGGGAGGGAGGTCCTTCATGGACACAAGTGCTGCTGGCTGGGAGGCTGCAGGGCTGGCTTTGGGAAACACATCCAAAGTTTCGAGGGAGGAAAAGCCCCAAAGCCTAAACCCCAAGTGTGACACAGTCTTCCAGCTGCAGTGGAGTTGGAGAGGATCAGTTCCCAGAAATGCTGTAGCGACAACAAATACCTGGCCCTACACAGTGAAGGGTGAATCAGAGCTGCTTTTTAGTGCCACTTGACATCAGTTACACATTCTAGTTCTCATATACACAGATGGATGTCTTTAAAAATCGACAATTCGCACTTCAAAGAAGTTTTACAGTGAAGTTCTCTGTCAGCAAAGATCAGTCCACTCGAGGAGGAGCCAGTCTTTCAGGAGCAGGAAGGCACTTGGCCTTTTGAGAGCAAGTCCCCAAGGGAGCCCCTGTGCAGACCTTGCCCGTCCCCTGTCCCCCTCTTCCACAGGTGTGCAAAATCCAGGGTGTTCCTGCACTGTGGGGCCTCACAGGGTGGTGGAGGGGAGCTTCTTCACCCGCCTCTGTGCCAGGATGGAGGATTCGATGGGCTTCAGCTGAGGGCTTGGCTTGGAGCTGTTCAGGGCTGAGTATGTGGCAGCCATGGCGCCCTAGAGAGAGGCACAGAGGAGTCACTCAGGTGCAGGAGAGCTGCTTCAGACTCGTGGCTTTACAAGACAGGGGACCAGAGCAGCCAGACCCACAAACAAAGCCAGAAGCATCTTTCTTATTTCTTTAGGTCTCCCTCCTGCACTGATATGCTGTTAAAGAATCTCCCCTTTCTTTTCTCCCAAAAATCCAGCTTATCTGTACTGCCTGCTCTGGCTCACACCTCTCCAAACTTCCATCCTGCTTTCCCACTCCAGATTTTGTACCTTTACAAGCTGAATGTCCTGGTGATTGAGCTGGCTCTGGGGTAGACTGTCCTTCTGGGTTATCCACGGATGCTGCAGGACCTGCTTGGCTGTGAGACGCTGGTGAGGATCTACATGGAGCATCTTTGATACCAGATCCTACAGGCATCATTTGGAAAGTCAGACTTCAGAAGATTTCATACTTTAAATGCAAAAACCCCACCCGTCCACCCCCAGATTAGGATGTAAATGCAGAGGCCAAGTTTAAAGTCCCCCAGACATCAATGTCTTTTTGTATGAAATATGTTTTTGGCAGGCCTGGGGGGTATAACACAGAGCAAACCTCACAAGGGTCAAGCATGAGGTTGGTTTTCCATGCAAATATCCACAGCCAGAGCTAAAACAAAGCTGCTGTGAGGAACATGTGTGGGGTAGAAGCTGCACTGCTGGTTTTCTTGTCTCTCTTGTGTGCTCCCTCCCCAGCCTGCTCTAAATTTGCCTCACGGCAACTCGTGTGCTTGACCCCAACCCCTGAGTGTAACACAAATATCAAACTCTACCTTGGCCATGTCAGAAATAGTGTCCCAATTTCCCCCACTGATGGAGAACTTCCCCCCTCCTATCCGGGTCAGGATCTCTTCTGGAGTGTCACTGGGACCATTTGCAAAGGGAGTGCAGCTGGGGAGAGAGGAGAGAGCCCTGGATTTACTGACCCAGGCAGGAGGAGAGGCGCAGCTGTCCCCACAGAGCACATCAAGGCCAGGGGGTCACAGCCCCAGCCACTGCCTTACCCTGCCAGCATTGTGTACAGCAGGACCCCCAGGCTCCAGATGTCACAGCCTTCGTCGTAGCCTTGGCGTTTCAGGACCTGAACTCAACAAGCAAAGGGAAAAAAGTGCATTTGGTTCCTGTCGTTGAGCTCATTTCAGAAGAGGGGCTTGACCTGGGTGCAGTCCATATGCAGCTTCCAGAGCTCAACAGAACAGCAAGTCTGGGACTAAAAGATCAGGATTCAAAATCGATTCATTACTACAAGTGGTATTTCTGTAATTGTCTCTTCCAGGGTGAGCTGGAGATGGGAACAGGGCAGACCCACTGTGCCAAGTGGGAGCCCAGGTTAGAGGAGGGACAAGGGGGCTGCAGGAGGGTCTCAGGCCAGTAAGGTGCTCACCTCAGGTGCCACGAAGTTTGCTGTGTAACAGGGGGTCATGAGGAGCCCGTTCTCAGCCCTGAGCTGCTTGGCAAAGCCGAAGTCACAAATTCGGATGCTCTCGGGGTTCCCTGATTTATCCACGTAGAGGATATTGCTGGGCTTCAGGTCCCTGTGAACCACCTGTGGAGCCAAGAAAGGGCTGTGCTCATACCCCAGGTAGATAAAGGTCTGAAAGCTGCCTGAGGTCACTCATCCCCTGCTCTGGCCCCACATCTGCTTTGCCAAGAGGGCAACACCAGCAAGAAATAATTGTCCTGATGGGCAGAGTTACTCCCTGGAGGAGAGGGAGTGCAGTGTAATGCCAGGGAGCTTCCCAGGAAAACAGCCATGACCACACTCACCCCTTGGGAATGCAGATACTCCACTGTTTTACAGATCATGTGCAGGACTGAACTGGCTTCTCTCTCTGAGAAAAATTTCTGTCTGAGGATTTTATCCAGCAGCTCCCCTCCCCTCATGAGCTCGGTCACCAGGTACACATACTTCCCATCATCGTACACCTGCCAAAGAAAACATGGGTGGGGTAATCAAAATGTGCTTCCAGAGTTTCCCTTTTGTACTTCCATCACCGAGGAGCAGACAGGGATCAGCAGAGGTGGCTCTGGGGATGCTGGGCTGCCTCTGCTGGGGCTGAACTCTGCCCCCGCCAGGCTGCACTTCCTAAACCAAAGCACAGGGAAGTCTCTCAAGCCACACTCACATCTTTCAGGGTGATGATGTTCGGGTGCTGCCCGTACCGCAGCAGGATCTCAATCTCCTCAGAAGGGTCTCGCTTGCTCTTGTCAATCACCTGCAAGAGTAGGGACACACTTCAGCCACCACTGAAGGTGGTGAAGGGGCCAGGACAAAGCACATGAGCTGAGTTTGGAGCCCTGCAGAGCTCCTGTGCCATATCCACTCCCTGTCCCCTGATCTCTTTAGCTCTAGAATCTAGATGTAACAGGGGAGCTCAGTTGGGAGGGCAGATCCCAGACCTTGACTGCGTACTCCATGTTGGTGGCCTTGTGGATGCAGCGTTTGCAGACGGAGTAGGAGCCGACGCCGATAGCCTCCTTCACCACGTAGCCATCGCTTAACTGGACGTTCTTGCCGTGTAGCTGCTGCCAGAGCACAAAGGACAGCTGAGCTGGGAGGGTTCAGGGAAGGGTTTGTGCAACGTGATGAGTTAACTGCAGCACAGAGAGAGCTGTCAGACTGTCTGCTACATCCCACAGCTTCTCCTCCCGGTGGGGAGCAGGAGGAGAGGAGAACAAGGCAGATATAGGTCAGTGGGCCAATGCTGCCTGCACCAAGCACAGTGCTTTTGGGCAGCATCTCCAATCCACGGGCATTTACAGACCCCCCGCCAGCACAGATTCACCTGGGGACAGGAAAGCCACAGCCCCACACTGCCCTGACAGCCTGTGCACAATGTGACAGTCAGTGGTGATGAAAGAACAACAGGAGACAACAATTCCAAAAAGAGCTGCCTCAGGCTCCAGAGGTGCAGAGGTCCTGCAGACCTGGAGCATCCCTGCACCTCCAAAGAGCTGTTCCTCTGTCCCCATTCCTTACCTGCACAACTGAATGCAGGGGTGGCTGGGCAGGTTTCACTTTGCCATCCTCCATCAGCCCAGTCGCTACGAAACTGAAGCCTCGGAAGAGCTGATGGGCCCCCGCACTCGGGGGAACACCCGGGGAATCTGCAGCAGGAGTTGAGAGACAGCTCGAGGAGGGCCTGAGGAACAGAAGCCTCTCCCTCGCTGCCAGGAGCTACAGCTCCTGGAATTTATTTGAGACAGGAGCCACACCAGCAGCACTGAGCTTATCCCTAACATCCTGCAGAGAATCATGGAATTGTCCAGGTTGGAAAAGCCCTCTAAGATCAGCGAGTCCAACCATTCCCCCAGCACTGCCAAGGCCACCACGAAACCATGTCCCCAAGTGCCACATCCACATGGCTTTTAAACCCCTGCAGGGATGGCGACTCCACCACTGCCGTGGGCAGCCTGTGCCAGGGACTGACAACCCTTCTGGGAGAATAAATTTCCCTGATATCCAACCTAAACCTTCCCTGAGCAGAAACCTTATCCTGCTGGAGCCAGATACTCCCTGGTATGAAGCCACAGAGTGACATCTCACACCGGAAACTTGGGCTTTGCCTCAAGTCATACAAACCTTTTGGTGTTCGTGATGTGAATTCTGTGTCAAAATAAAAGGTGTCATCTGGCTGGCCCACTGCGGGCTTGAAGGGGGGTTTGATTTCCCTGCGGTACAGCTTCTGCAAAACACACAAAAACCAAGAAACAGCTGCAAAAACAGTTTGGAAGTGCTCCCACAGGCACCTTCTCCCAAGGAGTGCAAAGGCTAGTGAGGAATGAGGGCCAGGAAGAGATTTTGTGAAACTCTGTGGCCTAGCATTTTGCTACAGCTCAGTAAGGTGACAGGCAGCCCAGGTAGGAGACAGTTACATGACAGGGACAATTTTAGTTTTGGGAAGGGTTATTGGAATGGATGGAGACAGGGGCTGGTGGCTCTCCCATAGCTGGCCAAGCATCAGGACTGTGCTATTCCTGCTGCCAGAACTGTGTTACTGGTGCTGAGTGGTGCAGAAATTTGCTCTTTCTGATACTCACGTTCCAGTCGATGGTGGAGTAGAAAGGGTGGCGCTTGATCTCCTCTGCCCCATCTGGCCCAGACCCTGCAAGAGGCACCACGGATCACGTACTGAACCCCCAAGAGAGCAAAGGTGACAGCCAGGGATGCAGCACAGCCAGGTGTCACAGAGAACCTGGCTGGGATCACCCAAGTGCCCTGGCCCAGCACAGGTGTGAACACGCTGCTGACCCAGGGGGATGCGAGAGGCCCCCATATGGCATCAGGGACATTCAGAAACAAAAAAAAAGAGTCTTACCTAATCTGTTGGCTGGATTCCTTTTGAAAAGGGCTCGCAGGAGGCTCTGAGCCTCAGTGCTCAGGAACTGTGGCATGCCCAGCTTTGCTCTGGGGAGGAAGTTATGCAATCAGCTGCAGGTTTGAAGAAGTCAACCCACAAGGCGACTGCAGCACCTCCACCCCCAGAATGCACAATCATCTCTCTGGCATTTACACTGCACCCTTCAAACTGACGGCTGATATGGCCCCACTTGCCAAATAACGCCACGAAATTGCGAGAACCCCCAAACTGCAACACCCCTGCTGTGCAGAAAGGAGAGAGGAACTGCTCTTACTTGAGGATGAGGGTCATCGTCTCCTTACGGTCCTTCCCCTGGAAGGGCAGTGCCCCGGTGAGCATTTCAAACTGGGAGGGAAAGAGAAGAAGGGGGGTCATGTCTGAGCAAGGCTCAAGGTTGCACAGGTCCCACTGCCCCTTCCTGCTTGTGGGGGGTCTCAAGCCTGGCTCTGACAAAGCTCACAGGCACCGCGTGTTCCCAGCAGCTTGGCTCACAGACTCTTGCATGGGAACGTGCCCAGGCCAGCGCCTGCTGCTGCCAGAGCCCTGGGAACCAGCAGCTGCCAGACGGTGGCACCAGACGTGCACTGACAGCGATGGCTCGGCGCTGGGCTGGACACGGACACTCCCACACACCCCACACACACCCTACGGACATCCCCACACACCCCACAGACCCCTCACACCCCAGCACCCACTGGCACAGCAACCTCGAGGGACCAGTGCTCCTGGCTGGAGGCCTGGACAGCCCCTCAGGGAGCCTTTTGCAGGGCATCGGGAGCCCCTCCAGGTCAGCAGGTCTGGAGGCCACACAGAGCCATGTGTGGTGTTCCAGAGCTGGGGCAGCTGCCATTCCCTGTCCTGGACAGGGTACCCACCATGAGGACCCCGTAGGACCACCAGTCAGCACTGTGTGAGTGGCCCTGGCGATTCACCACCTCTGGAGCCATGTACTCCACGGTCCCACAGAAGGAGTAGGCTTTCTTCTCGTGGTCTATGGCCTCCTTACTCAAGCCAAAATCTGCACAAGAGAAAGCTGTCAGCACACAGCCACTGCTCCAAGCATTTCAAGCAGGAACCGACCTTGCTGGAGCCCAAGGCTCTGCAGAGCCCCTTACCTGTGAGTTTGATGTGCCCCTCTTCATCCAAGAGGATGCTACAGCAGGAATGGAAAAACAAGTTGTTACTGTCTGTGGTAAGGGCTGGTGAGAACAAACACAGCAGGGGATGGTCTGAGATGCTCCCAGAATCTAAGGGAAGAGTTACCTGTCCCTTCTCCCAGTGCTTTAAGCTCCACCACCAAGACAGGAGTGGGACCAGGAGCAGCTCCCTCCTCTCCACACCCTCGGCTTCACAGTAAACAAATGGCCCCACAGGTTACCCCTCTCCAATCCCCACATACCCAGGCAAGGATAACCAAGCTGGAATGGGCTCTGCAGAGCCCAGCCTGGTCCCTTCTCCCTCTGGAGGCTCCCAGCTGCCTAAAGCTGAGTTTGGAGGCTGCCATGGATCTCAGCTCAGCCCTGTGGCACACACAGGCTGCACCTGGCTGGAATCACTGATCTGAGGAGCAGCAGCCTTGGATTGGCACCACCACCTCCCATCCTCCAGCCCCTGTGGAAGGCAGGAGCTGTTCCTTGACTCCAGGCTGGGCTGGATGCTGGCCTGGGATTGTGCCTCAGGTGGGCCACACGTACTTCTCTGGCTTGAGGTCCCTGTAGATGATCCCCAGGCTGTGCAAGTGGTCGAGTCCCAGTGCCAACTCTGCCAGGTAGAACTTCACGTCCTCCTCGGTGAACATGACCTGCAGGCAGGGGGCGGAAGCAGAGAGGTGCTGGGTTACAATGCCAGCAGCTCCCCTGCACCCAGGCAAGACCTTCCACATCCATGTTGCTCCCTCCTGCCCTTTCTAAGTTTTCCAGACTTCACCTACCATTCATAACAGGGCTCCCAGAACACCCTGTCCTGGTGCCAGCTCTGGACTAGCAGCAGATTGGAGGCTGTTTTCACCCTCTCAAGGACTTTGCAAGGGTCAGTCACTTCTCCAGGCCATAAGCAGAGATGAGCTGAGCCTCAGCAGCCCACCGAGATGCCAGAGCATACCCACCTCTTTGGAAAGCCGAGTGAAAAGGTCACCTCCTCTGAGGAAATCCAAGATGAGGTACAGCTTCCCCTCCGTCTGGAATGCTGAAACACAAGCCAGAGCAGGAATCAGACCCCTGCACTGAGCGAAGGCTGCGTGGTGTTACATTAATCACTTAAATCCCAGTGGCTCCAGCTGGGCACATGCCCTGCGTGGTTCCTGGGTTAAATGCAGGTAGGGCTGATGGGGTAAAGGAGATGGCCTGTCCCTGCTGCTGAAATGGGAGCTCCCCACAGCACTCTGGCACTGCAGAAAATCCTCATTTTATGGGGGTCTGGTTCCCTTTCTGCCAGTGATATCCTCCTGAAAGGGCTGTTTTCCCAGGAGAGGCACCAGTCACCTTACAGGGAACAAAGCTGTCCTTGCCTTCCCCAGAGTCAGAGCATTCACTCTGCCAAACTCCAGCTTGGCTAGTTAACTCTGCTTTCTCAGCTCCTCCTGGTTTAATGTTTTAATCCCAGGGATTTGACGTTTAAACCTCCTCTCCTGGTCCATGCTCTGTTCCCCATTCCATAGCTGGAGCAGGCAGTGGGATAACAGATCCTTCCAGGAAAGGATTCGTGTTCAGGGGATTGTGTTTAAAGGCAGTCAGAGTCTGCTGGAGCTGCAGCCCCTCTCCCAGCACCCCAACAAGCTCCACACTCACCGTAGTGGAGTTTCACCACAAAGGGATGGTTGACATCAGCCAGAATGTCCCTTTCTATCTTTGTCCTCAGTCGATCCCGCACTGTGGGAAGAGAGGAGCAGCTCAGACACAGAAAAAGGCCCCTGGGCATTGTCCAGCCCCATCCCAGCCTTAAGCACCAAGCTGCTTGAGCCAGGTGTTTCCTCACCTCCATCATGGTGCTCTTAAATAGATGAAAGAAAACGAGGGTGTTTTGCTGGGATAAAGATGCTTCTCTTTCACCCAGCCCACCCTGGGACCAGCAGTCGCTGCTGTAACATTTCCCCAGTGCTCTTCAAGTCACAGAGGATCAGAGAACTGCAGGAAGAGTCACCTTCCTACCTTTCAGCGTCGCCTTCTTGAGCACTTTCATGGCATAGAGGTGGTTGCTGTCTGGGGGCGTTATTTTTCTCACCAAGAAAACCTGGGGCAGAAGAACACCACACTCACCAAGTACTAAACACTGGCAGTAGGAGCTGGATGCCTCCCAGAGTGTCCCTAAGAAGCTCAAGCTTTCCCTTGGGGTTTCCAGGGAAGTGCTGTATGCGGACTCCTGTCACCCCCCAGTTTCATGCTGCACTTGCCTCCTTTCCAGCCTTCCACACCTCCTGACTCCTGCAGCTCCCATGGGGCTGATGCCTGGGAGCTCTGACTGGAGGCACTGATGCTTCACTGTACCACAAAAGCCTCCTGGTTTGTCAGTCACATTAACTCCTTGTTATTCGGGTCCTGCATCCTCTGGATTTTTATCTCCATCCCTTCCCTGATGTCTCATTCTGCCTGGTTTTAGGCAGCTTCAAAAGCACAGCACCTGCAAGTGGTAGGCTTGGCAGTGCTACTAGGGGGGACTAGGGGATCCCAGAGGTCTTTTCCAACTTTTCTCTGGTTCTACAAAGCCACTGCTGCATTTGCCCAGGCAGCAGCACACGGTCCTGTCCAAGCCCCCACTGTCAGCTGGTAACTGACCGACACCAAGCTGATTTAATGTGCCAGCAGATGGTCTGTAAGAGACCTGGATTATTGAAACAGATAAAAGCTACAGGCTACTTCCTTCCTCCTTCACAGAAGGGAAACTGGACTGTAAACAGGGGCCAAGCCCAGGCTGGGGCACGCAGCAGCAGTTCTGAGAAGGGAGGAACATGCCCAGGAACATTCCTGGGAGTCAGGAAAGTGGTTTTGTTGGGGATGGTTCCTTTTGTCACCAAAATCATTTCCCTGGCATGACACATAGGAAGAAGTAATCTCACCTTTCCAAAAGAGCCCTGTCCCAGCACCTTCAGCAGCTCGAACTGTGAGGGATCAGCCTTCTCGGAGCCCTCCTTCACATGGTGTGTGATGTTGATTTCCTGCACGACACCTTCCCCCTGAAACAGAGGGCACACGGTTGGCAGGGACTCCTGAACAAGTCCTGAGCAGCCTCATGGGATTATGGAACAAGGACTGCAGCTCCAGACTCACAGGAGCCACATCTGAGAGAACCATAAAGGCTGGTGCTTGTCACAGGTATCAGCATCTGCAATCAATAAGTCAGGGTAGGGAGGACCAGGTAAATACAGAGCCCTCCCTCCCAACCACAGGAGCTTCTTTGAACTGCATTTCAGAAGAGTGCTTGAGAAGCACCTTCCTCTTTGAGGCACTGGTAGCAAAAACAGGAGTGTTTATGCCACTAAAAATCCCACAACACAAAAAATACGGCACTGTTGTCAAAACAGGGCCAGGGCTGGCAAAAATCAGACATGTTGGAGCCCATCTGCTCGGCAATCTGAGCAACTCTGCAACATAAGTCTTAGTGCATCTTCAGCACATACAGATGATGCTTTAACAGACTCCAGCCTTCAAGAAGATTGAGGGGAAGCCAAGGTCTCTGGCACGTGTTTTGTTTAAAACACATTATTTCACTTTAAAAAAATAAAGAAGAAAAAATAGATTTAATCAGCATAAATAGAATAAACTCACCAAGGGAGCTGGGCCAGCACAGCCACAGACCCTTAGATGATGCTGAAACACCTCCTATTCCCAGCAAAACTTGTCTGTACCTCTGGTGAGTAAAGCCCAAATTTCAGCTCAACAGAAACACCTTGTGCTGCGTTCTATTGCATCCCAAAGATACAGAGACTTTTTATACTATTAGTCTTCCATCTGTGCCTTTCCCTCCATCTCTGTTGTCAGACATAGCCGATATATCTGGATTCGGGTTCCCTATGAGCTTGCCCTGCTCCAGCCCCTCTCCCACAGGGCCGGCTGGGCTCAACTTCCCACTCCTTACTCCTGACTCTTACTCAGGCCATAAACCCCTTGTAGCTGGACATCTTGTAAGGGCAGGTCCAGCCTCCTCAGCACTTCACTCCCATGTTATCCAGTGCAGACATGGTCTGGTTGTTTTTTGGACCCAAAGGACAGCAATTATGTTCAAAAATGCATTAACCTCTGCTGTCCCTGGCCCTGGGGAAGCTGTGGCCAGCAGAGGCTGCAGAAAGCTGGAACTACTGTTTATTTTTTTCCCTTGCAGAGCTGGCTTTGTTTTCTAGACCTATTCAGACACTTGGACTGGAACCACCTCATCAAAGCAGCTTTTAAAGCCAGCCAGAGCCAGGTGCCAGCCCTGCCTGTCCTCCTGCCCAGCCCACTCCCACCCTCCAGTGCCCGCGGATGTGGTTGCCCACCTGCACCGAGCTCCCTTCCCTCCCCTCTCTGCTCTCAGGCTGGGTTTTTCTCAGCTTAGGAAGTGGCTTTGTTTCTATGGTGGGAGCTCTGCTCTCTCCTGCGTTACTCAGGCACTCAGGGCAGGGGCACAGGAGCTCCCTGGCGTTATCCTGCCTTTCCCTGGGCTCGGTGATCACAGGCATGAAAGATCCCATAATCCCTTAAACAACACATTTTCGTGTTCCAGATGATCTCCCAGCTTAAACCAGCCACTTTGCACTTCTGGTTCCATCTGGAGGCTTCGTCCCTGCAGACAGCTGCTGTGAGGAACAGCTTCCCATCTCCAGAGCTGGGGCAGGAGCCGGCCAAGTTCAGCTCCTCCTGCCAGTTCACCTCTCCAAGGAGAGAGCCCATAGCAGGGAGAGACCCAAAAATGGACCCATTAGGAAGAAATTCTTCCCTGTGGGGGTGGTGAGGCCCTGGCACAGGGCGCTCACAGAAGCTGTAGCTGCCCCTGGATCCCTGGAAGTGTCCCAGGCCAGCTTGGATGGGGCTTGGAGCAGCCTGGGGCAGTGGAAGGTGTCCCTGCCCATGGCAGGGGTGGCACTGGATGGGCTTTAAGGTCCTTTCCAGCCCAAACCATCCTGTGATCCTCTACCACAGAAACACTTTGAGAAGCCATTTGGTATCTGCTGACACAAGGGAGGAGTTTTCCTCATAGACTCTTCCACCAACTTGGAATTCAACACTCAGGACTCTTGTGGCCAGCTCCTACAGCCTGACTGGCAGCGCACACGAGTCTCCAGCACAAAAGCACCTGTGTGCCACTGAGATCAGCTTCCTCCAATGGCACCACAACAAACTATCCCAGAAGGCAGAGAAAGAAAAGCAAACCAGAGTGCCCTGAACATCCACGGGAAGCATCAGCCAGCAGCAGGAAGGGAAGCAGAGGGAGGTGGCAGCGGGAGGTGGCAGCGGGAGGTGGCAGCGGGAGGTGGCAGCAGTACTGACCGGGCCGGCGAGCTGGCTGGGGGCAGGCAGCTGCAGGCTGCAGGGCTTGGCTCGGTGCTTCCTCTGCAGCCAGAGCGTCAGGAACGCCCACACACGGGAAACTTTAGGGTCCCTCTCCATTCTCCCATCCCGATCAACATCGTCCGGCCCCAGGAACCGCGGCCCCCTGGTCCCGGGGCTCGGGGGCTCCAGGCGCCACCCGTGCCGGAGCCACAGGTGGCTGAGCCGTGGCAGATGCGCAGTGGGGACAAGGCTCAGTCGCACGGAGAGAGGTTCACACTCCCCCTCCCCAGCAGCAGCACTTGTGGTTGAGGCTTCTTTTTTTTTAAGGGTTTGCTTTTAAAAAAATAATAACAACCTCACAGCTCCTCACTGGCATTTAGGTTCCCTGGCTCAGACAAGACTGTGATAGAAAACACACGCGGTCTCCTTAAAGGGATTTCCATCTAATGCTCTCTGAAGTTCACGTCAGACTGGGAGCTTTGGGGTATTTCCACAACAGGGGAAATTGTGAGAAGCCACTTTCTTCTCTAAAACAGAAGAGAAAGACTCACAAGAACCCACCCAGAAGTGTGACGACACCTTAGAGAGCTGCGCATCTCTGCTCTCCCACTGGCACAAGGATGAGGGGTCACCCACGGTGGGATTCCTCTGGGAATGTTGGGATTTGCATTCAGTCCTGCCCTTGCCTTATGCTGCACAAGAGTCCTTGCTATGGACTCTGGAGTTATTTATCTGAGACCCACCCTGGAAGGTCCATGTGAGGTGTTTTTAAGGGCGTTTCTGGATTCTGAACCCACCATGGCTCGGATTATTGGCAGGACAGAGCAGAGATATTTAGAAAGCTTGTTTTGCCTCCTTCCCCCTCCAAGCCTGTTCCCCTTCGACTTTTCCATCAGGACAGACAGATGTTTACTGCAGCAGGACCCGAGAGGGTGCAGGTAAGAAAGAGACCCCTTAAAATGAGTCAAAAGACACCCACACAAAAGGAAATAGCTCAGCATCAGTGCTGATTTCTGAATTTCTCCCAAGAGTGCAGAGGAGGGAACCAGAGAAACAAATTATGACTGTCTTGCCCCCTCTGCCCCCACCACGTGCTCTTCGAGAACTGATAACGAAAGAAACAAATGACTGAACAGCAGTGAGGCAGCTGGTCCCAGCCCCGGCTCGGTGCCCCGTGAGCTCCAAGGGCTGGGGCAGGTGCCAGAGCATGGAAAAGCACCTGCAGCTGCTGGGCACAGCAGGAGCCTGGCTCACCAACACCTCCTGCATTCTGACACAGCCCAGGGAAGGAGAAACCCTGTCCACCCTGTGCTGCCCAAGACAAGCACCCATTCCACAGCAGCTCCACGTTCTCAGTGTGGGGGAGCAGCGAACTCTCTGCGCGTGGGCCTGGCAGGAGCTGATAAATCTCATCCCGACCCAGATAATTTTTCATGTTGTGTTACCAGTGTGGGAGAGGAGCCTCAGAAAAGCAATAAAATCTCCCCTGTACGTCCACGCAACCAGAAGCGCCCGCCCTGGCTCGCTGACAAGATCAGAAAGCCACAGGAGACACAAATGACAGCATGGAAAGGAGGTTGGTGTGGGGAGGAAGGAGGAGGAGGATGAAATCAAGTCCAGGATGTCATGTGAGCAAGTGAGCAATAGCTGCTCTCTGTAGCAGCAGCCCCACGGGCTGGCAGGGGCGGGAGGCAGGAAAGGGTTTGGTTTTCAGAGAGGTCCCTGTGAGCTCTGCTCACGTCCTCGCGTGTGGGACAAAATGCAAATGAAATGGATGAGTCTTCTTGAGGTGCCCACTCCTACCTTGTCTGCCGAGTCCGTGAGGTCTTTCTCTATCCAAGTGGTGTCAGATTTTGCCTGTGGGACAATAAACAAACGTCAGCACAGAGGGGCTGTGATTCTCCGCTAAAGTTTCCCCAAAGAACTTGTTCAGCAAGACCAGGTGAGCTGTTCACAGGCACCGGGGGCATCCCACCAGCCATCACTCCTCAGGATGTGATTCTGAGCCACGTGGTGGCTCCAGGGGAGCAGTTGGAGCCAGATCCCAGTAAATAAATTTATATTGACTGGATTTGATAAACTCAGGGTGACCTGGAGGTGGACAGGAGCTACGGAGAGGGAGAAGAGAAGGAAAAGCAAGCCCTAAGGGAAGGGAGGAGCTGCGTGAGAACAGTGAGATTAGAGCTAAGAATTAACTGATTTTCAGCTCCAGAAGGACCAAATCAGATCGGAGGGGCCCCTGCAGTCACCTCTTCCCCTTCTCCTCTGCACTGCTGTGCCCTTGCAGGGGGAGCAGCCGGGATCTCTGTGGGATTGGGAGAGGCTGACTGTCCCACTGCCCCAGGAGCAGCAGGGTGACGAATCTGCCACAGCCACAGCTGAACCCTTCCTGAGAGAAAAGTGATCACAAGACGCTCAGCAGACCCCGCCCTGGGGATCCCTCCCACCCACCGGGAAAGCAGCTCCGTCCTGGCTCTTGCAGAGCAGGCCCAAGCCCCTGCCTGAGATGGGGTGGAAGGACTGGATTCCCACAAGCACGGATCTCTGCAGGTCCAGGACTCCCTGCTCCTGGGAGCTCCCAGCACCTGCCGTCACCCTCAGCCTCTGCAGAGGCATTTCCCACAGATTCCTGCATTGCTGGGAAATGATATTGGTTTCTCCTGGAAAATACAAGCCCAGGAGGTCGCTCCAGTCAGAGGATGAGACAAGTTCCGAACCTCCCAGCGCCGCCTTCGCAGGGCACAGACGGCTGAGTCACCCCAGGGCAGGGGCTGGGGACAACGGACGGGGGGGTTTTCCCAAGTTCAAAATACAAGTCCTGTTTTCTACTTTCTCCTTCTTTTTTTGAGGGAGGATTTTACAAGCCAGAAGCCAAGAGACAGGTTTGTTTTTGCTCGCGTTTTGTCACTTTGCCGGTTGAGACCGTCACATCTAAATGCAAGAAAAAAAACCACGCTGCAAAAGCTTGAAACAGATTCTACTCTTGGCATTTAGCTTCCTATTCATCAACAACTAACCAGAAGCTGTTTTAATTTCTGTTGCTTCAACACATGCTCTGGTCCCAAAACACTCCCAAAATCTGGCAGCACCTAGGAAAGACACTTCCTAGAAAGCAGTCATACCCTCCAAAATGCCTTTTCCAAGAGAGTGCCTAATTAAACCTGGATAAGGTCTGGCTGTCTAGGATCAGGAATTCCCTGATTTCTTGTGTCCTGCAGAAGAGACAGAGCCCAGCACGGCAGGTAGAGCAGGTATTTTATCAGACACTTGCCTCCTGGATCCTTGGCTTGCTGCGGAACAGGAGCCTCAGCATCTCCAAAGCTTTGGGCTTTATCCTCCCATGCTTTCCCAGCTGGTTCCTGAGCTCAGAGCCCGGAGCGGCGCCCGGAGCAGCGTGAGAGCCCCGGTGCCGTGG
This sequence comes from Cnemophilus loriae, assembly GCA_013397755.1. Lineage (NCBI taxonomy): Eukaryota > Metazoa > Chordata > Aves > Passeriformes > Corvidae > Cnemophilus > Cnemophilus loriae. The sequence continues at coordinate 500,817 of VZTF01009819.1, read as the reverse complement.
TTGTGTCACTGGGATGTATTTTGGGAGTTTTACTGAAAGGAAACGGCGGTTTCGTATGGGGAAATGGCTTTGTGTGGCCACGGCTGCACAATGCTGCAGCCAAACGAGAACACTGGGTGGCTTTACGGGTGCTTAGGCGTGGAAAGAGCCATCAGCAAATCTCAGCTGGCTTTTCAGGAGGGTCAGTTCAGTCCCCTGTGTCACATGCACGAAATCAGGCAAAGAAAGAGCATTTTTAGGCACTGCGCAAGGCAGCAACGAGCAACTGAGAGTCTCAGTAGCTTTCTTCCTCAAAATTTCTCTGCCCCTGCTCTGAGCAGCACAAGTGCTGATCCAGCAGGGATGCTCTCCCTGTAGGATCAGTGGAATTGCAGCTCTCCAGGGAAAGGGCCAGGAGGCAGCAGCAGCTTCTGGATCAGCACAGGAGCGATGTGGACCTGCTGGAGAAGGCCATGAAGATGTTCCAGGGACTGGAGCCCCTCTACTGTGGAGCCAGGCTGGGAGAGCTGGGGGTGTTCACCTGGAGAAGAGAAGGCTCCAGGGAGACCTCAGAGCCCCTTGCAGGGCCTAAAGGAGAGCTGGGGACAGAGTTTGTAGCAGGATCTGTTGCGATAGGACAAAGAGTGTTGGTTTTATGTTAAAAGAGGGGAGATTTAGATTAAATATAGGGAAGAAGTCTTTTACAACGAGGCTGGTAAAACCCATGGCTGGAAGCAGCTGGTCTCCTGAGGGAACTGGGAGCGCACATGTGGCTCCCCATTTTCCTTGCACTCAGAAACTGGGAGAGAACTGGTTCAGAATGATCCAGCTGAAATCAGTGGGAAGCAGGAGGTGCTGCAGCTCTGCAGAGGAAGCGAGGCTGATGTTTGTGGAGAGCAAAGGCTGCTCTGCCTGGAACTTTTTTCGAGTGGTGGTTCTCAAAAAGGGGAACAAACAAAGCAAAGAAAGCTCCCCAGTCACTGCCTGCCCTCCTGCAAAGGCCTTTTTTGGGCAGGGCTGGCCTTGGCCTCATTTGCAACCAAAGACTTGGCCAGAACCTTGTACTTTTGACTGCACTTCTGTGATGGATTCTCTTCAGTGCTCCTGGGAGCCCCGAGCCTGAGGAATCCTGTGGGACACTGAGCAGAGACCAGACTGGAGAAGGGAAGTGTTCAGCTTGGGGTACCTGTGCCTTGGGGCCATGGACACTCCTAAAAGAAGAGGGAGATTCTTGGAGCAGTCCCAGAGGATCTACAGGGAGAGAGAGGCTTCCTTAGCCCTCTAACTCACACTGAACAAGGACATTTGCTGACAGACAAAAGCCTCGGGGACACTGGGGCCCGAGGAGGAAGGGACACCGCGGGGTGGCTTTGAAGGTGGAAGTCCTGGACAAAGTCACTGCTCCAAACACAGCCCAGGAACACCGGGGACCTCGGGAACTGGAACTTCCCAGGGAGTGGAGAAGGACGGGGGCGGATTTCTGGCAGGAGGTTTGCAGGAAGGGATTACTGACAGGCAGCAAGGCTGCACGTTTCACCCCACACCTTCTCCAAGGACTGTTACTGGTCTCCTGAAAAACAAAACCAACCAAAAATGGGGGAGGGACGAGAAACCTAGGGGGCATAGTCAGGCCTCTGCCCAGTGAGGGGTAACGTGGTGTCCAGAAATGCTCAAATTCTCAAATCATCAAAGCCCTCATGCCCAAACCCTTACACAGCCCAGGCAGCTGGAGAAGGGAATGCCCAGCTCCATCCTGGCATGGAAAACATCAGGAGCCTCCCCACACATGGCTTAAACAAAATCCTGACTCCTGGGAGCACTCTGCCATCCTCCTGGGGCAATTCCTTCCCACTCAGAGGCAGCCAAACTGTATAAAATTAACCTGGTGACTCCTGTGAAGGACTTTGCTGCCCCTCCAGTGATCCTGGCTCCCCACAACTGGGGTTACAGGCAAATCCCTAGAAGGGGAACACTGCCAAGGGACAGGCAGTGTCACCCTGGCACCCCTCAAGCACATTCCAGCAGGTGGCACTCGGAGCATCTTCCATGTCCAAAATGTGTTTCTCATTTGAAACGGGATGGGGGGAGCCCAAAGCACATTTCATAAACACCCACGTCATAAACACCCCTCTGGGAAGATTCAGCACCCCTGAAACGGGGATCTTGGAAATCGTTAAGGGACGAGGGGTTTACTCAAGCGAAGCCTGAGGAAGGGAGAAGGCAGATGGTGGCTCACACAGCTGAGCCCCTGTCCTTGTGCTTCACAACATCCTTTTTGATCTGCTCAGTTTTTCACCAACTCGTTTCATAGGGAAACGAAAATATCTGCTTTATGTCAGACGGCTCAGGTGAGTTTTGGGATGGAGAGCAGAGAGACCCCAGCACAGGCACCCCCTCGCACTCCCTGGGCTCTTCCTCCCGCTCCTGGCTCTATCCAGGGCTATGTTGGCAGCAGATCCCGAAAGTTTCTTAAAAAAATAAATACATTAATACCATTTCTCCACCCTTTCCAGGCACCACAAGCCACAACTGGCCGGGATCAGCTGACAGTGAGCTGTTTGGGCTAAAGATACAAGCTCAGGCAAAAGATGTTGCCAAACCCCACGGAGACTTCCCGATGGCTCCGGTGCTGCTGCACTCCCAGAGCCTTGAGAGGAGCACGGGGAGCCAGCAGGACTTTGCACCCAATGAAACGAGACACTGGAGAGGGAAACACCTTTAAAAGCCAGCAGATAAGGAATTACTCAGTTCTGCAGCTTCAACAGAGCAAATCATCCTCCAGTGCGAAAGAGCAAAGGATGCAGCCTCCCCTTCCTGCAGCCCTACACACACCTCCCAGCAGGGAGGAAAGCTCTGCTCTCAGCAAATTCCAATCAGCTCCTGCTTTGATGGTGGTAAAACCAGGAGACCCCGTCCCAGGCTGCTCCAAATGCAGAATCTCACCTGAGGAACCAGCAGCAAAGCACCACCTTCCATCAGGGCACAGGGCAGTTCTGCTACTTTCGGTAGAAAAGGTGAAAACTCTTTCTAGCTGAATTATAAAATACAACACTGGTTTCACAACAAGAGCCTAGACTTGTTTGCTGCCCTTGGAGTTATCGTGGGATGTGGAAACTATTCTGTATCGCAGGAATGCCGGAATTCCACACTCCTCCCACAGCACACAGGCTGCCCACGGCTCTCCCCTTGCAAGGCACACAAAAAGTGGTCTCAGGACCTGGAAAAGCCTTTGCTTGGTACCTGCTGGGGTTGGTCCGTGCAGGCGGGGAGAACCCGGCTCTCTCCCACCCTCTGGGGAGGTCACACGTGTGGGACACGCTGCGAGAAAAGGGATTGGCACGTTTTGGGGGTGGCTGTGAACTGAAGCAGGGTTAAAAGCAGAAAAAACCCTGTCCAAAACACACCCCGAGCTGTGCGTTACCAACACCCCGGTGAGAGCACACAGGATGAGTCTCCGCTGGAGCAAAGCTCTATTTTATCACTGAATGTTTATGAAAACCACAGATGCAGCCAGCAGCCACCCCCTCCACAGCTCAGTGTGCTCCATGTGCCAGGGACAGGACCATAACACGGAGGTCACATCCATCCCCTCCCCAAACACGGAGATCACATCCATCCCCTCCCCAAACATGGAGATCACATCCATCCCCTTCCCAAACATGGAGATCACATCCATCCATCCCCTTCCCAAACATGGAGATCACATCCATCCCCTTCCCAAACATGGAGATCGCATCCATCCCCTTCCCATAACACAGAGATCGCATCCATCCCCTTCCCAAACATCACACCACAGGGATTACAGCCACCCTTAGCACTGGGAATGCCATGTTTTGTCCTATTCCCCCCAGATGCTATTTTAAGGAGCTTTATTCTCCTCACTCTGTCCCTGTGGAGACCCCAGGATCCCCTCCAGGACTCCAAAGATGACCACTGACCCCAGTGCTGGTGTTGTCAGTGCTGGTGCAGAGGCATCACCTCCCTCTCTGACACCAGGCATGGCACATTCGCAATCCGTACCCAGGCCAGCCCAGGCTGTCCAGTTAAATCCAGCTCTCTGACAGCGAGGGGATCAGTTCAGCCACGTCTTGGGAGCACAGTGTCCTCAGCCTGCTCGGCCCTCCCAGAGCAGCTCTGCCCACACCGAGGCTTCCAGCACAAATCGGGATAAGCGCCCTCCTTTTCCGGATCCAGAGGGGTGACGTTTCCCAGCTGTCCTCTCCAGGACTGGCAAGGGAAGGACCTGGATTTCACGCTGCAGCTGGGAAACCCTTCCTGCCTCAGAGCTGCAATGAGATCAGCAGGAGTTGTTGCAATGCCTCTGCTCCCACTGCTCGGAGGCTGCTCCAGGCACACACAGAGGGGATTTCCTAAGGGAGAAGGAAGAGGGCTCCAGGCAGGGCAGGAATTCTTGGATAGCTGGGACTCCCCTCCCTGCATGGTCCTCACCCCGCGGCAGCCCTGGCAGGCAGCACAGTGCAACCAGAGGGAAAACAGCTTTTGTAGCTTCACCTGGAGCCTTGGAAGGAATTTACTGCTCATGTCCAAACCAGGCTTCACTCCCAAATAAAGCTGAGCCTGGTGAAGCTGCAGGAGCTTCAGGCAGATTTGCCTGTGTGTGCAGGGAGAATCCCAATCAGTATCTTGGCTAGCCAGGGGGCCAGTGACCCCCAGCAAACCCAGCCAAGGGCACTCCAAGCTCCCAGCTGCTGGGGTGAATGACCCAGTGACCCAAACCCACTCTGACCCCTTCAAAAATCGAATGTGAATGAGTTCTTTGGGGTTCTGTCCAGTGTCAGCCCTCACCACTGTCTGTGGTGAGGTGCCCTCCAAGTACAACACACAGTAACAGATTTTCAGGGTTTTTTTTCCTTCAAGAGGCTTTCTGGAGACAGAACATGAGGCAGCTTCTACGAACTCACCAGGGGGATGGAAATGGCAGAGAAGAAACCAGAGCGGTTTGGATGGGTTGGGGACTATGTGGGAGGGCTCCTGGAGCAGACTGCTGCATTCCTCGTGTGCAAGTCCTGTAAACTGACCCCTCTTCAATTATTCATTAGAGTCTGCAGCTCATCAGAGACTCTGCTCCTCAAACAGGCATTTATTTGTGTTTTTTAAAAGCTCAGAAGCTGCTGTTTGCCATAGCCCAGCCCTGCCAAGGACACAGCAAAGGCTCTGCCAGGAACAGGCCAGGCAGCTGTCAGGCACTGCTGGAGCAACAAACCTACTCAGCTCCTTCAGCTGACAAGGCAGAGCAGCCAGTTTGAACTCAGAACTTTACCAGTGACGGGCTGGAAAAGCCAAATGTTAAGAGAGTGGCCGCAGCTGCTGCCCAGTCCCTGCAGCATCAGGGAAATTTCCAGGCAGCACCACACTACACTGGAGATATTCTGCTCCCACCATGTCCTGCCCAGCCATGGGGGCCAGTCTGGCCAAAGCACTCCTGGCTGGGAGCCACAGGAGAGGGGCAGTGGGCTGAGAAGGGATTTGCTGAGGTACCTGCCTCTTCCCACTGCTCCACAGCTTTCCCGTTCCTGGAGGAACCAGCAGCAGCTGTGCAAACACGCACAGAGCAGAGCATTCACTTGTTTGTTTTGAAACCCTTTGCGCTAAGAGGCTGTGATTAGTGGTGTCCAGCACTGACCAGGATCACACCACTGGATGTGGGTTGTGTCCTGCTCTCAGCCTGGAGCTCAAGGGCAGTGCTGGCCCGAGAGCCCTCCTTTGGATGCTCACTGGACACACAGGCCAGGTTGGATGGGGCTGGGAGCAACCTGGGATAGTGGAAGGTGTCCCTGTCGTGGTGGGTGTTTCACCCAGAACAACCCTCACTGGTGCTAATGCTGGTGATGCAGGTGTTTCACTGGCCAGAGGTGTCCCTGCCCAGGATTCCTTCACGCCCTTGCAAGATACTGCAGGGAAGGACCTTTCTGCAAGATTTACCTGTTCAGGATAAACCAGTAGGAGCTGCACAGGTCTGGGAAAAGCCTTATCTCTCCCTCTCCTGCACTGCCACAGCCAGGCCCAGCCTGGGGCACCTCCTGCCTGGTGTCTGTGGCAGAGCACAGCCCTCGCTCTGGTGTCAAAGGTCCCTTTTATGGTGCAGAGCTGGGAGAGCTCAGTTCTTCCCTTCCCAGTTCTCTCTGTGCTCTGTGATTATCACCCCAGAACAAGCTGATCAGCACCCCCAGCCCGCACTAGCATTCCCCAGAGAGAGTGTGGGCACACTCAGCACTGCAATTCCACTCCTCTGCTTTTCATGATGAAGTGATTTCACTAATTGGGTGTTGTACTTCCATGTATAATTCCTCACTCTTGGCACCTTCAGGGAGCACAGGCTCACCCCTCAGCCAAACTGGCTGCAGAGCAGGCTGAAAAACCCCAATTATGAGAGTTTCCATTTTTCCACTGAATTCAGTTGCTGTTCCCCAGCTGAACAAGGACCTATTTCACCCGACCTGGCAATTAAAATTTGGAGAACATGAGAGAGAACGAGGTTCTGTACCCAGAGCAGCTCTCAACCACCACCATCAAAGATGAGAAAAAAAATCCATCCTGGTACCCATCTTTGGCAAAGGCTCCTGTTCCTGCAGCATTGGATCAGCAGCCTGGGTTTAGGGATGTGGCCATGATTAACCCTGTTTTCAGTGCAAATTTAAAACACAGCCTCATCCCATCCACTGTCAACATTAACTCTTGCCCAGCCCTAACCAGCACGAGGATCTTGCAGACATTCCCGAGGTAAACACTGAGGAACGGGGCCTGCAGGGACTTGTGTACCACAACTGTTCTTGAAAGGTGGAAAACACAAGAGGTTGTGAAATGCACCAGCTATCCTTGGTAGGAAGCTGAGATCAGCTACAAAAGCAGCAAGGAAGTACCAGAACAGGGCCAGCCTGGCCCAAAACACCCCCTTGCTACCTCTGCAGTGAGTATTTCCTCACGTTTCAGGTGAGATGACGACAGAGGCATCACACCCCATCAATCTCCCGCCACCAGCTGGGAACTTCCCGGCTCTTTTGAGGAACTCTTGGATTTCCTCCTTTGCAGAGAGCCTTTAGTTATGGCCCAGGCACATGAGGGCTGTACTTTGGCAGCATCCTGCTGACAGGGCCGGGAGGGACAGGGCTGCTGCGGGGGCGTTGAGCAATCGCCGCTGTCGCCGCTTCAGGTTATTTTTAGCAGAGATCACAGAATGAGCTGCAAAAGGATAGCACAAACTGGAATAAAGGTGCCTCTTCCCCTTGCAGCTCTCCACGCACAGCACAGAAGGGTGTGGGAGGGAGCCTGAGCAACCTTCAATGTGAGAACAGTCACCTCGGATGGTGACGGCCACTCGCTTCTCCTGCTGGAGGTAGAGCCAGAGCCAGGAGCTGCTGCTGACGTCTAACTACAAAAAGAACTGAAACACACAGAAATTCTGGGTGCTGCCTGTTCCCCCATCTGCAGCATCTCAGGGCAGAGTGTGCCCTCAAGTTGAAGGTATGTGTTTACAGGAGGGATTTCATTTGTGCTGGTAGCAAACATACCTTGTACAAACTTGGAAAACGCGACCGAGGTTATTTCAAGGGCGCGCAGCAGAGCTTTGGGTGCTCAAAAGTTACCCAAAATGGGATTGCCAGACACTGCTCGCAGGCGTTTTGGCCACGAGGCCTCAGAAGAGTGGAAAGCAGGACACCTGCAGCAGCACAGGGCTCTTGTGGCTTCCCTGCTGTGGGATGTTGGAGAACTTGCCCCCTGCTCTGCTCCAGCTTGGACTGCACATCTGTGTCCCACAGACAGAGCAGCAAAGGGAACCTCAAGTGCTTTTTGGCCTCTGTCTCATGATCTTTCTGTGGGATGGCATCTACAGATGGAATCAGACAGGGTTTGTCTCAGTGATGTCCTTCAAAGAGCAAAAAATCCTAAATGTTTTTTAAAGCAACATCCATCAGCAGCATTTAGGGAAGGGCAGTTTAGCCAAGTGTTTGAAGATGAAAGAGGCAAAGTCTCAACCTTTAGAAACCCAGCTGGAATCCAACCAGAAGACACAGATTCCTTTTTTCCCCCATGCCAGAGATGCAGGCACAGTGAAGAACTGTAAACCCACGGTTCTCAGGGGAGGGAAGTGCAAGTTTCATTGACCTGAATTCATCTGACCCACACCAGATTTCTTTGCAGGCCACTGGCGGAGTGCCAGACCAGCCCCAGAGTGGGACAGAGAGGAAGAACAGGTAGGAGAGATGCCCTGGCACTGCTAGAAATCCACAAACGTTCCAAGGAAAAAAACCTGGCTAAAATGTAGACAACTGGGTTTTAGGTTTAAATGTCTTTTACTAAAAATACAACATAATCAGCTGGAAAAACAACCCAACAAGCCCCCAGAGCCTTTAGCACGGCCGATGATTCAGAGAGAGAAGCTGCCACAGGGCTCTCGTGAGGGTGCAGAGCATGATGAGCTCCTGACAACCCGCTCGGGAAGGTCACCCAGGGCAAATCCAACGTGTTGTGTCATTCTCCACGGTCAGAGCATGGCTGGATCAGAAAAGGAAATCCTGAAGGGATTATGATTTCACGGTACTGACATGGCTCTTCTGCTCTGCAGTGAGTGCAGGACAGAGGAATGGGCACAAACAGGAAATACCCACGGCGACAGCATCGTGCTGGTTCTGTACCTGGGGAGGGCTCACAGCAGACAAATCAAGTCCTTCAACACCACGCTGCTCATGTGTGGAGCAGGATGAGCTTTGGGTGTCTCAAGAAAGACCAGCAGGTTCAGATCCCTGCCCAAAACATGGGAGACAGCAGCTCAGTTCTTTCTGTCATTCCCAGCTGGTGCTAATGGGGATGCAGAGGGCAACTTGGCAGAAGTGGAGCTTCTCCCAGCCCGACCAAGGCAAGAAAACAAACAGATACCAGACGCTCAGCAAAGGCAGCTGTGCCAAAACCATCAAATTCTCTTGTACTTCTCATCCCAGCTGGCAAGATCACACCACAGAGAAAGGCATAAACACAGCACCAAAACACCCCAGGGGTTCTCATTTCTCGCCCTGGGCTGCAGCCTCCTCTCCATCCCCTGTGTGCTGCACCGAGGTGGCCCTCTGGAAAACCTCCCGGGCGTGTTTGGATAACCAAAGGGACAGGAAGACAGTGTTTCCAAAGGGACAGGAAGACAGGGGTTTATCTTCCCTCTTCCCCATCTCCAGTCCCTTGCACTCCCACGAGCACTCCTGCAGATTTACAGAGCAGCAGCTTTACAGGGTTTAAAAATAACCGTCCCCATCCCGTTCCGAGTCAGCTCACGCCCCCCACGCTCAGAGGGACTCGCAGATGTAGCCCCGGGGCATTTTTACCTTGGATGGAGGATTCCCACCTTCTTCTGGAGCTGCCTGCCCGTTCTGCAAAGGAAGAGAAGCTGCCGTTAGCACAGGCCAGGCACGGGATTGTTCCTCATGGCCCTCACAAACGCTGATGGCTTTGGAGCCCCTCACTTGGGACAAAGGGGCAGGGTGGCACTTTGGGCGTGGTGCGAGGTGGTTGAACATTCCCCCATACACCAGACTCTTGTCTTTTAACTCGTTTAAAAGAAAGTTTCTTGCGCAGAGAGCCTCTCCACACTTCCCCCAAATGAAATTAGGGCTCCTTATCCACCCAATATTGCTCGTGGGGCAAACAGCACCGGTGAGGATCCCCGGGCTGGTGGGTGCGGATTCCCCCCCGGGCACCACGTGCTGCAAACGCTGCTCCATCCCAGCCCTCCTGCACCCGTCCGGGGCTGCGGGCAGCAGCAGGCAGGAGCGCAGCCGGAAGAGCAGCGCCAGGCGCAGATCGCGACCATTGTGCCGTGACATCGGCTTTAATTGGAGCGTTTATCGGTTATTTATTACCCTATCGCAGCTGATACGCTGCAGGAAATCTGCCCCACCCGCCTGGCTCCAGGTCCAGCTCGGCACAAAGTCACAGCAGGTGACCTGAACCACCCGGAGTGGCAGCAGCCGGTCACGCCGGGCGCTGAACCGAGGAGGGATCAGGTTCAGCACGGCACCGGCACCGCCTGGGGAAGCCGGGGGAGCAAAAGTGGGTGGGATTTCATCGAGACACGGATACTCAGAGCAGGATAAGCACGTACAGGAGGTTTTCTGCAGACTGTGGAGAAAAGCAAGGGCAAGAAGACTTTGCTTTGACATCTGTTTGCACCGCAGTCTAAGGCTCCAAAAATCATGGCATTCCTCTCCTCTGAAAGAAAAAGGGCAGTTTATTCCCTCCTTTTCAGATGTTATGGGCCAAGTGAAAAGGTGCAATGCCAATGGATTCGAGCCTCAGATCCTCGATGGAATGATTGGCTTCTACATCCTTTCAGGAACTGACAGAAACAAAGCCAGCTCCTTCCCTGGAGCAGCAAGGATCCATTGATATGATCACCCTGACTTCTTCCTCAGGACTCCACTCTCCTGCAATATTTACATCTCTATGGACCCGCTCTGAGCTCCACAGCTCACCTGAGTCCCAGCTTAAAGTTAAGTTCCAGAGTAGTTTCAGCCAAAGACTGAAAAAAGCCCCAGCAGCACCACGCACGCCGAGCTCTCCCAGAGGAATGCTGCCCTGGTGTTTACACGGAGCTCTCGGTGCTGTTAGCACGGAGAATAGCTGAGCAGTGAAGTAAGAATTTGTGTTTATGAACAGCCCCCACAACGCAGGGGGAGACACGGCGCTCGAGATAACCAGACTTGGAAACAGGCTGATGTTTACTGGCTCAGCTGTCACCCATCCACAGCTCATAACTGGCTGCTAATCCAAACCACAGCTCGGGGAGGGCTGGTTTTGTCTCAAACAGCTTAAGAAGTAGAATCTCTGTGTTGGACAGAGGGAAGCAGTCTCTGGCTCATGGTCTGGGGAACAGATCCACAAGGCACATGTCAGGAGAGGGGTGAGTGGATGCTGAGGTGTCCAACCCCTCAGCTTCAAGGGTGAGCTGGGAGACACCAGGAGATACCTCCAGAGCCACCAGACTTTTGAGGGCTGAGTTTTATCAGCTCCCTACTCTGAGGAAAACTTGTCCTTCTGCTGCTGGCAGAAACCCATCCTACCTGGGATGGAAGGGGTGGGGAAAGAAAGAGAACAGTGTCCACACCTGGGAGGTTTCCTGGGCATGCAGGTCCCTGGTCTTAGAGGGGTGAAGCTCCTGATGAAACAGTCGCTTTCTCAGGCTGACATAAGTCAGACGTGTGAGCAGAGAATTGCAGTGTTTAGAGCCAAGTGCTCTCCTTCTACCCCGGAGCAAAACCAGTCCTTATTCCCTCATATGGAATTGGAGGGCCATTTGTAAATGTTCCAGATGGAAACATACAGCTCCAGACTCATCACCTCCCGAGATAAAATATGGCCATTCAGCACGTCATGAGTAGAGCTGAAACAGTTTGTGGGTTTCTTGGCTTGACACTTGCCTCTTTAAAATGCTTTACTCCTGCCCTGCCCCTGCACAGCACACGCAGCAGGGGAGCAGGTGCAGCTGCCCTCTCACAGCACACTGGGGCTGCAGAGGAGCCTCCCAAATGTCCTGCTCCGAGAGAAGTCCCAACATCGCCCTCCCGCAGCAACCAGGCAACGTCTGCTGCAGGAGGGAGGCACAGCTTCCCCCTGGGGCGCCCAGGGCAGTGAGGAGCTCATCCAGGCCGTGTCAGAGCAGGGCTCGGGCTACTGATGAGGCAGCCACACGAGCCTCACTGGGGTCCGCAGCCTGTCCTTGCAGCTTTGCAGCTGCCCTGCTCCGGGGTGAGCGGAAACGGGGATTACAGAGCTAATCTGATGGGCACGTGGAGCAGCAGCCCGGCAGCCAGGGCACCTCTGGGCGAGTGACCTCTCCAACTGCCCCAGAGGTGACACAAAAGCCCTCCTGAGCACACCCCGGATGAGTTTCCTTAATAGCACACAGAAAAGTATCCTGGAAAACAAGCGGTCTCAGTTACGCAACTGCCAGCCTGGCTGAACTTGGGAGATATTTATCTTAGGACATCTTGCGCTTTAAATCCTTTTAATTCCTCGTAATCCGCAGCACAGAGAGCAATTTCCAGACCAGGCCAGTGTGCTCCGATGTGAAACCAGGACGAGGCCCATCCTGGCAGGACCGTGGGGACAGTGCCAGCCCTGCTCTGTGGTTACACCGCCAGCTCAAGGCGTCCCGGGTTATCGACAGCTCTGCCTGCAAAAGCAGCCTGCTGCTATTCCTGCATCCTTATGTCTTGAGCAGTCACTTTTGAGGTGCCCCAAACACCTCACAAGTACCAGGTACCCAGAGATGCTCTTTCACCCAACTGTGATGAGCCATGAAATACTCAAGCAGGAGGGAGCGGGAGAAGAAACCCTTCACCCCAGAGCTCTTGCTAGTTTGACACAAGAACAAGGCATTTTTAAATTATTACCATTAAGTGGAATTTATGGATCTTGCCTATTGCAGTTCAGAGAAAGGAAATAATTCTACAAAAATAAAGATCTCCAAAGGAACTCTCATAGCCCAAACAGAGGAATCTCTGCACAAGGATATCAGAGATGACAGCCACTCAGCTGCCTCCCTTGTCTCTTGATCATAGTTTTTGCATGGCTCAGCTACCATGCTTGAGAAAAGAGTTATTCGTGAGTAGCTCCTGCTCTGTAAGGGGTGATACATATAGACAGGCAAAAATAATTAGCTTGAAGTGGTGGAGTTTGGCGTAATCCCACGTCAGTTGCATTGTTGTAGGTATGTGTAATGAAACAAGGATTTGAAGCAAAGCGGAGCCCCAACGACAGATCCATCACTACGGGGATGAAGTCATGGAACCAGAGAATCACAGACTGGTTTGGGATGGAAAGGGCCTTAAAACCCATCTCATCCCACCCCTGCCATGGGCAGGGACACCTTCCACCATCCCACATTGCTCCAAGCCCCATCCAACCCAGCCTTGGACACTTCCAGAGATCCAGGGGCAGCCACAGCTTCTGTGAGCACCCTGTGCCAGGGCCCCACCACCCTCACAGGGAGGGACTTCTGTGCCACTCAGCTCCATTCTCCAACTCTGCCCCAACCACATTTTTCCACTACATAAGCAATACTTGAAATAATATAAGCAGAAGAAAGAATGGCGAGGGAAAAAAAAGCAGGAGAAATGATTATAAATCTCAGCCTCCAGGACGGAGGGACTTGGCTCCTGCCAAGGAACAGTTCAAGCTCCCACTGGCACCCACTCCCGCGCGTTTCCCTGGCATGGCTGAGCTCCGGTGGGCCGGGACAAGGGGCACCAGACAGCCAAATCTCCTGGAACACAGTGGAAAAAACCCAAATCCCTCAACAATAGGACTGATGCCTCCACCAGCGCGGTGACAGCACCTCTGCTCCATGACTCAGAAAGCAAAGGTCGGAGGAAGCCGGTTTCTAACCTGGATGGCAGCGATCCCAGGGCAATTTACGTAACTGGTGTTCCAGAAAAGTCTCCTCGATTTCTCAGTGGTGCCACCTCTCCCAGGAGTGCTGAAAACTTCCCCCTTGGGCCCCTGCCCTTGGTGATTTTAGCCTCAAAGTGCAAAACTCCTCCCAAACCGGGTTCCCACTCTGCTGCTGGACCTCAGGGAACTCTCAAACGTCTGACCCAGGTGTAGAGGTGAAGAACACCTGTATTATTTTCCTCACTGTAATTAACAGCATGTACTTATCATCTTAAACCACAGGGAGGTAAATTGCTAAGTCTCACTTGAGATCCTGAGACACAAAAAAATCTGACCTGCTGAAATCCCACCTGCACGTGCTGCCTAACCCTGACCCGGAGCTGTGGCCAAGGTGAGACGGGGGAAGGGGAGAGCCAGAGGCTCCGTCCAGTTTCAGTTTACGATTAACACACCCGTTACTAATGCAATGAGGAGAACAGTCCCTGCCGCTGCCCTGAGCCCGCAGCTGCCTCGGGCTGACGAGCAGCCCGGACCCCCGGGCATTTCCGCTCGGAAGCGATCCCGTGGCGCTGACACAGCGCCCGCCCGGCACCTGGGACGCCCGGGATTAGGCACCAAATGAAGCCTCGCCCGCGGGATCCACCGCCCTGGGCACCGGCATTAGTTTCCTCCCATTATGAGTCGAGCGGTCTTTTCTGGCTTTTCAGGCATCTCCCTTCCTAGGAAGGGAGAAACCACAAATAAAAAGCCGTGTCTCCCAGCAATAACCTAGGGCCTGGCTCCGGGCTCATGCCATGATTTGGGAATTGCCGCAGGACTTCCCTGCTCTCCCACCTCGGAGCACAAACTCTTCCTTATGGCTCCAGCGATGTTTCAGAGCAGAGGCTCTTCACTCACCGCACCTTCGTGCCCGGTGTTCGGCCCAGGCAGACCCTCCCCACCTGCACGGGGGCCTCCAGGAGAAGCTGTGCCATACCTGGCTGATGAAAATTAGGAAACCTCACCTTGAATGGCCAGCATGCCTCCCTGCTGTCCCTGCAGCGGGGGTGAAACGCTGCCTCTGCTCAAAGCACAGACCTCTGAAGAGGCAATTTTAAATAGGAATGAGCAAATCTGACCAGTTAACCATCGAGACATCCCCAGGTACGATTACGGAGTGACAGCATTGAATCCAGACAGAAGGACAGGAAAGCACCAAGGTCTGTGAAACACCAGGGACAAAATCCCCACTTCTCTGTGGTTTGTCCAGGAGAGCTGCTAGTTCCAGTTTGGGTGAGATGTTTAACTAAAGAGTGCCAGAGCACAGTGCCTCAGCCGGCTGCTGTGCCGTGGGTGACAACTGCTGCAGGCTGTCCCCTCCTTCGGAAATGGCTGTGGTGCCAGCCTGCAGATGTGGACAGGGGATGAGCTCCATCCTGCACATCTGGCTTGGGGGTCTTAATGAGGAGGAGAAGAGCCAAGTGGGAGGGAAGAGCAGACATCCAGCAAAGTGACACAGGAGCGTGATCAGAGTTGGCAACGCAGGCCTGTGCGAGGAGCCGGCGCTGGGAGGGTGAGGGAGAAAACCCCCAAATTTGAGATCTTTATTCCCTGGGCCTCCAGCCGGGTCCGCTTTCTTCTGTGCCCGGGAGATCTGGGAGCGCTGCCTGCGTTCCCCGAACGATCATAGCCCGCACGGGCAGCAGCGAGCCCGGCAGCCCCCGGTGCCCCGAGCACAGCCCCGGGCGCACACACCGAGCCCCGGAGCAGCCCCGGAGCGGTGCCGGAGCGGCCCCGGCAGCGCGGGGCTCCGGCGGCCGCGCTCCCCCGCCGCGGGGAGCGGCTCGGGG
>VZTF01009819.1:468753-485502 GCA_013397755.1 Cnemophilus loriae | reverse complement strand
AGTATCGAGTCCAGCTGTTCTGTTCCCCCAGCACTGCCAAGGCCACCACTAACCCACGTCGCCAAGCGCCACATCCACACGGCTTTTAAATCCCTCGAGGGATGGTGACTCAACCTGGGCAGCGTGTTTCGATGCCTGAGCACCCTTTTGGTGAAGAAACATTTCCCAATATCCAACCTAAACCTCCCCGGAGGCTTGAGCTTGAAGCCGTTCCCTCTCCTCCTGNGGCGGGAGGCACCGGGGAGGGGCTGCGGGGATCCTCCGCCCGGAGCATCCGGCAAACCCAGCCCGGCGTGCGGCGGCTGCCGGAGGGGATGGGAGCGTGCAATCGCGGAATCGTTCGGGTTGGAAAAGCTCCCCCCGCGAGTATCGAGTCCAGCTGTTNCTTCCCCAGCTCCGTTCCCTTCCCTGGACACGCTCCAGCCCCTCGATGTCTCTCTTGTCACGAGGAGCCCAGAACTGACCCCGCGATCTGAGAGGCCTCAGCAGTGCCAGCACAGGTAACAGGCCCTGCCCTGGGCCTGTGGCCACACCGTGGCTGGGACAGCCCAGACGATTTTCACTGGAAGGCTGAAACCTTGGGAAGCGATGCCTGGGTACATCACGGAACATCTGTTCTGGGGGACTTGGGAGCCTCTGCCAGGGAGAGCTGTGGCTGAGCCAGTGAAAGATGGTGAGGACAAACATGGTGACATGGCTCAGATCGCTGCTGAACTCAGGAAACTGCTCCAGGAAATCCAGATACCAGGTCTGAGATGCTCATCACCTCCTGCAGTGCCCCTGGAATTCCCTAAAAAACAGGGATAAGGAACACACCCACCTTAAAAACAGGTGTTCAGAATTCCTGGCTATTCTCACCTGTCAAGTTCTCAAATAGGAAAAAGTTTTCTTCTACTCACATTTTTCCAAACCCCAATGCACCACGTTTTCATGCTTCATTATAAAACTACTTGTTAAGGAAACTAAATCTTTTTAAAAGATGCATCGCTAAGGGTTGACTTCATCAAGGTGTGGCTGGAAATATTTAACGAGCCTGAGTGGCAGCCTACAGAGCTGGGACTGAGCATTCTGAGGGCAGGTGTCCCAGGTTACAGCCCTGGGCTCTTTACCTGTTCCGAGTGGGCAGCAAACTCTGAAAAAGCCAAACTGGGACAGAGCTCAGTGCTTTGAAAAATTCCAATTAATCTCCACAGCACGTGAAGCTGCTCTGTGAGTCATCACCAGGACCTGCTTGTGATTTAGGACGGAGCTGTCATCTTTTCTGCACATGGGGGAATCAAGTGTAGAAAATTCCCAGGGTGGCTGTTTGAGCTGGGAATCGCTGTTGCAGCCCTGTGCCCAGAGCCCCATCTGTGCTGAGTGTTGGAGCCCCCGGTGAAGGCATTAAATAACTCAAATCCACCTGGCTGGTACTGACTGTGGTCCTGTTGGAGCCAATTAAACTCGTGGCACTTGCTGCTGGAGCAAGCTGAAGCAGATCTTGTGGCGGGTTATTCATTCAGCTCCAAAGCCATCCCTAACATCCCCTCATTTCCTGGCACACGGCGTGCAGGCTGCAGCCTCCAGCTGCTGCAAACTGCTTCACCTGGCACGCGATGTCAATGCCGCGATCCCATTTACCTCCTTCACTGGTTTTCCAGACCCATCTCCCTTTCCTTCTGCTCTGCGGGAATGCAGAGGGAGGTGAGTGCAGGACAGGGCTCCCTGTTTCGTCTTCAGGAGAATAAGACATTACCTGGCGGTACTTCCAGAGGGTTATCCATGCAAGTGAGACAGGATCAGGTGCTGAGCAGGAACCTGGAGCAACTGAGGGGGGAGTCTCAGGCTGATCACTAACTCCTGGGAAATTTCTGATTCTCAGAAACTTCTTTAAAATTACAAATAAATAACTTTTGAAGTGTTGAAAAGTTACAGTTATAGTAGAAAATCAAGTCTTCTTTAAGGCCGCAGTGAAAGGTTCACGGGCAATTTCCAGAACAAGGCCTGTGGAGAGCATGGAGGCAGAAATGCTGCTGCTTCCACCCCTGGCAGGTCTGTTGGGATGCAGGAAATCCATCATATTTCATAACAGAGAGGCAGACAGGCTGCCCCAGGACTTGACAAAGGCAGAAGTCGTGAAGCTTCACCTAAATAAAACTGCCAAATTATCCTGTCCACTCCTTTTAGCAAAAGAGCAAATTAAAGACACTGGGGAGACCACAAACGACTTGTGTGTGGTTATTCTCTGCATCTCTGCAGCTGCTTTTGTTAAAGGAGAGGATTTTGCTGAGGTAGCTCTACAGTATCTCAAGATTATAATAACACCCCAAAAAATGCTGCGGTGACTCCGCAGCAGCTCATCAGTGATGCTGGGGGGAAAGGCTCCGGCCGCTCCATCCCCAGCTCCAGGACTCCGAGAGAAGCCATCTCTGTATTGATGGAAGGTGTTCTCAGACTGACTTTCCCTCCATTCCTGCACCAGGTAATGCTGAATCCTAGCTGGATTAACAGAAGGTGAAATGTGCCACAGGAGATTGCTGCTAAGTTCAGGGCAGGATGTCAGGGTAAGAGAAATGAGGTAGTGGTGTCCCCCAGGGTTTATTTCCAGTCAAAGAACAGCTATAAAAAGCATCCTTGATCCTGGAAGCAGGGTACAAAGAGCAAAATCTGCTGTTTGGGTGACTGTCATGGTTAAATACAGTGATTAAAACATATCGCCTGGCATTTTTCTGAGACAGTTGCAGGCTGAGAAGAGCTGCTGTCGTGGTAAACAGAGATTTGGGATCAGCTGGATCCTTTGTCAGTGCTGCATTCGCTGAAAATTCAAAATACTGCGGGTTTAGTTTGGTTTTAAAACCATTAAATCCTCCTCAAATACTATCGTAGATATTTTTGCCTCTGCAGCTGGCTGGCTGTGTAACATTTTTCCTTTGCAGAGAGGCTGACAACATTCATTAAGCCAGTTAAGAAGAAAATTAACGCTATCCCAGCTGAAACCAGGACATCCCCAAAGCACTTCCAGAGCGGATGGAGACTGATCTGTATGATCACTACCAGATCCAGTTTTGCCTCACTGTTCCAAAAGCTGGCCGAGTGATTCTCCCTGTGACCTCACAGTAACCCAGTGCTCCCGTGGCTCACCGCATCCTTTCATTCTTCTGAATCCATGGGCATCTCATTCCCTGCCTGCTTTGTGTGATGCTGCTTTTGCATATACAAGGAAATACAAAAAAAGCTCACAGACCTCGCAAGGCTGAGTCCCAAATATCTGCTATAATTTACAGACTCGTCTAATTTGCTAAGACAGTCAATTAATTAGAGCTCACAGCAACCCTCTTTGTACTTTTAATATTGACCAATCAGATCCAGAGCTCACTGTTGTCCTCACGGGGAAACTGAGTCAGGTTTTCAATGTCAGGGCAGAACTTGAACTCTGTGTCCTGTCTTCTAATCCCCGGTTCTCCATTCACCCTCTCATTTCTTTGCCTCTTTTGCTTTGTTTTGCCACTGTGGAGGAAGAGATGATGGATCACCTTGTTTTGATCCCAGGAACATTTTTCCTTAGCGTGGTACAAAGCAGGGGCCCTGGAAATGAGGAAAGACTGGCTGCCTTTGAGAGCTTTTTGCTTTTCTGACACATTTCTTTCTGTTCCTCCACACCGGGTGCGATGGCAGCTGCCTCGAACGTCAGCGTTTTCCAAGGCAGGTCCAGGCAGTGGTCGGAATGCAGGAACTGCACCGCGGCAGGCAGTGGGGTGCAGAGCTCTCGGGGAAGCGCAGCCCAGGCAGCTCCTGCTCCCCGGACAGGGATTGTGCAGACTGAGGCTCCTCCACGGAGCAAACACCTCCAGCCTCTGCCGACATTCCCGCACAGGTGAGCACCACCTTCCCTCGCTCGCTCAGCTGCACTTCTGAAGGTGTTCAGCACATCAAACCCTTTTTTGGCAGAATAAACTGCATTTTGCCGCTGGCTCCGCAGACTCTCGGTCTGCCGAGCCCACCCTGCTCCTGCGCGGTGTTTCTGTAAAACCACGCCGTCCCTGCATCCGGATCTCCCGCAGCCCCTCCCAGGGAGCCCCTCGGTGAAGCGCACGCAGCTCAAACCAGGGAATTCTGCTGCAGAATTTATTGAGCTGTTGGCTCCAGGAAATGTGCTTCATTTGTGGATTTTGCACCTTTCTCTCAGGAATACCGAACTGCGGCCGAGCGGTGCCCGGAGGAGAGGGACCCGTCTGAGGCGGGGTGTGCCCTGGGAAGGCGCTGGGGAAGGAAGGAGCAGCGAGGCCATTTCTGCCGGTTGTCATGGATACAATCGCTGCCCGTCTCCTGTATCAGTTACCTTCCCTTTCCTGGATGCAAATAAACGAGGGCTGGTCTGGCTCCTGCGCAGGACACAGCCCTTGACACCCGAACAGGAGGAGAAAAACATCTGTTTCAAACCCACACATCTCCTCACAGCATCTGAGGGGAGAGTGGGAGGTGACTCGGGTTTTTGGTATTCGAACTATGCGGGGCCGATAACGCTTTGCCCAATTCCACGTGGTTCTGTCCTAACCTTTGGCTGTTTCCTGGGACCTCAGAGGAGCAGTTTCGCGGCCTGTCCATCCTTCCGGATTCCCGAGGAGCTGCTGAGGACTTGGGATCCGCACGTGCTGCCTGTGCTCAGCGCGCACCCCAGCAGAGCTCTGCAGGCTCCGCTGAGCAGCTCTGCCCCCAAACATCGAGAAGTCATGGCTCAAATTGCACCCGGAATCATGGAATGGTTTGGGTCGGGAGGGACATTAAAGCCACCCAGTGCCGCTCCCTGCGCCCTGGGCAAGGACACCTTCCCCTATCCCGGGGTGCTCCAAGCCCCAGCCTGGCCTTGGACACTTCCAGGGATCGAGGGGCAGCCACAGCTTCCCTGGGCACCCTGTGCCAGGGCCTCCCCACCCTCACACAGAAGAATTTCTTTTGTAAAAGATTCCTTTTTCTACCTGAAAAAGGCTTTTTCAAGATCCAATGTAAAATACAAGCAATTCTTCACCTTTTCTTTTTTAATTTATTTCTTAGAACAAGTTTGCAGCCCAGGTGGGAAGTTATTTAGAGCAAGTTATCTGTCAAATTTTGGTTTTAATGAGCACACAGCTATGTTAGTAGCTTATTTCAGTGTAGGGCTATGTGAGGGAGTGAAAACATGAAAGAGAAAACTATCAGAAACTGTAAACAGAAGTAAAGCTGCCAGGGCTGTTTGCACTGTCCCCCAGGAGGGAGAAACCCGAGTAAACACAGCGCTAAGCACAGTCAGGGTTTATGGTTCTTTTAGGTCTAAGAATTTGTAAACAAATGATGAGGCTTTTAAGTGCGTGCAAAAAGATACCCTCGGTTTTGTGCTGCTTCCAGAGCACACGGGTCCTACTTTCTTCAGACAGGGGAGAGGAAAACAAAAGCACATTTCAACAGAATTCCAGCTCCAGGGAGAGGAAAATGTCATTCCAGTGTTTGTGGTCTCGAGCTGACATCCTGCAACTGAACAAGTCTGGGCCTGCTCTGCAGCAGGCACGCACAGATACCTGTTCCTAATTACCCCATTCCGGAGTTTGGGATGCCACCATTCCATGGAAAAAATAAAGAAACCATTTTAGAATTGGAAGCAAATTTCAGAAATTCTGATGAGAAACCACAGCAATCGATTTTCCTCAGGGAGAGCCCAAACTTTATTTCTGATTTCAGACCAGTATATGACTGGCAGCATTTTACTTCTCAGTCCCCTTAGTAAATGGAGACCACTGCACACATCCAGTCTTGAAAAGTCACATCCCAAAAATAACCAGAAAAATAAACTTCTAAAATATGAGAAATTATCCTGGCCGGGAATATTTTGGCCCAACGACTGATTGTATCAGAGAGGAAGGCATAACACAAGCACAAGTTTTTGGAGAGGCGGGGAAAGAGGTGTCTTTATCATTCAGGGAGAGAGAAACAGGTCTCTTCTAATAACAATTGGTTTCTGTATTTTATAAGTGCTCCAGGCAGTGCAGAGCACAGCTATGACTCAGTTGGCTCCATGGCCAGGTAGGAGCTACATCTGAACAGTGCTCAATGGTTCCCTTGTTGGGAACTGAACAAAAGGCACAACAGGTTCAGTGATGGCAGAAACTCAATTCCCTGGCAAAAGGAAATCTATCTGTCCCTCATCAGCATCACAAAAACCCCCAGACAGACTCTGGACTTAGGGAGGCTCTTGGATTTTTGCAGCATTGCTTGTCTCGTAGCACACACAAAATGGGGCAGAAATGCAAGGCTGGTACTTTGCTGCTGGACTATTAAATTACTCTTTCCTCCATGAGTAAGGATCAGGACTGTCCAGCTGGGCCCTTTCTGCTCTCTGAGGAACGGCTTGGTGCACTTCTGGGAGACTTTACCGGCAGCACTCACACCTCTGCTGAGGAGGGAGGACACACTTGATCCTCTATTAGAAAAATCCTCTTGCAGAATTATTTTTTAGTGCCCATCCAGGCACTCCAAGCTCAGCCCAAAGGGTTTTCCATTAGCAGGCTACAAATCCACCTGCCTAATTCTTGTGTGCTGCTCTCATTTCACTGTCATACTGCGGAACAGCTCAGAAAAGATAATTTCTAGCAGCAAAAGCAAGAACTTATTTTATCTCTCTTCCTTTAAACTTTGTGGGCACCCATGTGATCGAAGCCACCTCTTTGTTATGCTGTGGCTGTGCCTTTCCTCTGTCACTGTGCACAGGGAAGGGTAGTGTTGCTCAGATGGTGACATTTTACCACTGAGCACTAAATATCTTTTATAAAGAAATGTGCTCCCAAGTTCATGTCCAAGAATTCAAGAATGTCCTTTCTCGCTTGCCTCTGCTTTTCTGTCCTGTGCATCCCCAGCCACTGAGTAACAGTCATTTACAAAGTAAAAACTTGATTAATCAGGTATTTTGTCACCCAATGGGTAGATAAAAGCTTCAGAGGATGTTATTTTACGCCAAGAAAGATTTGGCCAGAGGCAGTGGGCAGTTTAAACAGCTCCAGCCCTGGAGGGTGGTTTGGATTTGCCGCTGACTTCAGTGACAGCAAAACTGAGACTTGCATGGCAGGCAACGACTCCCTTCACCCTTTCCTCCCAGCCTGGTGTCAGAAATTCCTGGCCAGACCTTGCATCTCATTTTTCTATTTACAATCTGCACAGAATCATCTTCCCCCTCACCCTAAGCAGCCACTGACATAATGTTGGAGATAAATGTCCTGTGGCAGTGGCCCAGCACAAGATAGGCTGGAAAAAGGGTCAATGTGTCGGAAATGGATAACAAATAACACCTGATGTAACATTCTTTAACTCAAAAGTCTCCTATCAGATATAAGGACTCTGAGATATGCTACAGTCCTTAAAACAGGATAAGAATCATGGTGCTATTAGCTGCTAACACTCTGTAACACCAGATACTTGTTGAAAGAGACTATTGATCAACAGAGATGGAAAACAGTTTTTTGGCAGCTGTTTGCCAGTGGGAAGTTAATATGGGAGTCAATTACCACCAGATTAATGTCCCTTCTGCAGGATCACCAGCAGAAGCTCTCGGAAGAGGAAGATACAGGCATGGCTTTCAATGTCATCACTATTCAGACAAAACCAGACAAGTTTAAATATCAGCACTATGGTCTTAGAAATTAATTTTTCAGTGAAGTGAAAGGGTTAGGGTGGAAAGCCTCCCCGCTCAAGAACAGGGCAAACCAGCCCACACAGAGTGTGTGCTACCCCTCATGGTCCTGCACCAGCCAGGGGCAAAATGAAGTGATTTTTCCTCCCGGTGTAAGATGGGGGGGACGGTGACTAAATGCCAAAAAGCTGCAGAGAGGTGGTGCTGCGGGACGATTCCCTCTGGTGAGGAGAGCCCGGCACTGCACAGGGAATTACGCAAGGCAGTGGAGCATGGGAACTGCTGGGGAGCTGCTCCCAAGCACGAGGAAGTCATGGTTCTGTCCTCACCTCTGCTTGTGCAACACCACCTGCTCAGACACTGCTTCTCCACACTGGGCAGGAGCCCAACGAATCTGAGTCTAAAAACAAAACCATTGCACTTCCCAGCGCTCCGCTGCACAGGGACTGGGAATGCTCAGACCCAGTTCCGGGCACGCAGCATGTGACAAGGACCTTGGGGTGACATTGGGGAGGTTTATCTTGAACAATCTGTTTGCTCCTGTGTGCAGGGCAGGCTCACAGGATAGGATATCACGTAGCTGGGGCCAGCACACGTCAGTCCCAGCAGCGGGGGCTGCCAGCCCGACCTCCTCCAGGGGCAGGAGGAAAGGGTTTAGCAGCATTCCCAGTTTGGGCTAAACCAGCCTATTGTTTTCATAGAATCCCAGAATTTCAAATAATCCCAGGTCTGGGTTGGGAGGGACCTGAGCTCTCATCCCATTCCACCCCCTGCCATGGGCAGGGACACCTTCCACTGTCCCAGGTTGCTCCAAGCCCCGTTCAGCCTGGCCTTTCCTCCCCAAGCATAACCCATAAACTGAAGGCTGGCTCATCCCTGCTTTGCTGATGGAAGTTGTTCACTCACTAAGTTAATCACTAAGCCAAACTCCCAACAATTCCCCGCAAATGGGTGGAACCCTGGCCTGCTCCTTTCCCTGATCACAGAACAATCACTGCAGGTTTGTTATCTACAATCCCCAGGTCACGGTGACAGGGCCTGTTCAATGGAGACATGTGAATAAAATGCACGTGTTTTTCAGCACACTCAGCTGTCCCCAAAACATTTGGTTTCAATGTTTGCTACGTATTCCTGCCACAGCATTTACACTTGTGACTGGAAATCTCCGCCTTCTGCTTTTCCCCTATAATTCTGGGTGGAGTTTTGCCCACTTTATCCAATAAATGCATAAATACCCACTCCAATAACTTCATAAACCCCTGCCCCAAGCAGGCACTGAGAACTGAGTATGAGGAATGAGTTTGGCTTACCAGGAGCTCATCTTTCCGTTTCGCATCCATTTCAAGGAAGTGTCATGAGGGTGTCAAGTGCTTTCCCTGCAATCTCGCCAGCTCTGGGAAGCAGCCGCTTCCTTCCCAGCTTTCAACACTGCTCGTTGGAAAAGATAAACAGGGAAAGCATGTGCCAGAAGGAGATAACCCAACGACTGAGGGAATGGAAAAGGTGAAGGAAACCCAGCAACTGGTGGCATTGTTTCAGCACAACACAGGTCACAGGATATCATTCTGGGAGATTTTAATGCACTGCAGGTAAAAGCTGCTGGCTGGCAAAGCAAGCCCAGAGTTTTACAGCATCAGAAAAATCACTCTGGTTAGACTTCTAAGGAGATTAGCACAGATTTTACAATTCAATTTCCTAGATTTGGCTTGCAGAGAAAAAGCACACACACTCAAATACTGGAATAGAGAAGCAAAATGAAATAATGCAAAAAGCACAGGAAACTTTTCAATAACTAAAGTATTATTTCTTTGAACATGACCATTTATTCCGTGATCTCAGGCTGAAGATTCAGCAAGTCCGATATAAGTAGTTTGTGCCAACAAGTCTGAAAGAGACCAGGCTTATAGGCTACCTATCTAAATCTGGGTTTAGGATAAAGTATCCCTTCCCAAGCTGAGGTCAGATGAGACGGAGAGTGGCAGCTCTAGTTTTAGGCTCAGACTTTCAGGACGTGTGCCATGGCAGCTGCAATAATGGCCTGAGGAGGTAAAGGATTGGTCCAGTGATTCTTAAAATAGAATACGGGAAGCCTAAGTTCAAAGGCTTGATATAACACGGATAAATTCCTTTGCAATGTCAGCTATGCCTGTAAACTGATGAGGAATTGAGCACTCAGCCTAGATTTCGAGTGAAAACGTAACAAAAACTGGAAAGAGAGGCTCAGAGAGGGCTCACACTGCCCGGGTGAGTGGACTGTGTCTAACACTGCTCTCTGAAGGGGGCAGAGGACGGAGGTTGCTGGAGCAGCGCTGCTTCTGCTTTCTAGAAGCAAGTAACACTCATTAGACTGTGATAACCCGGGCTCCAGCCTCCCCAGCTTTGCTGAGCTGCTTTTGGACGTTACCTGCCACTTGTTGGCCTCCCAGCCTCATTCCGTGTTTCCTGGTACCACCGTGTGGCGAAGGGAAGGAACAGGCTGTTAATCACAGCGTGTTAATGAGCTAAACAGCCCCGCACAAATCCCTGCGTCCACTGGGCTGTGGCAAGGAGGCACCGGGAGGTTGCCAGATCCAACCTTCCCCTGCCAACACGCCTCAGATCCAGCTTGCTTCTGAAATCATGGATATTTTTTGCAAGAGCAATTAATTCAGTATCAAAGGAATTTTCCTCTGTGGGGCTTGGCAGCACAGAAGTTAATTGGATGATGGAATGGCAGGGAAACCTGGGCACCTCCAACCAGGCTGCAGGCCAACAAAACCCATCCACCAACCACCCACAGCACAGGAACAACCTCTGCTATTGTCTCCAGTAAGAAGGAAATGATGAGAAAAGCTAATTTAATTGCTCAAGTTTACAATCAGTCCTCGGGCTAAATTCAAAACCCCTAATACAGGAATGTTCAGCTTTTGTGCTGAGGTAAGACTGAATTCCATCAAGAAGCACCAAGACACCACCTCATTAGAATAAAAGCAAACAAAATCTGCCTGGGCAATGCTAAAATAGTAAAAGAGGACCCAGATTAATAGTAATCTAATAGTAACTCCTCTCCAGGAGGAGACTGCCACATACACCCACCTCTGCACAGCAACCAACAAACTCGAGAGCAGGGGAGAGCTGCTGCCTGCAGGGAAATTTGTTAAAAATCCAAAAGTAACCTCAGTGGGATAACTGAGTGAGAATAAATTAAATCTACTATCAAATCTGTTTTAGAAAAGGAAAAGTAGAAATTTCGTTTGGGTTTATGTGCCCAGCAAAATGCAGGGAATTGTGGTACCTACTTCACACCTGGGCCACCCGCAGCCACCGTGGGACTGTTCCTTCTGCGTTCTCCAAGTACTTTCTCCAGGCTGGTTTGTTGTACCTAAGGCAATGAAATGATTTTGTTTGGAGGCTTTAATGCATTTTAAAAGGTCTCACATTTAGGAAGTTTTCCCTGAGATTTTCTACTCCTGTTTCTTCTGCCACACCATAAATTTTTTGGCTCCATTCGTAAGGAGATGGTTAAAGCGCCAAAAAAAATGACAAAACAGTTTTTAATAAAGGGTCTAAAAAGCCCAGTCTTTCACATCAGAAATCTCCTAAAGCCAACTTACTAAAGCTCTTTGTAAGCCTCAATCAACTTTACTCAACCACAGCTCCCCCTGTGCCATCTCCTTCCCATCCCTTACGAACCATGGGCTCACTCTGTAAATTGTGAGTTTAACTCGAGCTCCATTTCATCTCCACCAGCTGCAGGAGAAGGTGCCATTTCTCAGGAATTATAGTCAGCAGTATTAGTCCCTGGGTATGGTATTACCATATCTGGGATGATTTAGGGACAATGAAATCCCTGTGCCATCAAGCTGTGTGATTCTTCTGACACAAATGATCCTGCAACTCAATATCCTCTGGATGCACTCCCTGAATTCAGTCCATTTTCCTTCCTTGCTCCCTTTCTTCCCACCCATGGCAGGGCTCGAGGATGGGAGAAGGATTCTGTCACTTCTTCCAAACAGAACTGAGCTCTGTGAAGGCAAAAGGAAAACTGCTGCAGGGGGAAATGTTTCTGAAACTCCAAACTGTTAATCCTAGGGCACTGTACTGGGAGGAGCAGGGACTCGGGGAGTCCTCCTGACGTGGCCCAGTTCACCTGTTCTCATGGTTTTTAGCCCAATCCACTTTGAATTTAACATAAACCCACGGCTGGGGGCAAGGTGGCTCTGCAGGATATCGGGAAGTGACCACTGGCTGGCAACTTGCTCGCATGAACTTCTGCTCAGTTTGATTGTCGCTTCTTCGGGGGCAGTCCTGATATTGCATGGATTTAACCCATACTGGTGCCCAGCTCCAAGGCCTGCTGTGGAACTCTGAACTCATTTGCCTTTCTGTTGCCAGTGGTGACCTTCTGGATCCTGGATGTCGTATTTCCCAAAGCTTCAGGACGAAACCCCTGCTGCTGCAGAGCCACCCAACAGACCAGCCTGTCAACTGCACCTGGCTGCACCACTCCCATTCCCAAGAGATACATAAGAGACAATTTTCCATTTAAAATGATTACAATTTAGCAGAAAAATGTCTGTTCAGCTTCAGGCGTTCTGGCAGGTGGCGATGCAGATTTGTAGTGCCTCTAACCACAAACCAGGCACGGGCTGCAGCTCAGCGCCTGCTCCCCAGCTTTAATTTACACAGCTAATTAGTTGGATTTACTGGCTTCAGCATCCCTCACCCTCGATTTGCTTAAGGAGAAATAGATGAGCCCAGCCTGTCGAGTCAAGCCCAACAGGCCAATAACTCCAGCAGCGCAGGGCACATCCAGTGGGGAGCACCTCAGACAGAGCAAGCCCTGGAACCTCAGCACTGACAATATCCATTGCTTACAGAGGAATTCAGGTGGCAGACACCACTTAAAATCACTCTTTTCCTGCTTGGCTGGAGAAAACGTCCTGCAAGGAACCACACAGGTCAGCACAGGCTGCTGAGGCATGGAAAGATGGAGAAGCTAAGGAGTAACTTCTTCAATAAAGAGCAACCCTGGGATTCCCCTTCATTAGCAGCACTTTTGTTTAATGACTGAGGGTGAAGAGGTCGCCCAGCCACAGTGATGGACACAAGGAACACCAGAACATTCCAGCTGGCAACTTGGGCTCTGGCAACCCCTTCAAACCCAGTTCTTTGGAGATACTCGTTCCTTTGCAGATGCCCAGCAAGGTTAAGACTCCACAAAAGCAAGGCAGGCTATTTCAAACTTTCTGATTTTAAGATTTAATTATTATTTTTCCTTTCCGCAGCCACATCCCACTGCCCGGCCACTCCAGCGTCTGCTCAGGAAGTTTGGTGGCTGTTTCTGGGTGGGGTTTAATGAAGATTATTAAACAGGATTATTCATCACTATTTCTTTTCTGTTAGACATACCAGCTATGGGAACACAAGACGGAGCAGTTCCTGGGGGTACATCCCAAACTGCCTTCTGTGCCTGCAGCCGCTCCACACTTCCAGCACTCCTGACATCAGAAATTTCTGGATGTGAAACTCTGCCCTGTTCGTTTTCACTGGATTCCCTCTGAAATCAGCACAGGTTGAAACAGGTCACTGAACTTAATCACAAACAGACACTGAAATCCCAGGGAAGGCCAAGCAGAGATGGAAAAAATATTCCATCTGACAGCCACTGAAGGAGACGTTTACACAGGGGGGTTTGGGTTTGGCTCTGCTCTGGAGTCTAAGTAGCAACTATAAAAACGGTGCATTTTTAAAAAATCTTGTCTCCTGCTTAGTCACTACCACAGCCAGGTCTGGTTTCGATTAGCAGGAGCAACAATATTCAAGTTTAAGTGCAGAAATGTAACACATCATCAGTTTTATGAAGCCAGTTCTGGTTTCACTCCCAAGAAACGCTTACCAGAATTTCCTTTTCTCTGCAGCAAGATCACTGTATTCCTCCCTGCTTTGTACAGTGCTACATTTTAGAAAATAAAGATAATTTATCTCAGTAGATTCACTTACATGTTCCATTTTCAGCCTCCAAGTAAGCCAAGGCTTTAAAAACATCCTGCAGTAATCTAGCCTTTAGGCAAGGAAACTTCACTTTTAGGTAAGGAAATCTTGCTTTTCAGGTGTGAATTACAACAATTAATTACCTGAATGAAAACACAAAACCGCACACAGCAAATGTTCTTAAACCACGAGATGAACTAAAGGCAAGAGAAATTGGAGAGCATTAAGAACAGTCCAAGCCAAACCGTATCCAGCTTTATTAAAGGTACTTTTCATGAACAATCATGGTAATTTAGGCAGGACATGGGCTACAATCTGCAACATTTTACAACAACTGTCAAACTCCCCTCCCTTTGTGGACTACTGAAATGGAGAAGTTGCTACAAACCGTCAGAATCTTCAGCTCGCACTTGGAGAGGGCAAAGTTTAGAGTGAGGGTGGACACGTTCACATCCGCGCGTTGTTTGACAACTCTGCACAAACCCACCCTGACTTTGAGAGGAAAATAAAATTTAAAGGCAGCTTTCTGTATCTGAGGATCCACAATAGAAAAGAGGAAGCGCAGCTCCTTTTTGAGCCAGTACATCCCAGACTGGACACCAGAAATCCGGATCATCCGACAGCGGACCGAGCGCAGTACGTCCCAGAACGCCAGTTCTGCCGCGGTTTGGAGGGACGGGCTCTGGGTGAACAGGGAGACACCAAAGGAGAACTGATGGCACTGGGATTTGGAGTAGGCAACAGCATCTTGGGAGCTCTGATGTTCACTTGGATGTAACTGACACGCAGCATGGGGGAATCCCTTCCTCCTCCCTTCAGGAAGGGCCCTTCTTCCAAAAACTGGGGGACTGGCAAAAGCTTTTCTTATTAAAATTTAGGTTTTGAGAAATAGACTAAATGACATTTGTCCCCATTGCCCCCCACCCCCCAGAACACAACAACGAAGCGGTCTGTGTGCTAACAACATAGCTTAAAAAAAAGTAAACCAAAATTCTGCATTGTTATAAAACTTGATAAAAAATAGTATTTCAAACTGTACAGTCACCAGAAGTACACAGTTATCAAAAATTCACACGTTTTACTTGGCTTCACCAGCACCTTCAGCTTTCTGTGCCTGAAAAGGGAAAAGTGAACAAGTCAACGCATTAAAAAATGGACACTCGTTTTTCTAAATAGCAAAACCCTGAGCAGAACAAATCCTCTTTGGGCTGCACAGCTCTGATTTTTAATAGAATTAAATCTAACATCTGTGGCACTGTAAAAAGTTGCTTTGTGAGCTTTACAGAAGAACAGTAACTTCCATGTGGCAACACCCCCCGGCAAACAGACAACTTTAACTCTTTACCAACACCCCCCACCTGTGTGAAGTGTCCTAAGCAACGTCATTGCCACACGTCTGTCCGAGAGGGACAGGAATCAGTCCTGGTGCACGACAGGCTGCTGGGATACCTGGTCTGTTTTGGCATCTCCATTTTCTGCAGGGTTGTTTCCCTCCTTGCCAGCATCAGCTTTTCCCTTCTTCCCCTTGGGCACCTTCTCGCTCTTCTGTAAATGCAAACAACATTTGCTGTCAGCTCCCAGCAGCCAGACACGAGCCACAGCCCCCGAGCAAGGGGTGCTGGCCCCAGAAGAACACGGCACACCAACGTTTGTGCAAGGAATTGACAGCAAGCGTCAAGAGTCTTCACTTCGGTATTTTTTATGCAAATTCTGTAAAATCTGCAAGTTTTCAGTTCAGCTTTATGCAGCGACGATGCAGCTCCATTTCCTCGCTACACAGCTGTTAATCAAAGGTTTACCGGGTGTTATTATTGCCAGGCAATGCCAAACCTCATCACCCATTTACCTCTCCAAACAGCCCTGACCCAACTCACCTTTGGAGCTGCTTTTTTAGGTTTGGGCTCTGGCTTTGGAGGAGCGGGCTTCTGCAAGGGAGAGAAAACCTGTGTTAGACACTCATGGAATGGTTTGGGTCAGAATGGACCTTAAAGCCCACCCAGTGCCACCCCTGCCATGGCAGGGACACCTCCCACTGTCCCAGGGTGCTCCAAGCCCCAGTGTCCAACCTGGCCTTGGGCACTGCCAGGGATCCAGGGGCAGCCACAGCTGCTCTGGGCACCCTGTGCCAGGGCCTCCCCACCCTCACGGCCAGGAGTTCCTTCCCAGTATCCCATCCACTCCCGCCCTCTGGCAGTGGGAAGCCATTCCCCCTTGTTCTGGCACTCCAGGCCCTTGTGACAAGTCCTGCTCCAGAGAAACAAATGACTTTTTTTTTAAAAAAACATTCAGGCCAAATAGCTTAGTTTTAGGAAAGCAAATCAAAACATTTGAAACTGCAGCAGTTATTTGGTTTGTCAATTATTTTACCACTCCAATAGCACCACACAATGGGGCAGGTCTTTATTCTCAACTAACAACTGGTGTCACCAAAGCACCTCCAGCTCTGACACACATTTACACACCCAGTGCTCATGTGTAAAACCACCAAGTGCTGTGGCATCTCTGCCCAGCAAGAGGATACTCACAGCAGATAACCTCGCTGATCTTCGCTGTGGCTGTTGGAAAAGGAAAATAGTTCTATTGAAATGACATGGAATATGAACTCTCAAACTCTCTCAAAGTAGCTCTCTTCCCAAAGTAGTAAACCCCCAGAAATTATGTTTATAGTTCTTTAGTTTTAAGAAAATAAGGTGGTAGTTCCCTTTTTCTGTGTTCTCAAGAAACATGAGGCTATACCGTTGAAATTACTAATAGCTAATGATAGTTAAGTAGATTTCTCATTGTTAAAAAACAGTTAAGACTTTGAAAACTCAGAATCAATTGAGACTGACCCTCCCCCCCTACTCCCCAGTTATTCTGATGACGTTAAACATAATTTTCCAACGGAAACACTTGATGATCCAACTTTCTCAAAACACTGAACTTCTTACCTCATCCTTAACTTTGGCCTTATCGCCCTTGGTCTCTCCTTCAGCCTGGGGACACGGACACAGGTTTTAGGGACAAGTGATGGGGAGGACCCTCAGTCACCAGCCGCTATTTTAACCCCATAAAATCTCAAGGGGAACATCCCCATCCCAGCCCCGGCGGGTACCGGCTCCTCCCCGCGGGGCCGGGGCGGGGGATGCCGGGGCACAACCCCA
>VZTF01009819.1:456223-468051 GCA_013397755.1 Cnemophilus loriae | reverse complement strand
GGGGGGCAAAGCAAAAAAATGGGGGGAAAAGGTGAAAATTTGGGATGTGGGAGGCGGATCGGGGGAAAGGGGGACACCCCCACCCCGCGCCCCGCCGCCATCCCGCGCGCAGGTGAGCGGAGCTGTTCGTTCAGCACCTCCGGCCCCGCGGGGCCCCCCGCGCCGGGCGGCGCTCCCGGGGGAGCCACCGAGAGCCCGTTCTCCTCTAAAAACAGGGGAGATGCGGAGAGTTGTACCCGAATAAGGAGGCGGCAGTGCTGGAAGAGAGAAAAACGTTACAGAGCAATAAAATGACGTTAAATCAATTCACACAGGTGCCTGCTGCTTGTGCCAAGTGACTCGGGAAGTTGGGCTCCTTCCAAGAGGGGACATTCCTCACACCTGGCACAGCCACGGCCCATGTGCTGCAAATCCAACTAAAGATGTTCATCACCACTTCATTGTGCCCCGAACTTTCCACTTTTTAGTTGAACCTCATTCAGAAAAACACCCCAAGGAACAACCTTTCCTCCCTTCCCTGCCCAGGTAAACTCTCAGGCGTTTTCAGACCTCAGCCACACATTTTTCCAGCCCTGCTGATTCTTCCCATCTTCACCCCATAAACATGAATGATGGAGGTTCAGTTCTCACTGGCAGAAGCCTGTGGCTCTGTTCCCACAGATTCACTGTTAAGATGCACTCCTGAAACTCTTGAGTTTGCCCGGGTAACTGATCCCCACCCTGTAACAAAGGAAGGCTCACAGGGGAAATAACTGGAATTGTATTTACTGGAATAACTGATGTGGGTGAAATGTACCAAGTCAGGTAACAGGAACCTTTTGCCACTGCTTGAAGGACTCTTCCTCCTCCCCTACTCCAGTGATGCCTTTTATAAAATGAATTAAAACATTCCATACAAGTATTTTATAAACCAGAGCCTTCACTTACCTCACCTGCAACAGGACCAGTACTTTGTAGCAAGCCACCACTGTGGCTTTGGTCACCTCTAGAGTCATAACACAATGGAAAACTTTTTTTTTTTTTAAGGCAAAAATACATTTTTTGAGTAGAAGAGTCTCCCCATCAGCCTGGCAAAGCAGACTGGAGAGTTCCCATCTCATGGAGAGTACACTGTTTCCACAGTTTCCTGAAACATGGAGGAAATAAAATACAGCAGAAGAAGTTTAAAATCAACAGCTCCCATCATCTCGGCACATTTTTATCCAAATTTTCTTTGCTACTTACGCAAGAGGTGGTACCTGCGCGCAGCTTCGCTCGGGCAGGCTTTGGGGTATCAGCAAACTGCTCACACTGCACTGTAAAAATAACCTTCAAATCATTCCCAGGCCACAAAATCACATGAGGAGTCTGTCATAAGTTAAATATTATTGTATTAAACCTAGATTCCAACTTCATCACACCTTAAAATAAGCAGCTCTACATACTTTTAAACATTCAGATTATTTTTTAAATAACTTTGGTATGAATATACTTTATTCCCAGTTTGACTACACAGTTCTCCTCTTCACAATCACAGGCCAAGTGCTCAGAGTGCAGCACTTACAAGGCTTTTAAATCTGCATTTTCTAGTTTTCACCTGGAGGTAAGAAGAAACACTTCAAACTCAGCAATAGCTGGTACTGCCACGCCTGTGTGTGCATCAGGAGCAAAAATCAAGACATTTTCAGTTATTTTGATCATGGGGACAGAAACCAGAAGGAATTAAGAGACGGAAACAGTCTTGGAAATCAGCTTGTCCATCTCCCTGCCAATGGAAAACTGAGAACAAATAATATTCCCCAGCTGCTCTGGCCACTCCCATTCAAATCGGCCAAACAGCCCTTCTGAACCCCTTTGGCTGGGGGCAGAGGTTGGTTTTGGCTACTGTATTCCTGAATTAAGCCCACCCTCATTCCCTGGAACTTCCTCAGAGGGTTTGGCATATGGTAGCCATCACCTGGCTTTAGCCAATTTCCTTTCCTTCCTAAGAAGGTTCATTCCCAATCAATCCTTTTTCCCCGCCTGCTCAGAGACCTTCCCAAGGTCAGTCTGGTCCAACACCAGCACCTTCTGCATCTGGGTTTTCCCCACAGACACTGCTCAGGAGAGATCTCAGAACCTACTGAAGCTTTGGAGCATCTTTTTTTCTTTACAGCAAGGCTGGAAAACCTTCCTTTAGCTCTCTGGAAACCAAGAGTGGATACATCCAACCCAGCAGTCAGGTGGGGAAAAGACAAGATGCTCTCACCCAGTAGGCAGTGGGGAATGTCCCTGACACCAGGAATAATCCTGTCCCTGCAGAAAGCAAGGATCCCTTGATGGGACAGCAGAGGAAACCTCAACAGAAGACTCCCTGCTGCAAAGCCATGGAAAGAATCCGAGCCCAGACTGATTTAACAGGACTGAACTGGTTTGGCTGGGCCAGTTCAGGAGGAAGCAGAGAACTGGAGGAGGCTCATTGCAGTTAACTTCTTGTCACTGGAACACCTGGCCTGTCAAGGACTGAGCAGCAGAGACCCAGCAGGGTGCAGGTATCTGTCACCAGGGCAGGGAGGTGACACAGGACGGCACCACCTTCCTCAGCAGCACCACAGACCAGGAGAGTTCACAGCAGCTATCCCCGCCCCGGGCAGGGCCAGCGGGACGCCAGGTCCTGGAGCAGCCCTGGATGCCCACGGCAGGACCCCGCCGAGCCAGTCCCTCTGGGCAGCAGCTGCTCCCTCCGAACACTGTCTTCCCCAGAGCCCAGCACCTGTGTCATGCAGACACCGGACACAATCTCTCAAAGAAGTCTGCTCTCTTGTGCTCCAGCGCCTGCAGGAAGCCCTGGATCCTCTCCTCCCGCAGGGCCGTGCATTTCTGCAGCAGCGTCCGCCGGCGCCGCGAGTCTCCGTGGGACGCACACCCCTCCTGCTGCAGCTTCTTGGTCACGTAAGCCTGATCCCTCTCCATCTGCTGTCGCCTCCTCTCCTCCAGGTAGGAGTCTCTGGCCTTCTGGAGTGAAAAGCACTGAGTGTTAGCACCTTACCAGGCCTCTCAGCTCACCTGTGGTACAGGGGGTAGCACAAACAGCCTCTGCCTGGCCACCGATCTGCAGCTTCACTGACGGCTGGCTCTGGGTCTGCCTCTTCCACCTTGAGGCAGCCTGCTTGACTGGTTATAAAAAATACAGGGATATCCTTCTGGGCCTTCCCTCCAAGACACGACTCCGCTCAGAGCACTAACTCCTAGTTAAAACAGACAAAAGTCAGGACAGATTCTGGGAAAACCCTCAGATACTGGAATCAGAGAGGAACACCTACAAGGGAACTTCTGAACCCCAGACATGCACACTGCTATCCTCACCAGTGTTACCACAGCATTTTTGATCCTATTCCCCTGGCTGCTGATAGGTTTTAGGGGATTCCAAACCATGACTTACAGGGCAATTCTTTGAGATGATCCAGTATTGAACTGATCAGCTTCAAAACAGAAGCAGGAATAAGCTCAGCATTCCCAAATTTCTGTGATCTAAGAGTGTGCTGGCTTGAAACACAGCAGGAGAAAGGCAAAGGCAGGAGCCATCCTTGCCTACCCTTCAAGTATTTGAAATACTTTGTTGTAGAATGTAACTTTTAGATTTCTCCTTATTGCACGTGTCCTGGCCTGCAGCTTCCAACAGCAAAAACACATCAGCACTCAGGAATATTAAGCTTCTATTTTTAAAAACTGTAAAACTGGTCACTGTGACATAAACTCTCTCACACACACATGCTTGGGAAGTGCTGGTCTTTCAAACAAGCAAGAAGAAATAATTACTCTAATGAGAGCCTGACTCACGCATCCCCACACTTTTCCTGAGCCCAAGGCAGCTCTGGCTCTGGAAATTAGCTTTTGTTGTGCTGGGAATGAGAGCAGAAATATCCCCAGCCCCAGCAAAGCCACTGAATGGATGCACTCCAGGGCTGACTTGAACTACAAGGATCATCAGCCTGTTGAGCAGAAGACTTCCACCCTCAAAGTGCAATTCTGTTTATTGCCCAGAAAAGACTCAGCTGACCACTGCAGGCTGGCCAGCCAACACCTGCATTCCTTCCCAAGATCTACCAGGTACCAAAAGCAGAGTCTAACTGATCCTGGGACTCCGTGGTGAGCAACAACCAGCTGGGATACTCCCCTGAGCAGGAGGCTGCGAAATAAAATGGCAGCCATTAAAAGTGATGCTGTTTGAGCTGATGGAAGGAGGATATCTTTTATCCAATACCTCCAAATCAAGAGGGTGTTTATGTACCTTGTCACCCCTTCCATCCTGCTGCCCATCCACATCCCCAAAGCAGCAGCACATTCCCAAAGCAGACACAGCTGCTGTAAAACTCCCTGGCTTCTCAGTCAGTGCCCCCATCCCCACCATCCTCTCTGACAGCAACCCTTCCACCAAGAGAATTTGCCCTGTGAGCTCTTTTGGATTTTAAGATCACCTATTTTAAATTAAAAAAGACCCAGCTCCTAAATCTCAGTTCGTCCAAGGGAGAAGTCCTCCCTTTGCACAACTGTGAGGGTTGCCTGGAAAAAAAGGGCAGCCTCAGACACTGCAAAGTGGCTCTTACAGGGAGAAAACTGACCAGAGAACAAATGTGGACAATGAGAAACCTTGATAATAGCATGGCATGAACACATCCAGCCACCAACCAGAACTAAGAAAAGATGAGAATAGCTGGGAACAGAAGCTGCATTTGTTGCCTGTCAGAAACCAGCACCAGGAGCAAAGTCAGAACAGTGACCTTACTGTTCCAGACAGAGGCCACGCTCATGGCAATGACAAACACTAAGCCTTTTTTGCTTCCCTCTTCATGCAGAAGGTGAACTGCCATTAGTTGTACTAATACAATGAATTGCTGGTAGGAAAAGGGCAGACTCGGGCCAGAAATAGGAACAAAAGAGGTTAAAGACGTGGAGAGTTTGGATGCTGCCAGACTGGCTGCACCTGATTAAATTCAGCCATAACCACAACTGGCTATAATCTCTTTGACAACTCTCAGGGTGAGCAAGGTCTCTGAAGGTAGAAAAGAGCAACGTAATGCCTATCTTTAAAAAGAGGACCCCTTTAATTAAGGAACAGACACATTCAGCAGCCAGATGTGGTGGAAGTTAAGAGTTGCCACGCTGAGGTCCTTCTCCCAC
Source organism: Cnemophilus loriae (assembly GCA_013397755.1). Lineage (NCBI taxonomy): Eukaryota > Metazoa > Chordata > Aves > Passeriformes > Corvidae > Cnemophilus > Cnemophilus loriae. Next base: position 462,912 of record VZTF01009819.1, on the reverse strand, counting down.
CAGTCCCCGCCGTCTCTGTGTCACAGGCTGCTGCCCCCACGTTTCTCCATCAAGAGCTCCAGCTCCCACGCTTGTTTTGCTTAAAAATAGCCAAATTACTAACTCACTACTGAATTGGCCAGCTTTATCAGAACCAGGTCAGGGAGAGCTCACAACAACAGATCTAAAAGGAGAGGAACAATGTCAATGAGCAATAGGAACAATCCTTTCAGCAGATACATCTGGACCCACCAGAAAGAGGATGTTTGTCCACAGACTCACAGCTCAAGCACCCTCATTTCAGCTCCCAGAAAGGAAACTCTAAAGCCACTTGCTACAACCCTAAAAACAATAATGGAGTTAGAGGAAGAGTGTGTGAGTACTCCCTGCTTGTTCCAGTGGGAACTCAGCATCTGCGTACAGCACTGATGAAGTGTCTGAGTCAAACTGGCAGATTTCACCCTGTGGCAGACCAGGAGTGTTCACTTGGTGTGTGAGTTCTGGGACAGATGCTCCAGCTGGTGGAATGAGCAATGAGCAACAGAGACAGTGCTGACTTTGGATATTCTGGGTCTTGCTGAAAGCAGAGGAGTCTGGCCACACACCAAGACGTCATAACCAGCCCCAGGGGTACAGGAGAAGCAACACATGAGCTGCTACTGGAACAAGATCTTAACTAACAATCACTGCTCCCACTTTGCAGCCTCTCACCTGATCTCCAGCTGCTGTGCAGGTAACATGTGGGGTTGGGCTTTCCAGCTCCCCAAGGCTCCCTTACCTGTAAAGCACTGTAGTTCATCTGGAACTGAAGGATAGCCTCACACAAGTTCCAAAACGAATATTCTGGCCACAAGACTGACTGAAACACCAGGCATGAATGGGATGTCTGCAGAAAGCAAGATCACCAACACTTTAATCATTGAGCAAGGGAGAAAGTCATTAAGATGCAGCTCTGTTGGGCAAACTATGCCAGTTTCCCCACAAAGGTTTCACCTAGGCTGTGTTATCAAATTCTACTTAAAGTGAGGTAAAAACCAGCAAGGAGAGTCTGAAATTGCACAATGTAGAGTCCTTCTAATTTGTTTTTAATGTTGGGACACCAGTCATCCACTCCTGCAAAGGCATCAGCAGAATTATTTCTAATGCTATGTTGGTCTTCAGAGAAGTACTTTTAATAGCTTAAGCATCACAGACTTCTAAAAAACCTAAAATAGCAACACTGGAGTACCAAAGGCTAAGGGAATAACTGTTGAACTGAGGATCAGGACGTGACATTTAAGCCATTCTTCAAATGACATCTCATGATATTCCTTACTGCCCACTCATGGCATTTAAACTGCTTAATGAAGCCAAGAGTTTTGGTGCACTGAAGATATCCTTGAGCTGGATGATGAAAGATCTCAAGTTAAAACCTATTTTTGCCACCAAGTTCCTCAAAGTTTCAGGTAAATGTGTTCCTATGATGACTGCTAAAACAATCTGACACCTAACAGGACTCCTGTACCACCGAGAAGAGAGAGCAAAGTGTTATTTCACAGCACCAACACCTACCCAGGGCATAGGTGTGCCCAAAAACAGGGGGAGGAGAGGAGGTGCCTTGGTAGGTAACCACAGCTCAGGCCAGACAACTTCTGAGAACTTGCCAATTAAATAATTTGGAATGGGAACATTTGATGTGGTTGCCTAAAGGCAATTGGGTTTTGGCTCCAAACTGTACATATAAAACAACATGTGAACTTCAGGTGAAGCAGCTCCACTCAAATGTTCTCTACAAACAAGTAATTATCTAAAGGTGAGGAGCAAAAGGATGAGAATTCATGATTTTAAGCCATCACGGAACTGCAAGACACAGATTCCTCAGAGGTGCCCCAGCACTCAGTCCATCCTGGAAGTTACCTAACCCCAGCAGAAGGAGTTTCAGAGCCCTCACATCCACTTGCCCCTGGAGTCAGTGGAACACCAGCACTCTCTGAGGTAAAGATGGAATATCCCAAGGAGAAAACAGAGGTTTTACCTGCCAGAGCAAGAAATCACTGAGGCGAACCTCTCCAGAGGTTCTTATCAGCAGGTCTGGGTCGGGGGAGTTGCTGGTGTAGAGACACTTATCCAGCAGCGATTCAGACACGTCACTAAAAGACAGACACGGTTTATTAGACCCCTTTCCTGACCTGATGCATGTGCCACAAATCAGAATTAAGGGGTTTTATATAAACTCAGGGCTGCAGATTAAAACTGGGTGGTGGAGCTGAACCACAGCCAGTCATCAGCTTGCTTCTGATAGACACTGCTGTCTGCTCCACAGGCTATTCCAAATGCTATTTCAGCCCCCAGAGCATCCCACTCCATGCTCTTTGAAACATAACACAGTGGTGGAAGCAGACTGTGAGGGCTTCCATCTGGAGCAGGGAGCAGAGTGTAACTCTTCCTTCTCCTTCAGGGTGGAGGAACAGTGCAGCATTCATGATTCATCTGTTGTTTGACCTCATAGCTAAGACTGTCAGCCAAGCAGCCAATTGTTGTGGCATAAAATCTGCCTTCACATTTAAACTAACTTAAGACACAGACCTAATTTCTCTTCTGTCTTGGTTGTGTATCTATCACCATAGTAACTGAAATAATAAAAGCCAAACATTGCATAGTAACTCTAAGTCATTTGTTCCAGTCACACTGGTTTAATGAGATCTATTTAAAAGCCACTTTGCTTCTGAGAGGTTTCTCATGCAGCGTGAGTGGTAAGACAGGCAGGATTCATCCAAAAGCCTCACACAGAAAGCCAAGAGTTACCTGGGTTCCAGCAGTCCTTGTTCCACCCCCCAGGCCATCTCCCTGACAGCATTGCTGATCTCATGTCTCGATGTGTATGCAAAGCAGACATTCAGAAAGCATCTGCAAAGAGGAAAAGATGTGAAAGGCCAGTCCTGGGAAGGTCCAGCAGATGACAGTGATGTGAGCTTGTAGGACCAAGAAGAATAAAGTAGCATGTCTGCCAAGTCCCAGCCCTCAGGAAGAGGAGGATGTGAGGTATCAGCTATTTAAACTGAGTGTCACTTACTTGTTGTAGTTCCTGGTTGCCAGCACAGCTTGGGCAATAAGCTCCTGGATATCCACGGGCAGGAGGGGCAGGTCCCCGAGGACACGGATGCACACCCCGTGCTTCTTCAGGTTCTCCCTGCACCCAGCCAGAGTGGGGACCACAGAAAACACATCAGTCTCTACTGCACAAGTGCCAACATCCACCCACAGCTTCAGCAAAACTGAGACTTGGAGAAAGGCAAAACCATCAAATGTTTTTCAGGTGTGCAAAACTGGCTGAGATTTGATCATCCCAAACCATTCCATAAAGGGAAACTGATCATTCCCCACACAGTGCAGACATAACCAAAGGACTAGGAAATGATCACAGATTAGGCATCCCTACCTATGGAGGCTTAGAATACAACCATAGGCTCTGGGCACCTCTAACGAATCAAAAATTAAGACAAAGCTTTGGTATTTCATGAAGACATCTGGCACTCTGGGTTTCTGACTGTGCCGTGTTTATCTGAAAGCTGTCCTGTCCCCACGGTCTGGATGGTACAGTTGTCACAAATCTGCTGTGCAGGGGGACAGAGCTCTACATCCCACCCAGGCAAGCACAGCCCCTCCAGACAAATCTCTGGCTGCAGGTCGGGAAGGCTCTCCTCCCTCAATCCATTCTCACAACCTGTAACATCCCTGCAATCCATCGTGTCCTGCTCCAGTCCCACCCTGTGCGACACAAGACATGGGAGACTCTTACTGCTCCTCCAGGAGGCGGCTGAACTTCTGCCTGGCCAGGTCCATGAGCCCATCCACCTCCTCCTTGGAGCGTTTGAAGTTCTCAATGCTGAAGGCATAAACTGTCACCTCCGGAATGCCCAGGTTCAAGCACCACCGCAGTGTCTGCAAGAAGACAAAATGTAACAATCAGGCCAGACACAACTTCTCCACTGCAAAACCTACCGGTGGTTTCCCATGAGGCCAAAACTGGATCAAAAGAAACAACCATCAAGAACATGAAACATCAAGAACATGAAACCCCCTAGATGTGAATTTCAGATTCATTTTAAAGAACAGGAGGAAAATATCACTACCTGAGGATGCGAATCCATCATGGGGGACTAATCCAGCCAGGAAAAGCACTTCTAGTTGATAACATTATAAATGATATAATACCGTACTTTCAAAACCTTTTCAAGGAAAGTCAACGTGTTTCACAGAAATAAAAGCTTTGAGATCTGTAAGGTGGATATTTTAACTGAGTGCAAAACAGAAGGAAAAATAGCTGAATGGAATGACTCTGCAAGATAACACAGAGAGGGAGGAGCTGAAGTTGTGAATCCTGATGATGAACATCAGCTCCAAGCACGGGCCTGGCTCCAGCGAAGAGAAGGAACACAAGGCACCAATCCAGCAGCAAACACAGCTCAAACTTCCACCACACAAAGGCAGAAAACATCCTCCACACCTGTGCCAGCTTATCAAAGCCTTGGGAATGTCCCTGCTGTCTCTCCACGTGACACTTCTGGGCGTAGCGGCGATTGCCATCCATGATGAAGGCAACGTGCTTGGGCATTGGACCTGCCTGGAACACAGAGAGAAGCACAGGAGACCAGCAGGTGAGCGGGCATGGCCACCTCAGAGAGCTCGGCCCCCCTGTCCCCAGCAGCACTGCGTGCTCCCAGGAGCGCAGGGGTACCTCCCAGCAGGAGACCTGCAGCTGGAATGAGCAAAGTGCTCCTTTCCCCTTTGCCAACCCCAGTTTAGGGTCTCCAAAGGAACAGGTCAGTGCTGACAATTGCCTCAACTGAAAAGCAGCTTTGCCCTCCCTGTTTCTGTCACGACAGAGAGCTGCAGTTCTCAGGAGCTCCGTGCTGCAACAGCTGCAGCCACGGAGGAGGGCACACGCACGTTTATGCTGCATTTTTTATTTCAGAGCTCAAGGGCCATTTCACAGACACAATTAACTTCAGAGAAAAAGGAAAACAGGCCATAAGATTTCCCTCCACAAAGAGGAGTGTTCCTTTCCACTGACCTCACAGGGCCTGACAGGGAGAAGGGCAGCACCATCAGCCTCAAGCCTGAGCAAGGAGAGAATTTTCCTGGAACTGGTAAGGTTTTGTTCCAACACTCAGTTTCATTCCTTAAACTCCCAATGTGGGGATCTCTCTTCTCTCCCTCCTTCCCATGCCCTGCCTTCATCAGCAAGGGCACAGATCCTTATTGGCAAGCCCTGCCTGCAGCCCTGCTCATTTGCAAGGCTAAGCCTAAGTAATCTCCCAGCCTGGGATGCTGTTTAGGGATGCACATCCAGAGCCAGCACTGAATGTACCCTTGCCAACAATGCTCCCTTCCCAGAGTGCAGCAGCCACAGAGACAGTTCCACCCTGAAGAACCTGCCAGCTCTTCCCCACAAAATCCACCCAAAACCATCCCTTACCTTAATGATGTTGGCACAGAACCTCTCTATGATGGTCAGCTCGCCCTCTCTGATCCACGACATCTTTTACTGAGAGCTCCTTTCCTTTTTCAAAGGGAAGATGAAAATAAAGGGGTTAAAGATGATCGAGCCCAAAGCAAACAAACCACCTTGGAAAAATCAGCTTTGACTTGCTGCTCTGGAGCCTTTTACATTGTCTGTGCGAGTCCTTTGATAAGCAGGCAGTGGGGAAGCTCAGAAATGGGCTCTGGAATTTTCCAGCTGTGTCATCAGAGTGGATTCTGCACCAGCTGGGGCAAGGAAAACCATCCCTGAGTCCTCCAGCCTGGAGGACTGGTGGATTGGTACAGACCCACAACTTGGGTGCCACTCACGGGGCGGCAGCAGCACAAATAGTCCAGACCAAACCAGCTGGATTTCATCCACCATCCAGGAGCAGCAGCAGACTGGGGTACACTGATGAGTTCATTTTCCATGTCGGCTTTCTCTGCCTCCTCCGACAGGAAGGGATCCCTACCCACAGCTGCAGCCACAAAACATTAAGGCAAGGAACTGCTGAACCTCGGGCTGCTCCTAAAGCTCTTAACGCTTCCCTTGCACGGCCCGGGCCGAGAACACCAAACGCCATCGCTGGCTGCTAAAGGTCAGCTCACGGCAATCGACCCTTCACACGCGGTTTTACACAGATCTCCAAGAACGATCTTCACAGAGGGTGTAAGCGCGGCAGGGCCGTGCCTCGCTCCGCGGCCCGGGCGGGCGCAGCCGGGAGGCTCCGGCCCCCGGGACGCCGCTCCCGCCCCCGGCAGCGAGCGGAGCCGGCGGAGAGCGGGACGCACACCCAGACCCCGCGGGTGANCCGGCGGAGAGCGGGACGCACACCCAGACCCTGCGGGTGACTCCGCTGCCGGCAGCCCCCCGGGCCCTCCCAGGCGGAAAGAGCACGGTGGGGACGGGGCGTCCCTCAGGCCTCCGCCGGCTCCGTGAGGGGAAGGACGCCGCCACCGGCAGGAAAGACACGGCGGAAGGAGGCGGAAGGAGGCGCAACGCGCCCGCAACGCCCCCGCGGCGCGGCGCGGCCCGGTACGCCCTGGTTCTCTCCCCGGTCCCTCCCGGTCCCGGTACCTGCCCCGGCGGCGCCGCCTCAGCCTCCGCCGAACACTGACGTACCCTTCCGCTTACGTCACACGGCGGCGGCCGCGGCGGGGGGCGCGCGACGGCGGGGCGGGGCTGGGGCGGGGCTGCGCGTGCACGG
>VZTF01009819.1:422771-439587 GCA_013397755.1 Cnemophilus loriae | reverse complement strand
CGGGCCGGGCCGCTGCTGGCGGTGAAATCCCGCGTGGGGAATCCCCGCGCGAGGGCTCCGCCGCCCGCGGGGCCGCTGCCGCTGGCCGTGGTGCTGAACCGGCGGCCCTGTCCAGGGTCCTGGAGGTGCCCTTCCTCCTCCTCCTCCTCCTCCTGCCCTTCCTCTTCCTCCTCCTGCTCCTGCCCCGCACACCCCCGCCTGCCCCACACCCGGGGGCTCCTCGCTGCCCCTTCCCCACGGAGCCGAGCGGCCCCGCTGGCCTCGCACTGACGGACGGCAAAGGACGAGGAGGGAGACGAGGAGGTCGAGAATGGTTTTTCTCTGCGAGGACAACCCCGGGTGAGCTGCTGGGAGCTCCCCAGCCCGCCGGGACTCTGTCACTGCCGCGGTGCAGGTGAATCCGTGTCCCACGGGACGCAGGCGGAGTGGGAGGTGCCACGGCTCACCCACACGCGGTGTCACAGGGTGTCACCTCGCCTTCGCACTGCTCTTAGCGGCCGTGAACCGGGCTGGGGAGGAAACTCCACTGGTCCCTCATCATCAGTCCTGAGTCGATTCCCCAAAGCCAAGGAGCAGCACCTCATCGGCAGCAGAAGGAGGGAAGGGTCCGGCCAGTGCTTCCTACGGGATCCCCACTCCCATCCCTGACCAGGCTCTGGCAGCCGCAGAACTCCCAGTCCGGGACAGGGGTGGTGGAAGGGACGGGGCTGGTGGCAGTCTCGGCAAGAAGGAAACCACGGTGCCTGTCCATGTTCTCGCTCCCCCTCTCTGCCGGCGCTCAGAGCCGGCTCGGGTGCGGATCCGGGATCATCCCAGCGGCTCTGGGAGCAGGGGTGCGTCTGGCCCCCTCTCCTGGCTGCAAGGGTTGCAGGTTTATCCTCGTTTTCCTCTCGGCTGTGGGATAACTGGGGCAAGACGGGAGACAATAACCCAAGACCTGTGGGAGACCCCTCCGTACGGCTCCAGCCCAATCAGCTCACCCCTGCTTCAACCCCGTCTCCTTCCCGGTTTTCCCCGTTTCACTCGGGATTCGGGGAGGGCGCAGCCTGCGTGTTCCGCTGCCATGCAGAGGTGTGAGGGCACGGGGGGAGGATGTGGGGAGGAACGAGCTCTTGCTTTCTCCAAAACAAATCCTTCAGAAAACAATCCACACCCTGCACCAGCTTCCCCCTCCAGCCCCTTCCCGCCGGACAGGAGTGACCAGCAGCCCCAAAGGCATTTTCCTGTTCACGATTTAAAGGCAGCAGCGACTTCCTCAGCACCCCCCGATTTCTGCCCATCCTCAGTGACTTTTCACCCACACAACGCAGACACATCCCCGAGCACGGCACTTCCAGGCATCATCCCATCCTTTCCATCCCATCCTTTCCAGCCCATCCTTGCCCCAGTGCCGGTGTCCCGGCCCCGCAGCAGCGCCGGCCCTGTGCCGTATTTCCGTGTGTGGTGTATTTGTTTTCAGGGCCTGTTGAATGGCAGCCGCGAAAGGGAAGGGGACTCCTTCCTGTTCTTTCAGAGCCGGCCGCTGTGCCCCGCTCGGCTTCAAGGGAATAGCCGGCCAAGCGGCCGCTTTCACAAATAATGGCTTCATTAGATTGAAAGAAGTGGACAGTGACCTCACTGAAATGGACTTTCTGACCCCTGCTGACCTCTGGCCCCGGCTCTGACAGCCTGTAAATCTTCCCCCTCGGCACGGCCGGGGCGAGGGCAGGAGCTCTGTGAGCCCAGTGCTGGCACTGCTGTCCCTGGGCCGGACCCACAGAGCTGCCCCGGGGCTCCATCCAGGCCCTGACCCGGCAGGATGAGCCCTGGGGATGGGCAGTGCCCGGGCACGTGGGTCACAGCGCTGGCAGAGACGAGGACCAGTGTCCCCACGGCGTTGCAAACCCCTCCAGGGTCCTGGGGACTGAAGAGCCGTGGAAAACGATGTTATTTGGGCTGAGGCTTCAGCGCCATCTCCCAGCATTGTCACTGTCACCACTGACCAGCTCAAAAGCAGCCTCCGAGCGCCTGCCAAGGAAAACTGATCCCTCTCCGTGCCCATCCCACAGGCACAGCCCTCCCGGCTGCACACAGACACACAAACCTCCTACAACCCTCGCTGAACCCACCTCCCCACCCTTCTGTGGGCACAGACCCTTCCCTCCAACCCCCAGCACCTCCTTCCCCACCCACCCAGCCCAGGACGCTGGTGGCCACTGCCCAGTCCTGCCAGCCCATCTGCTGGTGGGGAAACTGAGGCACGAGGGGGACCAATGGGTGCCTGTGCAATGGGAGCCCATGCTGGGCACTCCACCCTGCCCTGCCCAAGGCTGGCACTTGCCCCCCATGGCACAGCCCCAGTGCTGGCACTCACACCCCACCTCCCTCCTCCCCACCCTTCCACACTCGCCGCTGACCTTTGGCTACGAAGCAATCAATAAAGGAGGCCACGGAGCTGCTCCTCCCCCTCACTGGCCCCCCACACCCCCTGCTCGCCCCGTGCCTCCAGCAAGCCCAGCCGGGACTGAGGGGTGCTCCCAGTGCTGGGAACATGGGGCTGGGGGGACAAGTGTGCTCCCCGAGGGTGCCCTGACCAGGCAGCACCTTCCCAACACCCCAGAAATACTCTCCTGGGGCTTCTTTCCGACTGTGGGTGCCCCACAGCTCTGGGGATGGAGCGTGGCCATCCTGCTCCATCCCAAATGGGGCTCCCCGGGGCATCGGCACCCGGCAAGGGAAGGGTGAGGAGCGGTCCTGAGGGATGCCCTGCAAGGCGCTGCCTGGGGCCAGGCTTCCCCGGCTTCCTGCCCTCCCGTAAGGCAGGACGGGGGTAGAGGTGGGTAAAGACAGTCCCGTCCCCTGGTCCCCTGGCCTGGAGCGATGGGTTGTGCCCAAATTCGGCAGCTCCCTTTGATAAAAGCCCTGGGGCAGCAGCTGATTGATCGGCTGCAGAGCGGGGATTGATCAGGATTTCAGCCCATACATATTCCTGCTCCCTGATAAAGGGGAATCGATAGCTGAAGGATATTCCTCGGGGGCTGCAGACCCCCACAGACCAGAGCTCACAAGTCTGCCCTTGCCCCTTAAACCCCCCACCCCTGTTCAAACCTCACTCCCCCCAGAGTGACAGCAAACCCAGGCAGTGGGGGAGAAAATTGGTTTGGGGGAGCCAGGAGGGCACAGTAGGATATTGAGGAAAGGCAGAGCCTCTCCAGCAGCTGAATCTCACCTCCCAAAGCATCGGCCTGTCCTGCATCTTCCTCCTCTCACTGGCAGTCTGGCAAACAGAGCTTTCATCCTTCTCGGGGTGCTGGAGAACCCCTTCAAAGTCCTGGTCAGAGTGATCCCAAGGAAGCTGAGCTGGCTGATACATCCAGAGCCCATGGCCTTCCCTACCCCCAAACACCAGCAACTCCTGCCCTGGCTCAGCCCCCGCCCCAGCACTGAGACCTGGAAACTCACTGCAGGTGTGGCCAGAGCAGCGCCCTCCAGGTCCCACTAGGAATGGGGGACAGGCCCCCAGTGTTCACCCGCGGGAGGGGATATGGCTCATGGGGATGTCCTTTTCCTTTTCCTTTTCCTCTCTGACCTGCTCATTTCCCCCTGCCTGGAGGGAGGATGGCCGCGGAACCGCCCTGCAGCCCCGGGAGGACTCGGGGTGCTGTGGGGCTCCCTCCGGCCGTGTGTCCCTCCCGGGAGCTGCGGCTGAGCCCGACCCCGCCCGTCCCCAGCGTGCCCCGTTCAGTGTCCCTCCCTTCGCACACAGTGACTCAAAGCCCAGGCTCGTCCCAGTGGCCCTCCAGTTTCTCCAGTGCCTGGGGAACTGGTTTGCTGCGGGGAGGACCCTCCCCAGCGCTGAATCAACCCTCCCCGGCGGTGCGGGAGGCTGTGGAAGGGAGCTCCCGCTGCCCGCAGAGCCGCAGCCGGCTGGCTCGGCTGGCTCGGCACGTACACGGCTGGCACTCGCTTGTACACGCCGAACACACGCGTGCACGCACAGTGACACGCCCCCAACAAGCCCCGCCGGGCCCGGGGCTGCCGGGACCCCATCCCTGCCCCTCCTGCGAGCCCACGGCACCGGAGGGATGCGAGGGCCAGATCCCGCTCCTGTGGCCGAGCCACGAGGACCGGCACGGTCCCCGCGTGGGTGCTCAGCCACCCTTGGGGGCCCGGCGAGGGGCACGGGAGGAGACCAGGGACCTGCCAAAACCCGGCAGCCGGAGCTTGGCTCTGCCTCAGTTTCCCCAGCACGTGAGCGGTGTCACCTAGAGCTGGGTGGCCGCGGGCGCCCCAGCCGGAGCTGAACTGTGGTCACCTGCGCAGGGCTGGCGGTGGCCAGGGAGGTTCCTGGGCTGAGCCAGCAGCCGGGAGTGGTGGCCCCGGGGTGAGGCTGGCACCGCAGCGGGCTCCCGCGGGCTGGGGCGCAGCGGGAGGGCAGGGCGGGGATACGGGGCGGGTGCTGGCCCTGCTGCGCTCCCAGCCCTGCTGGGACAGGGCCCTGCGCCCCGGGGTCAGGCCTCCCGGGGTGGCCCAGGGCTACTGTGACCTCCACTCCATCCCCAAGCCCGTGTGAAGCCCCCCGAGAGCCCCAGCCCTCTGAGACCTGGGAGATCTCCCCGCATTCGGAGCCTCTCGGGAACGTGCTGCAGTGCTGGGGGCTCTGCGTGGGACCCCCAGGAAACAGATTAACCCCGGGGTAATCACAGCCCTGGGGACCCCCAGCCCCTCGCCACGCTGTGCTGGGACCCCGCCAGCCCCACGGCCCGGCCCGTGCTGGGGGCACCGTGCTGGCTGGAGGTGCGGTGACAAAAGCGGTCCCTGATGTCCCCTCCGAGGTTACCACGGCCCTTCACTCGGGTGGGCGGTGGGATAGAGGTCCGGGGGGCCCAGAGCCACCCAGGCCGGCTGGGCTCCCTCCCGGCGCTGCTGAGTCGGAGGAAACGGGGGAGCTGGAACCAGCCTGACCGGCTCCCCGGCTGTCAGCACCTGAGGAATGCCAAACCTCCGCTGCGCCAGGGCTGGGTGCTCAGGGCTAGGTGCTCAGGGTGACTCTGCCGGTCCGCCCAGCTGCGTGGTGTGCAGAGAGCAGCACCGCGAGCCCGCTCGGCTCGGCACGGCACGGCACAGACCCCGCTGTCCCCGGCCAGCACGGCGGGACCCTCGGCCGGCAGGTACGCGGGGGTGCAGGGCGGGGCCCCCGGGCACAGGGCGCTGCCCGGGCCGGCCCGGCTGGCGGGGGTGCTGGCAGGGAGGGGGTTCCGTGGTGCTGGGGGAGGAGGGCACCGGTGCTCACGTCCCGCTGCCGCCCACGGGGGCTGCCCGGTGCGCGGAGCCGTGCCACGGCTCGGCAGGTGCTGGGACGGGCCCCTGCTCGCCCAGGATCAGCACTGGCTGGGGAGGGGGGATGGGGCTGGCAGGTAGGGGCTGAGCCTAGCTCTGACCCTCTCACCTTCAGTCCCTGAATTTGGGGGGCTGCTGGGGTTGTAATCCAACTCCTGACACCAAAGTGCATCCCAAGAGGCGCCGGAGTGAGCTTAGGCTCCTCCACGTCTTCTGGCCTCACTACCCGGGCTGCGGGGACAGCGAGGCGCCCCTGTCACCCCTGTCCCTCTCCATGCCGGGCACACGGCTGCCCATGACCCGGCTCAGCGGAGGGAGGCAGGGCCAGCGGGGGGGGGCGGTGGCTCCCCTGCCCTCCCCATGAACCTCAGCCCGTGCAGCAGCCACCCAGCCCAGATCCCTGATTTTCCTGAAGGCGGCAGGTCCGCTCTCACCTCACGGTGACAGCTCAGCCCAGCGTGGCCGGAGGCTCAGCTTAATCCGTGGTCACCGGCTCAAAAGCGGCCGCAGCTGCTGCTCTCGGCCCCTCCGTCTCTCCTGAATATTAAACAGTACCTCGTGCCTTTGACTGGGGTGCTGGGAGACCCTTTGGGGTGACGGGAGGCAGCAAACGAGGTCAGCGGGTTGGCTTGGCTTGGCCAAGGGGGATTAATTAGAGCCGCGCCGGCTGCCCCGGTGTGGCAACACCACTGGACCGAGCTTGGCACGTCCGGGCAGGCGGGGACGGCCGGCAGCAGCAACCAGGGAGCTGCAGGGTCTTGTCGTCTTGCCCTTGCATCCTCGCGTCCTCATGTCCTTGACCCATTGCTGCCGTGGGAATTACCTTAGCAGAAAATGGGGCGCTGCGGCAGAGCAGGGCTCTGGGTGAGCTCCTCCTCCAGGACCTGTGGGCCCAGGGAGGCACCAGGTGCTGGACCCAGCTGCAGGGATGGGATGGGAAAGATGGACCTGGAGATCTTTGGAAATCCAGTTCCAGGCGAGAGGCAGGATGCTGAGTCAGCAGCTCTCACCTCCCCCCGGCACCCCCGTGCTGCACGGAGCCAGCATCCCCATCCCTGTGCTGTCCCGGAGCCATGGGCGTGGCCAGTGCATCCATCCCTCTTTCGCTGGTGAATGCCATGACCCTGGGAATCCAGCTGTGGCCCTGGGGATCCAGCTGTGGATTTGCCCATGTGGCTGTACAGCCCCACCCAGGCCGGTCCCAGCCTCGAGCAGTGCTGGCTGTCCCAGACGAGGTCTCATCGCCTTCCAGAAAAATGACACAAACTCTTCCTATCTGTTCTGGAAAGACCTGCTGGGCCGGGGAGAGCAGGATCTGGAGGGCGCGTGGCAGGCTGGCAGAAGGGGCAGGCAGCTGCCTGTACCCGGCACTTCCCCACCTGCCCCCGGCCCCCTGATCCCCTTAAGGACTGGGAAAACCCAACCTGCTAGTGTTGGATTCATCCCACCTGGCTGGTGCAGGATGAGGTCCTCTCCCGAGGTGTCCCCCAGCGAAAGCAGCCCTGGGACTTGTGCAGGGAGATGTCTCCATTCCCAGATGAGAACCTCAGTCTCAGCCTGTCCTCGGGCTGACCCCAAATCCCCATCCCTGCCATTGTCCCCATAGCTGGGGGGTGACACCCAACAACTCCTAACTGGGAGATGCTGAGATGTGGGTGCACTTCCAGCTCCCTCCCCAGCACCTGCTGTGTCAGCTGCTTCCCAACCCCAAACCCAGCAATAAAACCCTTCTGGGGCAGGCATGTGCCCACAGCACAGGGACGCCTCCGCTGGCATCTCTCCAAGCCAAGGTGGCACACGTGTCCCTGTCCCCTGCCCTGAGCCCCGGGGACCACAGCGATGCCCACCCTGAAGCACCCAACATCAGGACGTGGAGCTGGGTGCTGGGGACCATCTCGGATCGGGGGGTGAGCGCTGGATGATCATTCCAGTTCGTTTCCTCTCGTCGCTGAGGCTGCAGGGGTGGATGGAGCCATCCCACCTTTGCCACACAGCCACAGGGAAGGGCCAAGCCATGATGCTGCTCAGGTCTCCACCTCCTCCTGCGCACCCCGCGGCTGCCCCAGCCCTGGTCCTGATCCCAGCCAGGCCCTTTCCCACACGGAGCAGCTTCCCTGTTGTTTGCCGGGCTTGTTTGTTTGCTGCATTTGCTGACTCGGCGCAGTCCTGCTGCCCGCCTGACTCATCCCACAGCTCGGGGCACGGCCTGGCCCGGCCGCATCCTGCACACCCACCCGTGCCCCGCCAGGCTCACCTGTGCCCTGCCAGGCTCTGCCACAGCCCACAGCCCACCACGGTGTGCGGCACAGCTCCCACCAGCCCTGCCGGACACAGCAGCGGGCAGGCTGAGGGACCCGCGGTGCCCCCACACCCCACACGTGCCAGGATGGATGGCATGAGCACCACGAGAAGCCCCAAAGCCACCTCCTGTGCTTGCGGGATGCTCCCAAAATGTCCCGCAGGATCAGAGGGGGGTCTGTGGGGTTTGAGGGCCTGGTTTGGGGTCCAGGGCTGTTCCCCGCGGGGTGGTTGTTCTCAGCTCTCCCAGAGGCTCCGTCTCTCCCTGCAGCTCTGCCAGCCCCAGCGTGGCGGCCGCAGGGGCTGAGCCCGGCAGCGCGGGGAGTTACGGGACCACGGCATTCCCTGCCTGGACCCCGGCATGGATCCGCCGTTCCGGCACGCCAAGAGCAGCGGCTTCATCTCCAGCGCGGAGCTCAGCATGAAACAAGGAGCCGCGGGTGCTCCCGAGGGCAGGTCCCGCTTCCAGAAGGTCTCGCTGATGTCGCGGCGCCTGGAGAGCACCGGGAGCGCGCAGGGCCGGGACGGGAGCCCCTCCCGCGTGTCCCTCCTGCTGCAGGCCTGGGAGAGGGAGATCGTGGAGAAGACGGGCTCCAGCCCCGCCACCCCGACCCACCGGGAGCACTCGTCTTCCGCCAGCCTCCTCAAGGACTTCACGGCGCACAGCCCCATCTTCTCGCAGGTCTATTCCCCGGCACAGAGGCCCCGGCACCAGGACGAGCGGGGGAAGGGGGAGCCCGGCGATGACGACAGCCCCTCCTCGGAGGGTGCCTCCCGCGAGGTGCCCGTGCACAGGGAGAGCTACGTGCACGGCACCCTCCTGCCCACCCGGCCCGCCGAGCGTCCCGCGGGGGCTCCCGGGGACGGTCCCGGTGCTCCGTGCGCCGCCAAGCCCGGCTGCATCCCTGGCCTGCCCAGGGCCAGGCAGGTCACCGTGCTGCGGACGGGCAGGGACGCGGCCGGGCCCGAGCCGCGGCCGGCGGAGGGACGGGAGGCTCCAAATGGGACACACGGCACTGCCGGGGCCACCACGGGCTCGCCGCAGCGGGACAGCCCCAGGCAGGACGGCAGCGGCTCTGCTGCGGCCGCAGCGGACAGGGAGAGCTCGCCGGGCACCACAGAGGACGCTGGGCTCCCGGACGAGGGATCCCCCGAGGAGAAGGACTCACCACAAGCCGAACCCACGCCGGTGAAGGCAACTCCGGGAGCCGGCGACAGGCCCGGGGACCCGCAAACCAGTCTGACCAGCTCCCCGCAGTGTCCCTCGGCAGGCGCCGGTGGCCAGGCTGATCCGACTGGTGCAGGTGAGGGAAGCGTGGCAGACGTGGATGGCACCATTTCAGCCATGCCACCGACGACTGAGAGCCCCGCGGGAGCCAGCAGCACCCTCGAGCACCCCTCCTTAGAGGTGAGCGATGGTCCAGAGCCTTCAACTGAAACAGCAGCATCAGCAAAGGCTGAGATTGAGCTGGAAGGGGATGAGACGATGGGAGACCCCCAGGGCACAGCCCAAGAGCCTGAGAGCATCCCAGAGCCTCCCACCGTGCCCCCAGACCCTGACCCCCCAGCTGAGAGCCCCCTGGACACAACTGAGGAGGACCCCGAGCTGCTGGTGGACATGGAGGTCTTCGTGGACACGCTGCGCAACATGGAGCCCTCGGAGATGCGGAAGGTGCCCAAGGCCCCGCGGCAGCCGCGGCTGTCGGCGCTGGGCCGCTGTGTGGCTCTGCCCCCCATCCATGAGGACCATGTGGCCCCCCGAGCCCCCGTGTCCCTGCCCGAGGCCCTGCGGGACCTGCTGGTGTGGGGTCCGGGGAGGAGGCCCGAGGAGACCCCCGAGGAAGACGAGGAGATCGAGAACCCTTACCTGAGCCCCGAGGAGCGGGCGGCCACGGGGACCCTCCGTGGGGTGTCCAGGGACAGCGTGGCGGGCGATGGGTCGGTGGAAGGGGGCTCACTCCTGGGGACACTGGGAACAGATGAAAAAGCCAAACTGGTGGCCGGGGGCCTGGCCGAGCGGAGTGTGCTCTTCCGAGGGAACGTCCTCAAGGGCATGGCACTGCTCTCCCACTTTCTGGAGCAGCGGGCAGCTGGAGCTGACGAGGGCAAGCCCTACTCCCGCCTGGACAACAGCATGCTCTACAGCCGCTTCGTGTACCCCAGCACCGCCCTGCTCGAGCCGCCCGACAGCAACGAGGGCACAGACTCACCCTTCCTCAACGGGCTGGGCCCTGGTGGCCATTCTGGCCACGAGACGGTCATGCTGGAAGCCTTGAGTTCTGACTCTGTCCCTCCTGCCACCGAGGAGCCAGAGAGCACCGTGACCCTGAGCCCCGACCATGTCCTGGTGAGTGAATCCAGCACAGTGCCCGGGGAAATGCTTTCCTTTCCCAGGAGTGTAGGAAGGGATGGGCGCTGAACCCTGGAGCATCCTTCCCTTTTCCCAGTGTATGGCTTGTGCTTCCTATCAGAGAGGCCGTGGGGTGAAAGTGCAGGTACTGGGATAAGTGATGGGAGGATACTGGGACGGGTCATGGGAGGATACTGGGATGGGTGACGGGAGGATACTGGGACAGGTGATGAGAGGACACTGGGATGGGTGATGGGAGGATACCGGGATGGGTGGATACCAGGTCAGATGATGGGAGGGTGCCACCACGGCTTCTGGGAGGGTCCCAGGCGGGTGACAGGAGGGTCGGGGGCAGGCGGGAGGCTGATCCCCAGCAGTGCTCGAGGTGTGGCTGCTCGGGGCGGTGGGAGGGTCTGGCAGACGCCAGACGCGAGGCTGCGGCTGCGGCTCCCTTGGGCTGCAGGGAGATGGCTGGTGTAGCCGGTGTCCCTCCGGGCTCCTCACCCGCCCGTCCCCTCGGCTCTTCACAGCAGGAGGACAAGGAGGGCTTGGAGAAGATCAACACAAGACCTGGCAAGGTACGGGGAGGGCGGTGGGGCCAGGCTGGGCTGGCCGGCCGGGGCATGGCGCGGTGTGGCAGCACTTCCCCGCCGTGTCACCCCTTCCCAGATCATCCTCTACTCCGATGCCGGCTTCGCGGGGCAGAAACGCGAGATCTGGGACGACGTCCCCGACGCCACGTCCTGGGAGCTCTCACACACCATCTCCATCCGAGTCATCCGAGGCGGGTAGGGACAGTGGCGGGGCGAGGACACGCGGAGAGGACACGGAGGGAGGGCCTGGCTGGGACTGGGGCGCTCCCCGTGCCGGGGATGTCGGCCGGGACGCAGCCCGGGGTTTAGGAGTGACCGTCCTGCCAGTGCTAATTAGCGCGGACGCAGCATCGCGGCGGTGGCAGGACGTCCCCACCCACACTCGGCCCCGAGGGCACCCGCAGGGCTGCGGGTAACGCTGGATTTCCCCTCGCTGTGCCCCCGCCCCGCTCCCAGGTGGGTGATGTACGAGAAGCCTCGGTTCCGCGGGCGCAAGTGCGTCCTGGCCGAGGGGGACGTGGAGATCGACAACCCCTGGACGGCGTACGGGGAGCACGGAGAGCACGGGCAGCCCCGCGGGAGCCGCCCCTTCCGCATCGGCTCCTTCAAGAGGGTGGTGCGGGTGAGTGCAGGGACCCGTCCGGAGCCTCCCAGCGCCCTCCAAGCAGAGGTGCCGGAGCCCCGGAACGCCGCTGTTCCCCCAGGATTACCGGACCCCCGAGATCAGCCTCTTCACGGAGGAGAACGGCGAAGGCGCCCGGCTCCGCTTCAGCGGCTCGGCCGAGGACACCCGCACGCACGGAGAGGCACTGGCTGCCGCCTCCATCATCGTCCACTCGGGCCTGTGAGCGGGACCCTGCGGCTGGGGGGCTGCCAGGTGGGCTCCAGCCTGGGCTGGAGCAGGGTGTGATGCCTTCCCTCCCTTCCCCAGGTGGCTGGTTTACTCCAAGCCTTTCTTCGACGATGATCCCTATGTTCTGGAGCCAGGCGGGTACCCCAATTTAAAGGCTTGGGGAGCAAAGGACCCATCCATCTGCTCCATGCATCCCATCAGGCTGGTGAGTGCTGGTTCCTGGTGTGTGGTTCCAGGGGTGCCGGGGCTGTACCCAGGTGGGAGCATGTTCCAGCAGCTCCTGGTTCCCATCAGTGAGATCCCAGTGTGGGAACAGGCCAAGCATGGCTCTGGAAAGTTCTCCTGTGGGTTAGGGGTGAGGGAAATCTTCCAAAGAGCTTCTTGAATGAAAATGACCCAAAAACCAGCTCAGGCTTTAAAGGGGGGCGGAGCAGATGTCCCTGCAGTGTCCCCTCCTGCCACCACAGCCTCACTGGGGCTCCTTCTCCTTCCAGGGCTGTCCTGTCGTGGAGAGACCCGGTGAGCCACAGGTGAGCTCTGGGGCAGCTCCCAGGAATCGCGGGCTGGGCTGGCCGTGGGACCATTCTCACCCCACCTTGTCCCCTTCCCCACGCTGTCCCCAGGTGCTGATCTATGAGGCCGCAGCTTTCCAGGGCCGCAGCTTCACCATCAGCAGAGACATCTATGACCTGAAGCGCCTGCCCAAGCCAGCGCTGCCCACCGCGGGCTCCCTGCGCGTCCTGGGTGGCTGGTGAGTGGCATAGGGAGGGCAGGGCTGGCATCCCGGCAGGAGCAGGCTGGGAAGGTGATGGTCACCCCTGGGAGGGGCTGTGGAATGGCTGTGGGTCGCTTGGGAGAGAGGGTGTGGATGGCGTCCCCGTGCCCCAGCACACGGAAATCCTCTGGAGTGCTCACTGCCCGTGTCTGCCTGTGCCACAGCTGGGTTGGCTACGAGAAGGAAGGTTTCCGTGGCCACCAGTACCTGCTGGAGGAAGGGGAGTACCAGGACTGGAGGCAGTGGGGCGGCTACAGCAAGGAGCTGGTGTCCCTACGGCGGATCCGGACGGTGAGGGCAGGGATGGGAATTGCCTGGGAACGGGCTTGGTGTGGGCAGAGAGAGCCAGGCACCCCCATCCCATCCTCAGCCCCAAAGGGAGCCTTCCCTGCCTGCGTCAGCCAGCTGGGCATGGCCTGAGATGCCCCAAACTCATCCAAGAAAAGGTTTGGGAGCTGCTCCCACCCTCCCTGGGGTGCCTGAGGCCAGGCAGGAGCCCGGCTATGTGTGTGCCCAGCCCGCAGCCCCTTCCCCTGACAGACCACGGGGCTTGGCGGGGGCTCCTTCTCCCCACAGGACTTCTCTGACCCAGCACTGGTCCTGTTTGAGGCCATGGACTTCAAGGAGGGCCCAAGCGTGGAGCTGAGCGAGGCGCTCCCCGACATGCAGCTGGCCGGCTACAGCACCGTCACGCAGTCCATCCACGTGCTGAGCGGCGTGTGAGCGTGGGACGGGGCAGGGGGCCGGGGGGGCGCCTGGGGCGGGGAATGAGCCAGCACTCACCTCCTCCCCACAGGTGGGTGGCCTATGAGGGCCCCAACTACTCTGGCGAGCAGTACATCCTGGAGAAGGGGGTGTACCACAACTGCGAGGACTGGGGGGCCACCGACTGTCACATTGCCTCAGCACAGCCCATCCTGCAGGTGAGGGGACACCCCTTCCTCATGGGACCCCCCCGGGCTGGTCGGTGTCACAGCCAGACACCCACCGGCCCCGCTCTGTTCGTTTCCAGGTCAGGGAACACAACCTCCACTTCGTCTCCAAGGTCAGGGGTGGTGGATGGGGAGGGGGACACAGCCCCTCGTGGGGTGGTGGTGGTGCTTTGCCCCCTCACCGAGCCCCTCTGCTCCCCCTCCCCAGATCCTGCTTTTCTCTGAGCCCGACTTCTTGGGGGATCACGTTGCCTTTGAGGAGGACCAGAAGGCCCTGCCCAAAGCCTTCACCCCATGCTCCTGCAGAGTCCAGGGGCGCAGGTAGGGTGTCCGGGGCTGTGCACGGTGGGGACAGGGACAACACCTTGAGCGGCCCCAGGGGGTGGGCAGAACAGGGCTGCTGTGGGTCACAGGAGAGATGGATGCCTGCTGTGATGGCTCTGTCAGCCCGGGAATGCTCCTCCCCACCAGCTGGATCCTGTTCGACGGGCAGGACTTTGCAGGGGAGCAGCACGTGCTGTCGGAGGGCGAGTACCCCACGCTCAGCGCCATGGGCTGCCTCTGCTCCACCACCATCCGCTCCTTGAAGAAAGTTCCACTGGTGAGTTTCCCTTCCCTTCCCTTCCCTTCCCCTCTCATGGGCACCCCCAGTTCTGGCTCTCCATCCCTGGAACCCTCACTCCTCCTCCCCTGCCCCCTCCCACCCCGTCTCTGCCCTGATCCCACAGTTTTTCTCGGAGCCCTCCATCTTCCTGCACGGGCTGGAGTGTTTTGAGGGGAAGGAGATCGAGCTGAACTCCGAAGTGCGGAGTCTGCAGGCAGAGGGTTTCAACAACCACGTGCTGTCGGTGCGGGTCAAAGGAGGGATGTAAGTGAGCCCCGGTCCCCTGGCACCCGGTGGGCGTCTCCTGCCCACCCGGGGGGACCTGTCCCACACCATCCTGTCCCCTCAGCTGGGTGCTGTGCGAGCACGGTGACTTCCGAGGGCGGCAGTGGCTGCTGGACTGCACCGAGATCACCAACTGGCTGACCTACAGTGGGGTCCAGCACGTGGGGTCCCTCTACCCCATCCGCCAGGCGAGTGTCACCTTTGGGAGGGGACAGGGCACTGGCACCCGGCTCACATGGAGACAGAGCTGCCAGCCTGCCTGGGGTGGGCTGGGGAAGCTGGAGAGCAGCAGCCTGCAGCTGATAGCTCTGGCACAGGAAAGGTGCCACCAGCTCAGCACTGTCACCCCAGATTCCTGTCCCCCACCCTGGGAGTGGCCACCTTTGTGGTGAAACGCTCCCTGTGGGCAACTGCCTTGTAAAATCCATGGCATCCCAGCGTGGTGAGCCGTGCCCGTGCCAGCTATGAGGGACAGGTCACGGTCACAGCCATCGCCCTGGGGAGACGCGGGGATCTCCCAGGGGGAGGACAATGGGGAGGACCCCTCAGGGGTCCAGGATCCTCCCTTGCCAAAGCCCCAGCCAGGTGAGGTCCTGGAGGTGCAGGCAGCAGGGGTTTTTGGGTGCAAACACCAGGTTTCTCTCGTTGCAGAGACGGGTGTATTTCCGCATCAGGAGCAGGGAGCTGGAGCTTTTCCTCTCGGTCCCCGACGATGTGGAGGACATGAAGGCGGGGCGGGTGGTGGTCTCCAGCCTGAGCGAGCAGAGCAGCTCCGTCTGGTACTACGAGGACGGGCTGATCAAAAACCAGGTCAGGGCTCAGGTGTGACAGCCAGTGCCACCGAGGGGATGGGGGCAGCCCCTGGCAGGACTCCTGCTGGGCACTCCCCACCGCACAGCCATCTTCCAAGGTTTACAGCAGCTTTTCTCAGCCTCTGATCCCAGCCTTGTCCTCAAAGATCTAGTGATTCTCCTCCCTAAGTCTCCCCTGGAGATACGAAGCCATCTCTACCTTCCCTGTGGAGTTTTTGTCATCCTCATCACCCCCACCTCTCACTGAGGGGCTTTCCTGCTCATCCCACATTCCAGCACAGAATCAGCTGTGTTTACAGGGAAACCCCTCCCTCTATGTCCCTTGCAGGTGGCCCCCAACATGAGCCTGCAGGTCATCGGGCCAGCCGGGAAGGGCACGAAGGCCGTGCTGTGGTCCGAGACCCGGATGCCACGTCAGACCTGGAGCGTTGATTTTCAGGGACGGATCCACAGCCAGATGTTCGAGGACATGATCCTTGACGTCAAGGGTGAGGCCTCAGCTTTGGGCAGGGGCTGCTTTCCCAGGCATGGCCAAAAATGGGGTGTTTGGCCATGACATGGGGCGCCCACCCCTTCAGCACCATCAGGAGCGGGGTTTGCCCTCCCCAAACCTTCCCCTCGCTCTGCAGGTGGCCGAACCTACGACCGGGACCACGCCATCATTTGGGACATGGCTGATGAAAGACCCACGCAGATCTGGGACATCCAGGTGCTGTGAGGGACAGAGATGCCACGGCGCAGGATGAGGACACCGTGCCACTGTTCCCACCCCGGGGCAGGAGGCCTCAGACCCCACCCATGCTGCACCCCAAGCACCTCCCTGCCCCAGCTGCTAGTGTGAAGGATGCCCATCAACCTCTCCATCACGGGGGAACCATCCCACCTCCCTCCTGAGGAGGCCTGAACATGGTCCACGAAGGATCCCACAGACACGACTGGCTTGGGACCCTCTGGAGAGCAACAGAGCCCCTCCCCACAAGCGCTTCTTCGCCCCGAACTGTATTTATGTATGTGTGTAAGATACAGCCCTGCTTGTCTGGGCCAGCTCTGCCTGGGTGGTTGGTGTCCTTGTCCTTGTCCTTGCACTGCCCAGAGCCTGGCAGTGCCCTCCACCCCAGCACCTCACCCCCGCCAGCCCCAGGCCTGATCCTGGTGCCGGGATGGGATCCCAGTGCCCTCTAGTGCCCACGGGCACAGGCAGCTCCGTGGCTGTGCAGTTTGAGGTGGGAGGCACCGGCCAAGCTCGGGGGGCCCCAGCCCGTGGCCTTGGGGGGTCCCTGTCGCGGCACCCCGGGCTGAGCTCAGAGCCAGCAGCGTTCCCTGCCCCTGATGCAGGGCGGCATCATGGCTCAGGTCACTCGTACTCCAAGTGCCCGGGACAGAGGTTTCGCCCACCTGGGTGGAGAGCAGGAGCTCCCCAGGGATGTGACTCAGAGCCGGGGGGACACGGGGCTAGAAATGGAGACAACAAGCGCCTCTGTCCTCGCTGCTGGGGAGAGGACACGGCTGCCGGCAAGAGCCTGCTCTGGGGACTCACTGCATGGGGGCAGCGACCACTCATCACGCTCACAAGGAGCAGCGGTGACAGCCTGGGGTGCACTAGGTGACATCAGGCGTCTCCAGCCGGCTGGGGACCGCCGTGGCTTTCAGCAACAGCCACCAACAAGTGCCCATCTTTTACGTGTGTCCCATTGCCCCAAGACACATCTGGGCAGGAGGACAGGCAAGCCACACGAGGGACTCAAAGGTTAAGATCAGCCCGGCAGGAAGGGACGCTGAAGAAAGTCAAAGCCCCTTAATATCGCCGAGCCCCCAGGACGACCCAGGTCCGCTCCCAACCGCGGCCGGGCCTCAGGGGACGAGCTCAGCGCACCTCACGGTCCTATATAACCCCCGCCGGGCTGTGATTGGTTGAGGGCGAGAGCTGGCGGCGCCGGATTGGCGGGGAGCGGCAGCCCCTGCCGCGGGATTGGCCGGGGCTGCACGCGGGCTGCG
>VZTF01009819.1:394351-419380 GCA_013397755.1 Cnemophilus loriae | reverse complement strand
CGCCCCCCAGGGCCCTTCGCCCCTGTCACCCCCTGGTTATCCCCCTTATTTTGAGCCCCTTTTTGCCCGCCGTCCCTCAAACTGCCCATTCTGCCCGGAAAACAAGGGTGTATGGCCTGGGAGGAGGGGCTGATCACAAAAAATGTACAGTTTGGGATTTTTCGGACAGCTTTTTCAATTATATTTAGAAAATTAATCCACCGAGCAAACGCCCCCAAAGTTTATGAAGCTGTGCTTTATTTCATATGTTATCCCCTCTTATTTTTGCTCAAAGGGCAGAGGTGTCCGAGGTCGTTCCCTTCATGGGTCAGGCTGTTCCTACCCCTCCACACAATAGATGTAGCTTTCTCTCCCCTACAAGTGTCCGAAACCAGACAAGTAACAAGACATTTCCACATCCTCGACCAGCCCTAGAACATCATCTATTTTTACAGCTCCACTTAACGTCACATCCTCCCTACTCGATTTCAGAGCAAAACCTCCCATTTCGCTCACAGTGAAGTTTGCTGCTTCTGTTAATCGCAGAGCACCATGCTTTTATCCATTAAAATAACTCGGTTTTACCACTTTGTGCCTCTCTGTGCAAGTGTCATGGTCTCTTTCTGCAAGCTCCACTTTGTGTTCAGCCTTCCAGCTGCTGGGATTGTCCCTTGCCATGGCCCTGGCTCCTGAGGAGCACCCACACATGCCCAGAAATTCTGGAATACTGATGGGACTGATGGACCATCTGCTCTCCCCTGCCCTCTCTTTCCCTCAGCACACCTTTGATACTTCTTTACCTGCTTTTGGAGAAGCTGTGTCCAAGCCCTGACCAGTTTTCTTCCTTCCTCAGGAGATGCCAGGCTGTCTCCTAGGACAAGGAATCCCTGCAAGGCACCCTCCACTCCTGCTCCAGGGGACAACACTGGAAAAGAACATGGAGGGTAAAGCCCCTTAGTGATTAGGGGGTTCTGGGCCATCAGATTTTCGGTGACACCCCAGGCCAGACCCGTTCCTGTGGCCCTCCTCTCACACACACAGCGAGTTGGTGACACCAGGAGCCGAGGGGTTTCTACCCAAAACCTCCTCCCTGCTGTGGCAGACCAGGAATTCTGGTGTGGGGTCCCCTGGGCACCCCAGCCCTGCTCACAGGTACCAGGTATTTGTGCTTTCAGGTGCAGCTCACGCTGACGTGGAGCTCACGTCCTCTCTGATGGAAAAAATCGCTCTGTTGGAACAAAAAATAGAGAAACAAGCACAAGAAATCCAGCTGAAGGTAAAAGCCAGCCTCTTGCCGAGCCTGCTCTGTGTCCTGCCATGGGAGTTCCACCTCTCAGACCTTGTGTGGGCTCAGAAGTTCATCTGAGGCCTGCTGTTAATTACCCAAACGAGCCCTTTGCAAAGCAACAGAGCAGTGGGATCAGGCCTTGGGGTGGCAGAGGGGACAGTCCCTGCTGGGACTTCTTGCAGCAGTGGCTCTCAGCACCCTGGCACTAAGATCAGCAGCTCTTTGGCTTCAGAATATTTTTTTTTTTTGCCTCCTGTGGTGGTGCATTCCCCCTTTTGTTTTCTGAAACAGCAGCTGCTCAGACAGCAGAGTCATCCTGGAGCAGCCCTCTCTGCATCACTGAGTAGAATAAATACCCTCTAAAAGCTTAGAATAAATACCTTTTTTTGTCTGGTTTCGATTTTTTTTTTTAAGAAGTGGCTGCAGAGATGCTGGTTTAGTTTCTAGATCAGCCCCTCCCTGCAGGTCTGAGCAGGAGCATCTCCTGCAGATGGAGGACTGGGAGATGGGTCACCTCTTCCTGGAGTTCTTTATTTATCCCACCCCTCATTTAAGCCTAATTAAAGTATCTGTGGGGTGATTCAGCCCTTCTGACACTTCAGCCTGTCCCTGGGTGGGGTGAGAGGACCTGCACCAGCCTCGCTAATTGTCCCAGCCAGGACTAATTGTGCAAACTGTGCCTGGAGGTGCTGAGGCCCAGGAACTGACCCAGGTCATTTGTTCTGCCCCTGAAGGACGGGAGGATCGCTGAACTCGAGGAGAAGATAAAGACTCTTCAGCAAGGAGAAGGTAAAAATTGTTCAACCTTGGGCACCTCTGGGAGAGCTACAGAGCTCTGGGGGAGCTACAGAGCAGGCTCAGAGACCTCTCTGAGCTGTCCTCGGCTCCAAAACCCAGGAGCCTCCTTGGTGAGAGGTCACAGCTACACAGAGGGACCATTTCCCAAAGCAGATCTGCACTTTAACTTGTATCTGCTACTCTGGTGCACTGCAAAACATCATTTCCTGACCTATTTTTCTCTGAGTTTCTAAGTTTTCATGGATGTAAAGTCAACCACAGACATCCGAGGATAGTCAGAAAACCCAAGAGCAGTAAATCCTGCAGAGTTCATCCAGGCAGGAAGGCAGCTCCTCACAGCTGAGAGAAACCAAAAACCCGCTTGCAGTCTCCCACAGGATTCCAGGTCCAGCCTAACTCTAAATTGAACCCAGCTTTCAGTGAGTCGCTGGAGGTCTTTTCCCCTGTTCAGTTCCCTGGAATCCAGCAGCTTTCCAGCCCCAGCTGGAGCCCACACACGTTTCGTGCACTGGCTGAGCAGTGTCTGTGCAGAGCTGTGGCGAGTTCTCCATTTCCTGAGCACAAAACACAAATGTGCTGTCGAACCACAACCACGTGGTTTGTACCTCCTCGTGCACTGAGCTGCCATCCAGCCAAGATTTCAGGATCCAGCCTTAGTGGACACCTGCTCATTTCGGGCTCCTTAAGGCTGAGGGAGCCAAGCAATTTCCACTGTATGATTGCTAACAGCAGCACTCACATCAGCTCCCACAGCACAAAGCTTCCGCAGGGTTCTTCCCAGCTGTCTGTTAGTCCATCAGCATTGTTGTCAAGTCTCTGCAGGGTGAGTGGTTACGTTCAGCCCCTGTGTCCTCCAGGGGTGAGCTCACTGAGCACGGGCAGGTGCTGCCGTGGCTCTGCCCTGTGTGACATGGGTGATCCACAGCTCTTCTTTGAGGATCTATGTAGAAACATCAGCTCTCCTCTTGCAGATGCTCCTGACTCATCCACCACAGAAGAACTGGAAATGAGGTGCCTTCAGCTGCAGAGACAAGTCTGGGAGATGGAGGTGAGGCACCTGCTCTGCTTGCCCTGAGCCAGCTGCTCCTTTGGTTTGAGGTCATTGCAGTCCCAGTTTGGCCTTTTTCAAGCCGCCCCTTGGATCATCACAACCCTTCACCTCTGAAAGAATGAGCAGGGCAGATGTGAGCAACAGGGCAGGAGGAGGTTTTTAACACACAAACATCTGTGCCTCCTGCAAGCTTCATTCTGAGTTCCAGGGCCGTGGAAATGCTGAGCTCCTGCAGTCTTGGGCGGTTCCTCTGTCACTACAAATCTTTCCTCCTCCCTTTACCCTGCTGCTGACAGAGCTGCTATTGCTGTCCTGCCCGAGAGTCTGTCTGTCTGTCTGCCAGGGCCAACAAGCCCCAAGACAAATGGCTCCCACCTCCTCTCTGCCTCTCACAGTCACAACTGACCACGCTCAGGGTCCCAGTTCCAGTTTGCTGAAGCTCTGGTCACCAGCGCTGAGCTGGCTTCCCTCTTCCAGCGGTTCCTGAATGACTACGGTCTGATCTGGGTTGGAGAGACACGGGGACAGCTGGCAGATACAGAGTCACTCCAGGATGAACAGGAGCTGCCAGCACGGAACCTCTGGAAGCCAGGTAAAGCACCAGCACTCTTGGCTGAAGCTGCTATCCCTGCTCCCACTGCACAGTCAGAGAAGGGAGAGTAGATAAGCACCAAAACCTCAGGATCTGGATATTCAGAATTTGGGATCCTCTGCCAAGATCTTCACATCAATCCACCTCAGGGACACAGACATGGAGCATTCTAACAGGAGCTCAGTAGAAGGTTTAATTTCATAGGCCTGTATTTTGTACGCCCTTCTGGGGGAAGAGGAGAGAACCTGATGGTTCAGCCCTTCAGGAGGAGACCTCGCAGCAGCTGTTTCCTGCAGAATTCATAAACCCTGCACATTTGAGGCTTGACTGCTCTAATGACATTGACATAGAGTGGGTGGAAAGCGAAATCAGGTGCTTTGTGTACACAGGAGCTGTAGTAACTTACCCACAGAGCCTGGCTCCATCAGGGAGTATTGTTTGCCTTTCCTCCCAGCCACCACATGAGGGGTTTAATTGAGACCCGACTCTGCTGTCTGGGGTCCAAGCAGGTTTGGCAGTGGCTCCTTAGGAAGTGGTAACGGGAAAAAAAGAAAATTATTTGGACTGTAGAGCCAATGCTGCTTCCTAACCCCCATGCAAATATTAGCCTAGGCCTTCCCTTAGATGCAGGAGGGGAGAGACAGAGGGAGATCACCACAAACAGTTTTGGTTTCAGCCCACTGAACCTTTTCAAGGGTATTTCCGCATCATCCTTTAGCAACTCATAAAAAAGCAGAACAACGAAGGACTTTAACTCGACTTAGATCTTTTCTCTCATTTCTTCTTCTGACTTCATTCCTCTGTCCCGTCATAACCCTTTTACTGCTTCACCCTGCCCCCCTCAAGCACCCAGACAAACATCCTGGCAGAGTCCCTGCCCTGCTGCGGGCAGCTGCCTCTGTTTACACTGGCACCTCCTCAGCACCTGTGCCCTGATCCATTGATCCAGTCAGGTTAATCCAACTCGTGCAGTTCTGCGTCCTGCACGGCCCAGGGACAGCACAACACTCCTGAGAGGATCAACGAGCCCAGGAGCCGAGCGTGGGCTCCACGAGCTGCCCCTGCAGCTGCTCTGGAGCTCTGAGTTTGCATCCTCAGCCCTGCATCCTCTGCTCTGCCCTCGTGGTTTAGCGACGCCCGCGTGGACCTGGCAGCGCTGTGCCACGGAAAAAGGTTGCACCACATTCTGCAAACGTGTGAAAGGCAAAGCACAGGCAGCCCAGAAATGTCAGGGCGCCAACACACCTCAAATTCACACAGATAAATCTGTTCGGCCACCACCCCTTCCCCCGTAACTCTGATCCCTCTGCCACAGGTGAGGCCGTTGTTTGCAAACACCAGATTGATTTTGATTTAATCCTGGAGAACATTAAGGATTTGAACTCGCTGGTTGGAGAGGGCATTTCTGAGATCGAGCACACGCCCCGGGGGGCTCGGCTGAGGTGGCCAGAGCCCCTCCCTCTCACCCTGTACCAAAATGGGATCATCGTGGGCAACGGAGCCTTCCGGCCCTACCAGCACCCAGCCACACAGGTATGGAAAGGGCTGGAGAGGAATCAGAGTCATCCTGCCAGCACTCACTGAGCCCCAGGAAAGGGGATAGGGCTTCTGGGCTCATCCCAGTCCTACAAAGGAGCCCAGCTCCACACTTGCATGCCCACAGTGCCTTTAAAGCCTTGTATGTCTGTGTGCAGTAATTTTTAGAGATGGAGAGTCTGTCTTTGATGCAGACCTTTCTGCAGGGCCACAACACCACAAACAGGAGCAGCCCAGCAGAAAGACCAGTCCTGAGCTCAACAGAAAGTCTGAGGTGTGACCACAAGCTCTCCTGTTGTTTCAGCAATGCCTGCAGGACATCATGGATGGTTATTTCCCCTCAGAGCTGCAGCCGCACTACCCCGACGGGGTCCCCTTGCAGGTAAGTGCCACGCCCAGCTTTTGGGGAGAAACTGCTCTCTCACTTCCTAAGACTGGTCAGGTTTTCTTTCATCACTCTGCTGGATGGTCCCCACAGCAACCGGGGGTTGAGGTTTGTGGTGCTGTGCAGGTGTGTCTGGGGAAAAGGGAGGCACGGAGGGCACCTGCAGCAGCCGTTACAGGAAGCGTTTCAGCATCAAGGTTCAAGGGTTTTTGTGCCTCAGTGAACCTGGATTGAAACAAGGCTTCTAAGAGCACAGCAGGCTCTGTAAGAGAAGCAGCACATGCAGGAAATTAAGAGCTGTGTCACGAAGAGGAGGGAAAAAAAGTTCTCAAATAGTTCCCCTGGAAAAGCTTTTAACCTGAGATTGAGCAAGTACCTCTCAAAGAGGATTTCATGAGAGTTTATTTTGCCACAGTTTAAATGGATTTGGCCACCTGAGGTTCTCTTGGGCCCCAGTTTTTGATTTGTCAGAATTGGCAAAGAGCCAAAGCCACATTTGCAGGCAGAGAGCCTCAGAGGACTCAAATGTAGGTCTTGGAGTGCACCTGAAACGTCAGCAGGCACAACCAGAGGCTGGACCTTCCCTCTGCCACAAAGAAACCAGGACAAGTGCATGAACAGGACAAGGTCAGGCCAGCTGAAGCGAACTAGGAGCTGCAGAAATCACACAGAAGGGGGATTGTGCAAAGCTCGGGGGACTGGCGTTCCCTATAACCCGTGCATCATTGGTTTCATTTGGGGTTTACAACTGCTGGTTGTCATTGCTGTGGTTTATTAGGCTCTGATGCAGCAAGAGGAGCTTGTGCAACAGTCAGATTTGCTTATAGGTCACTGACAGGAGGGACGTGGTGTTTCACAAGCAAGACCTTCCAGGGAGTTTTCCTGGCCTTGGCCAGGTGGTTGGTACTTCAGAATCCAACAACGTGCAGGAAACCTCCGAGATCCCAGGTAAAATCCCAAACCTGCCTCAAAAATGCAGCTCATTCTTGAGGTGGAGGATTCTTAAACCTTACCAGGGCAGTGCAGGTGGTAGGAGGGGAATGTGAGGGTCTCAGCAAGGAAAGCAACACTTCTGGGTCGGGGACTGGTGTAGATCCAGGAGCTGGGAGCCAGCAGCACACACAGGGTCCTCTCAGCATTAATCCTGCTAAAGAATGAAACACGACACGTAATAAAAGAATAGAAATTCAGCAGGTTTTCAAAAACATATCTGCTCTGTGCCTTTCTGAAAGGCCAAGTTCCTTCCACCTTCACCACATCAAAGGATGCTGAGGGAACCCTGCAGCCTGGGGGGAGAGTTGCTTGCAAACACTGCTCCTTTCTCCTACAAGCTCATTCCAAAAATGCAGATGTCTTCAAGCCAAATCAACCGTAACTGTACTGAATATGGGACAGTTTATCTTCAGACTTTTGCAATAGAATATGGGACGTCAAAGGCCACAGATTCCTCATTTTGCTTCTAGACACTTGCAGTCTGTGTACGCAATATCTGGAAAGTCCAACAGTCAGAGAGACAGAAATCAGTGAGTCAGTGGGTGCATCACTAAATAACCCCTCACATGTATCACCCATAGAAACAGCAGCCTGGTTCCACACAACTGTGCTCAGCCACCTCAAGGCTAAAGCTAGATGTTCCCTTTATCCAAATAGTACAAAATAATTGTCCAAACAAAAAGGAATGGACACCTACAAATATACCCTCACAAGGTGAAAAATGTCCAAGTCTGTAAAAATGGTGATAGTGCCAGCTTTTCACAGCAGAGCTACCTGCCTGCTGTGCATCCCAGCTGTGCACTGAACAGGCTGCACTGTTCTCACTGTGGATGTTTACATTTAGTGGGGCAGAAAGTGGGACAACTTCAAGGGAGGAACCCGAGAGCTGCTCTCAGCCTCGCTGGGGTGCTGAGAGCTCTCCCTGTCGGCTGCTGTGCTCTCTCCTTTCACCAAATCAGCTTTTTCTGGAGGCAAAATGTTTGTCACAAAGGTCACACACAGACATATTGCCCCTCTGCCCTGGCAGGTCCCAAAGCCTCCTTGGAGCAGGTTCCCAACAAGCTTTCCAAGCCCCTGAAGCACAGAGGGAGAGCGGGCAGTGCCCGAGGCGTGGCCAGAGCAGCACCGCAGGTACGAGTGGACTCCCCAGACACCCCCAGGAGGAGACCAGGGGCGATTCCCTGGACTCAGCTCCCTGCACAGCACCAGCACCCCCTCCTTGGGCCTCTCTCAGCTCCGTGTAACCTCCCAGAGAGGCAGCACCAAAGCACACGTGGCACTTGGCACCTGCCTCGGGGCTGTGCCGCCACTGGCTGCTCTCCCTGCAGCCCAGGCAGAGCTGACACTCACCTGCTTTGGTTGTAGGGCTCTGAGGAGCAGCAGAGCAGCAAAGAAATCCTGGTGGAAACACCTGGGCTGGCTGCCCTGGAGAGGTACAGGTACAGCCCCCACCCCCTGCCCTGTCAGGATCTCCTCTTCCTCCTATTTCACCACTGCAGGTTTAGTTCAGGGGTTTCAGTTGAGGAAGTAAAAGGACTTTCCCCTTTTAGACCTTAGAAACAGTTAAAAAAAAGGCCAAGTTTGATCTTTTGGGAAAACCAGTGAATTTTTCATGGCAAGCGTGCCATATTTTACATCGCTAACAAAAAGCTTCTGTTGTTCAAAATGTCACTTATTTATGTGAAAGTTTTCCCAACAGCAAGCCAAGGCCTAAGAGTTTGAAACCATTGAAGGAGCTTTTTGCAGTCACGTTAAATGGGAGAACCCCTCCAGGATACTGATGCCTAGGTGGGAGGTCTCACTACCAGCACTTTTCCACTCCGTCTTCTGGCAAGCCAAGACCCAAATAGCTAATGAAAAAAACCCCAAGCAGATTATTTTTAATCAAAGAAGTAGGGCAAAGTACTTACCAGACAGCCCTGGTTTAAAATGAAAAAGCTAAAAAAGGCCCACAACCCTCTTGAAGGCACCTTCAGGCTGGGAAAGCAAAGCAGCAGTTTGGGCAGTGGGTTGGTCTGGTTGCCCATGGTCAGACAGGGCCTCGTTCACCTCAAGGATACTCCCAAACATGAAACTCCCCTCCCCTGGTCCGGTCATGGACACTCTGCCCGTTGAGTAGAGCTCACTGCTGGGCTGACAGGGTTTTCTGATCTCCAGGGTGAAGCCAGCTGAGGAGGCTGAAGCTCCTGGCCCTGATTTCTGCACTCTGCGCATCAGATCCGAGAGCGGGGAGCAGACGTACGAGGTGAAGATGCTGCTCACAGACACCATCGGGGACCTGCGCCAGCACCTCGCCCACATCAGGTAGTCCAGGACTCCCTCCCCTCCTTGCCTGGCTCTGTAGGGCCCCAGGAAAGGGTTCTTGAGGCCCTGGAGTCCTACAGCCCCAGCTCTGTGCCCACCTGACACCTTCCAGGTAGCAGTGCCAGGGTCCTGAGAAGCTCAGAGCATTTCACACCCACCTTTGCCACACAGCAGCAGAGGTAAACTTCTGTCCTGCCAAAATTGCCATCAGCTCCAGGCCCATTGCTGCCTTTGCCTCCTTCCAGCACTCACCCAACTTGTGCCACCCTTCTCAAGGTGCTGGAAGCTGAGCTGCAGCCTTTGCTTGCAGGCCATGGCTCTGGCCTCGGTGTGAGCCCAGGATGAGCTCGGTGCTGGTGGGATGCACGAGCCTCCTTCCTTCCCCCTGCAGCTGTGCAGCTGGACAGGCTGCTCCGTGCCTGGCTGGCTGCAGTTTGGGCTAGACGCCCTTTCTTCTGCTCTTGCATAACCACAGCTGGATCAGTCAAAGCATCTCAGCAAAACCTTGGGGGATCCCGTGAGTAGGAAAAGATTGTGCTGTTCTTTCCTAGGGGTGGAAACTCGGACTCGTATGAGATCATCAGCACCTTTCCCCAGAGGGTGTACACGGACAACTCCAGGAGCCTGCAGGAATGTGGGCTGGTCCCCAGTGCCTCCCTGCTGCTGCGGAGCAGAGACCCCTCCCAGCAGGAGGGGAGGGGGCTGCAAACAGCCTGAGAGCTCCTCACCCCCAGCTCTGCACAGGGAGGGAGCTGCCTCTCACTGTTACCCAACCTGCCCTGGCTCGGAAAAAGGGAGAGGTTTTCTTTCCAGATTTAGTTTCACTGTGCCATTACCTGGGACGGAGAAGAGCCCAGAGCAGCCATTTGGCTGCTCCCTTTGGCAGAGGGGGCCAGGCCCGCTCCTGCTGCTTCACAGTGGCTGCTGTTCCCCAAGACAGGTGGGTCCCGACACAGGGACACTTCTGCCAGCTCACACCTGGGCTCCAGGCCTGGCTCCTCATCTCTGTGGAGGGTTACACAGGCTGACCCCTGCCCAGGGGACCCTGCCAGCTTCACCCTGGCACTGGGCAGTCGCTGGGCTCAGGGACTCTGGAGCAGCAGGATGGACACACAGCCAGGGGCAGTTTGCTTTCCACACACAGCTGCTCCCTGCAGACTTCACCTGCACTGACACCAGGGGACAAACAGGCTCAGTTCCATGGTCTCTGCTGAAGCCAAACCTGAAGGCCTTGAGCCATTGCAGTGCTGGGGCTGAGCCAGACTCGACTCAGCTGGGAGATCCTGCTACTGGGCTTCCTGTACGTGCACAGCTCCTTCCCTTGGACAGCCCCCAGCTGCAGCGGGGCCCAGGCTCCGGCCTGCCTGGAGGTACCCGCCCTCCTCCTCCCGGCCTGGATGCTGCAACAGGACACCGTGTCATTGGAGACGAGCACAATCCCTCCGCGGCGTCTCTGCCGAACCCTGAATAAAGCATCTTCCTCCCTCTCTCGTGGGCTGGGGCTGCACTTTTCCCTTTCCCCTTCCCCAGCACATTCTTCCCATTCCAGCTGTGACAAGCTCTCACTTGACTCCCGGCTGACAACACTCCCACTCACGCGAGGCAGGGCCTTCTGGCAGGTTCCCTCTTTGCAGAGACCCAGCCCTCATGAAAGGCTCCCAGTAAAGCCCTTTATTTCAGCTGCAATTTCCACTTCCTTTAGATTTCAAAGGCACGGTTGCTGTGGAAGCTCAGGGTGCCCAGAGCTCTTCCCAGACCCCTCTGACCAGAGCTGCACAACTCAAACACAGGAAGCAAACCAGCTGCTCCCCCGTGAGCAGTGACTCAACCCACACAGCTCTCCCTCAGCTTCCTCCTTCTTCCACCTGTAGCAGATTCAGGAGCAGCTGTTTCCCCTGCCCCTCTGTATCCTGGTCTAGGCAATCTTTGTGCCAGGGGTTTGTTTTTCATTCCCACGTCCGGCTGAGGCTGTCCCTGCCCCGGGCTGCCACTGTCACCACGCAGAGGAGAGGAATGCTCTGGTACCTGTCACTACTGCACCGTAGGACATTCAGACACGTCCTGTGAGCCTTTGATTAGCAGCAGAAATCTAAGGCGTTAAGATCTTTGTGTCAGGCTGCAGCAGCATGTACAACCCACTCAGCTTCTCAGCTGGAAATGACTCACAATCCTTAGGCAGGGTGATGTTTAACCTGTAGCCAAAATAAAAGCGCATTTAAAAGAAATGCAAGAGTGTCGATGTGAAAGGTACAGTAACATTTAATAGCATCTCGGAAGACAACACTGGTTATAAACTTGCTTTTTGGCAGGAAAACAAAATGCACTTGGTCCAGGATTGCAAAAAAGCCAACTCAAAGAGGAAAGATCGGACAGCTGGAGCATCAGCTGTTCTGGGGCAGCCCTGAGCCATTAACGCTCACAAGGGAGCCCTGGTCAGGGTGGAGGGTGGCCAGAGCAGCACAGATCCCACTTCCAGCCCCATCCATCCCCCAGGCAGCCTTCACCCCCAGCTCCACCGTGGTGGGCACTCAGACCCCCAGTTCTGTGCAGTATTTTTGCATTAAATTAAGACAAACAAAAAAAACCCCTTTACTTAGTTGCCATAATCTCTGCGGTTGAGATGAAGAAGGGGGAAAAAGGGAAACAAGAAGGAAGTGAGGCAGCAGAATTTACAATTTTAACAGCAACTGGGACCAGTGGGAAGTGCCATGCAGCCCTAAGCCCTTCCCTCCCGAGGCAGAGGAGGGGGCTGAGGGCCGGGCGCACCTCGCACGGCCCCGGAGGCTTTGCTGTTTACAGAGGCACTGGAAGCTGCCGTGAGCCAGGCTCAGCTCTGCTCACAGGCCAAGCGCAGCGAGCGTCACACTTTCTTTGGATCCCTCTGAGATGATGTCAGGGTCAGGCAGGAGGGAGTCGGAGGCAGCTGCAATGAGGAGTTTCGGTCATGGGTTTTTCCCTGTGCTGGGATACAAGTCGCGGTGCCAGGACAGCGCTGACAACCTGGAGGTGAAGGTGGTCGGAGATGAGGGCGCTCGGGAATGCAGGTAGAGTCCAGGATGGGAGGGTAAGCAGGGCTCAGGCCAACTTCAGGAACTCCTGCAGAGTGTTTTGCTCCACCGCTTCCACGAAGAGCTCGTAATCCTGCAGGGAAACACCACACGGTCGCTCCTGAGGGTCCCTGAGCCCGCAGCACAAACTGGTTCACAGCCCTGGCACCAGCTGGTTGTGCCAAGGATGACAGGGCAAAGTGGGCACAGCTCCACTGCCACCCAGAGCCCCCTGCCCTTTTTCCCAAGCCAAACGGCCATGAATCCTGGCAGCACCTGGTCTCTGCACCTCACGAGAAATAACTCACAAGGCATCTTGAACAGCTGTAGCAAACCCAAGGGACAGGACATCACCCACCACCAACCCGTGGGTGCCAAGCCCCAGCGTGCAGCACGAGCCTCACCCCGCAGTACTGGTCTCCATTGACGATCTGGGGTGGGATGGCTTTGGGGTTGCCTGCCTTCGCCCTCATTTCCTCCCGGAGAGCGTTGTCCTGGGAGATATCCACCAGCTCGTACTTGATGTTCTTCCCATCAAGGATTCGGGTTACTTCGCTCTGTTGGGATTTGATCTGGAACCCGGGTGGGAAAGGCAGGTTACGGGAAGATGGAGAGGAGCCCGAAGGGTGGGCACACACCCAGCATGCCAGCCAGGCTCAGCACAGTGCCCGCGGTGCGGACCCCGCCTGCGTGGGGGGCACGCCCGGCACGGAGGGGTGGGTTTGGGGAAGATGGGGACGGTACAGCGCGAGCAGGGGAGGGGACACCGAGGATGCGGGGGGGGGGGCTCGCTGCCCCGCGGAAGAGAGACGCCCACCCCCGGGAAGAGGGGCCCCGGTGCACCCAGCCCTGCCCGCCGCAGCCCGGGCCCCGCCGCCGCTCACCTCCCGGGAGCCGGTCACCGAGGTGCTGTAGACCTTGAGGGTGCTCATGGTGCGATCGCGGCCGCTCCCAGCTCAGCCCGGCGCAGGGAGGCAGGGAGGGCAGGCTCGGCTNGCCGGCCCCGGGACACCGCCCCGGCGAGCCAGCGGCACCGCCGCCAACGCGACGGGCACCAGGGAGCCGCGGCACTGCTGCCACCGGGCACCGGCACCAGCCCCCGGCCCCGAGCCACCGCCCCTGCCGGGCACCGGGGAGCCGCCGGCACCAGCCCCGGAGCTCCTCTCTCCCCACCCAGGACGGCCTCGCACGAGTGGGTCAGAGCAGCTTTATTTGATACTCCAAACAGTCGGTACAAACAAGCGGTGAGACGGAGGCTGGTACAAAGACACTGAGCCCAGCGGGACCGGGCACAACACGGGGGGCACATGCGTGGCACGAGGAGGGGGGCACAGGGAGGGGACACCGTCCTGTCCCCTTGGCCTGGGGTGCTCTGTAGCAAAGGGCCCGAGATTTGCCCTGCAGCAGCAGCAAACAGCACACGGGATCACCCTCTTAGCCAGAGGGGCTCAGTTGTGCAGGAGGATGAGGAGGGGACATGTCCCCATGGAAGGAACGGAGCACCTGGGCAGCCCAGCTGCTGCGACAGGGCCAGGCAGCAGCTGAGGTGGTTTCAGCGACAATCTCATCTCAGAATCACCTCTGCAGGGGCAGAGGGCAAATCTGTCCCGTCACAGCACCCGGGAAGGAGATCTTGCACCCCCCCAAAGCAAAGGGGAGAAGGAGATGGTGCCCAAACCCCCTAAGAACCTGCAGGAGCCAGCAGAGCTCCTGGCAGTCAGAACAAATGGCTTCAAAAATAGCCTTGGAAATGTGTTTTGCTCAATACACAGCACCAGCAGCCCAGGGACAGACACAGCCAGGAACAGAACACCCAGGGAGAGCAGGACAGACAGACAGACACTGCCAGGCACACACTGCTGCGTGCTCCCCGTGCAGGACAAACCAACCAGTTCCTTGCCACCGTCACCCATGGTGGCCAAACACTGAGAACAAAACAGATTTGGTCTTAAATTTTAACACAAAGGAATAACAAAAGCATTTCTGCCAAACCCAGGGCTCGCAGCCCCAACGTGAACCAAGGGCAGCCAAACAACACAACTGTGTCACCAGGATTCTCCCCTGTCATAACTTGGTACCTTGCTCTTAACGCAAGCTGCAAACCAAAGTTCCACCCTCGGACTCAGAACTGCAAAGCTGTCACTGGGGTTAAGGAGGGTTGTGGTACAGTGAAGCTGATCCCACAATGATTTATTTAGAAACCCCATTAATTGCAGAGGAGCAGGGAAGGTGGGACAGGGCTATGACAAAGCCCAAGTGGCCACTGCCTTGCAGGAAGAGCTCCCTGTGCCACCCCATCCCCATTAGGACCAGTATGGCTTTCTCCCAGCAAAGCAGAGGTGTGGCCCTGGGGGCACAGAGGCTCTTTCAGGCTCTGGCAGGGGCCACAGACACTTGGGGCTCCCCAGCATTGTTTGTGATGGCTCTAAAAGGCTGTGAGAAGGAAGAGCAGCTCCTCCCCTGCCAGTGGATGCATTAGGCACGGAGCAGTGTGGGGGCAGAGGGTTCTTCCAGCTCATTAAGGCACTTCAGCATCAATCCACTTCCTCTGCAGTCTGAATCACAGCCCACTCCCAGTGCTATTTCAGGGGGACAGAAGGCTTAAGGCTTCTGGGGTAACAGTGTCCAGGGGGAGCGTTTCCAGAGTCTTTTAGTGTTGCTTTATATTCCTCAACTCATGCTGCCTACTGAAAGACACTGGTTGCATTTACCTGAGGAAAGCAGGTGCTGCTCCATCAATCCAAGGCAGCAGCACCTCGATGTAGATGCCGGCAGTGTCACTGGCACACCTGCCTGCCTGTGGAAGCCAGATATCCCACAAACACTCTGATAACCTTCTGGTCCCACTGGTCACACAGGACCTGCATAGCGAGGTTATCAGCAAGACCAGGGCATGCATTTCCTTTTAGCCACGATTTTAACTGTCACATTTGCATGTTCAGCATTTGACATGCCTAGAAGGCAAGTCAGAATTCATCTCCCAGCATCAGAGACCACACCAGCTCCAGCAAACACAGCATAAAACACATTCCACAAGATCAAAGCTACTGCAAAGCCTGACACCGAAGCCCTGAATTATCCCAGTTAGCCAGTCAGCAGCTGAACACTTCTGACAACAAACACCCTGATTCCTCACAGATCAGATAAGTCCCACATCCTGTACCCGAGCAGAGGGATGGTAAAGTGCTGAATAGGTTTAGGGTTGTAGGAGCACAAGACTCCTGAGAGTTTCAAGTCTTCATTCCCTGTCTTACTTTGGGAGTGTTCTTTACTGGGTGATGCAGTTGTCTCCCATGTCCTGAGCGTATCTGTCAGATATTGCAGTCCTCAAGTCCTCCACCTCTTTGTGAAGCTGTTTTACCTCCACCAGTTTCTTGGCCAGTCCGTCAGGGCTCAGCAGGTCATCCTTCTCCTTCACAGGGTACTGCACAGCTGTGGGGTCAGAGAAGGGAGTTTCCTCACATGCAGTTCTCACCAAGGATCACACACATTTGCAAGTCAGCCAGAAAAACCAACTCACATTTGCAAAAGAGGTTCTACTTAACATTCAGTTACTACAACGTGCACCTTTGAAGCAAGCCAACCACAGAAAGAGCATTCAGAAGCCCAGAAAGAGGAGAACTTTCCATGCTCTATGTGAGTTATTTAATTCTGCCACAGCACAGGAACAGAAGGGTTTGTTCTGCCATTGCTCTGTACTTACAGTGAATGCCCAGGAGCAGAGAGAGGTTGGGGTCCTTGCCCTGAGCCCTCTGGGTGACAATGCTGTAGACAGACTGTAAATCCTGCAGGCAGCTGGCCAGCTCCCCGTGCAGCTCCTGGGCCAGGCGGGCTGTGTCAGCAGGCAGGGGCTGGGCCGTCAGCTGGGCCTGCCGGAGCCGCTCCTGCAGCGTCAGGTTCTTCTCGATCAGGTCCTGGTTCTGCCCGGACAGCTGGACACACGGACACAGCCCGTCAGTGGGCACTCGGGGCACCCCTGCCACACCTAATGCACCTGCTCCATGATGGGAGCACTGAGGGCAGGAGCTGGTTTGCATCCAGCCCTCCAGGCCGTGGCCAGAGGTGCAAATGTCACTCCCACACGGGGACTGCATCAAACGGGAAGTGCCCCGCGAAACTGCACTGTCCCTGCCGAGGCCTGTGCAGTAAAAGCTTCCAGGAGGTTGTGCACCCCAGCACTGGCCGTCCCTGGCCTCGAGGGCTGCCACTGTGCTTGGGCTCTGCCGGGCCCTTCAGCCAAGGCTGTGCTAGCACTCCTGTTCTGCTGCCCCCAGCTGGCAAGCTCGGCCTCCTCCATCCCATCCCCACGAAGTTCCCGAGGCACAACCTGCTTCCTCCTGCTTTCCAGCAGGGCACGGCTCCTTTCACAGCCCTGACAGG
Organism: Cnemophilus loriae; assembly: GCA_013397755.1. Taxonomy (NCBI): domain Eukaryota; kingdom Metazoa; phylum Chordata; class Aves; order Passeriformes; family Corvidae; genus Cnemophilus; species Cnemophilus loriae. The sequence continues at coordinate 403,027 of VZTF01009819.1, read as the reverse complement.
ACAACTGACCAGCAGGAAGCAGGAGAGATTGAGCTGCTGACTAAATTCAGGGCCTTGCTAAAAGACAATCCATTGTTCATTCAGTGCTACACCTGGGCACGCCAAACGCCCCCTGACCTCTTTCACAGCAGCCCGGAGCTGCTGCAGAGCATTTTCCCTTCTCGTCGCCTCCTCTTTCAGAGCTTGGCTTGTCCCCTCCTCCTGGGCCACCTGTTCTTCCAGGTTCTGGAACAGACCATGGGAACACAGTAAGTCTAACTCATTTCACAGCATACTCTCAAGTCCTGGGTCCCTCCCCATCACCTCTCACCTTGACTTGCAAGGATAACTGCTCCATCTTCTTCTGCTTTTTGTCCACAATCTGGAATCAAAAACAGAGGCATCAGAACTGGCCACACAGATCCAGTAATGCCACCAGGAATCCTCCTTCAGTAGGAGACCACACCGTCTCCTTCTCTTTCCTGTCCATTTACTGCTCTAATCACAGATGCTCTTAGGAGTGGGCTTGGATAAAAGGCACCATTAGATTCATCAGCTAAAACCAGACCAGAGACATTGTATTCTTGTGGTTTTCCTCTCCCCTCTTCTGCATTCTGTAGCTTCTCCCCAGCATTACTGGAGAAGTGTGTGGTTATCACATCAAGAACAGCTTTTAGAACCAACCCTGCAGTCTAGAATGCAGGAACTGCTGCTTCAGTGCAATTGTGTCTGTAAAAGTCCCTGATTTCATCTGAGTGCCTGGTGTGACTCAGTGGAAGGAAAAGTGTGTGATTCCCGACTGGGACAGCCCCTCACCTTCCTGAGGCAGTCACACTCTTTCTTCAGAGAGTCATGTTCCATTTTCTGCCTCTCTCCATCCTGGGCAGGGGGTCCTCTCTCTGCATTCTTTGCATACTGCTGCAACTTGTCCTGCAAGCTGCAATTAGCAGAACGCAATGAGAAAAAACCAGCTTTATTTATAGTGTCTCCCTTACTTTAAGGAGGGAAACAATAGGAGGAGTGAAATTAATTTCATATCAGATGTCAGTATTGCCCTGTTTGCATCCCAGCCCACAATCTGCCAGGGCTGTGCATCACCTTTCTTGTGCAGCAACTCCTGCAGTGCCAAGATGAAGCTCATTCCTGATTCCTACCTGCGCACAGTGGACAGAAGCTCCATCTCCTTGTGTTTTTGGGTTTCCAGCTGCAGCTCTTGCTCCCTGAAAGCAGCCTGGACATCCCTAAGCTCCGTTTCCAGTGCCAGCACTGTTTCCTGCAGGGCAGTAGTCTTCAGTTCAGATTCCTTCAGCTGCAACAAGAGGGAGTAAATGTAACTACAGAAAAGTCACCTGAGCAAGTATGTGAAGAGCCACCATTGCAACTCAGAGGAAGTTTTACCTTCTGACTCTGTTTCTGGTGGTCCTCAAGGGTTGGAAGATCAGCCAGGTATCGTTCCAGGGTCTCAATTCTCTGCTGTCTCTCTCTGTTTTGTTCACATTCCTTCTGGCATTTCTTTTTAAGGTTATTGATGTGTTTGTCTCTTCCCTTTACCTGCAGGGACAGTTACAGACAAGTTCAGTTTATATAATTTCTTATCTATTTTTCGGTCTTCTGTAAACCCACTTATCTAGCTTTTTGCACACCACACAACACCAAAGTACAAGATCACCTTAACTCAGCAGCATTTCTGCTCATTTAGCTAAAGACAGGCTTTTCTTGGTTAAAAGGGGAGGTACTGAAATGCTTCTAAGTGCAAGAGGAAAGGCTTTTGCTTGTTAACCATAGTCTACAAGGAGATGAGAAAACACCTGCAATGACAGACTGCCATAGAGAAGTTCCACCTCAGTACTACACTGACAAAGAAAAGACATCCTCCCATCTCTAGAGCAACAGGATCATACCCTTTCTTCCTGTTTCTTTAACTCCTCTGCATGTTTCTGCACCGTTTCCTTCAGCGACTCCCGGACCAGCTTCACATCCACCTCTGCAGCAGCCAGTTTCCTCTCCAGCTCGATGTTCTCCTTACTGAGGGACTCGGTCTTCTCTGTGAACTGTGCTCGGAGGAAGGTGTTCTCGCGCTGCAGCTCCTGCAGGCAGAGACAGCCCCTGAGTCTGGGGAGTTACAAACTGGCCCTCGGCACTCCCAGGGCTGTGTCCTCATCCCTCCCCATTCCCGAACATCCCTCAGCCCACCTGATACACTGAAATAGCACTTGGCAGTGCTGCCAGGTGTTTGCATCACCAGCACAGCTTTGATCCAAGCAAAGGGCCTCAGGGCTGGAAATTTCAGGGGGCACAGAGGTGATGGTAGCTCCACACAAGGGATAATTTGACTCTGCACAGTCCAGCTCAGCAAACACCTCCCCAGGAGTGGCAGGGCCATTGGATTCAACACACATTTCTCACTGACACCTGCTGTACCTGCATTCTCAGCATGCAGACGTCTCCATAGGATGCTGGGCAGCCCAGCAGGGCACTGTGAACCTGCAGTTCACTCTCCCGGACCTTCTGCTCCAGCTGGGAGATGTGCTGCCTCTGCCTGTAACAAAACAGGCAATTCACTGTTCTCAGACATAGAGAGCAGCAGCACAACACAAACAGTGCCACCACAGCACTGCTGCTCCACACAGTGACCAGCACAGCAGAGAACTCTGCAAGTCAGAGCTCACCTGCAGAGAAATAATCTGAAAGGTAAACATTTTGACTTTTTTACAATTGTTATTAAATTTTCTTCCATCCTTCCCCTTCAAAACCTTTTCTCCAACCATGATTACAGATAAAACACACAAGCCTCGCATATTTTGGAGGATATAGCTTGGCTCTGGAGTTTAGGAGTGAAGTGAACAGACAGCAGATGACTCAAAATAAGGAAGAAAAACGTATTTACAGTCCAGATGCTGAAGGTACTTTTCATTAGGACTTACTTTTTCAAAAAGCCTGTGCACCACTAGCCTTAGATAAATGTTGTTTGCCAGCCCAAAGTCACAAAAAGCAAATTTAGAATAAAGGTCACAAAGAGCTCCCAGAAAGTCCTTAAGCAAGAGGCAGTTATTTCGACATTCCAGATGATCATGATGTGAACAGAAATCTTTATCCCTTATAAAACACAGAAAACCATAATTAAAATTAATTTATTTGAGCCCTTCAGGATCATAATCCTAATTCCAAGAAGGAGAGAAGAGCTCAGGTTGTTCTCTAAAGTCCTTATATTTTTCTTTGCAACAAGACAAGATCAACTGGGCAAAAGGGACTCTGAGAAATGAGCCTTCCTTGGTACTCTCCAAACCCTTCCTTTCCAAATGGAAGTGGACTGGAGTCTTTAAGCCACATCAGTATCAAAGCCTCACCTGTCAATGAGGAGCTCTTTCTCCTTGAGCAGGTTTTCATTGGAGTTCAGGATATGGATCCACTGAGCTGGGTCAGGTGCAGGCAGAGTTGGGGAATACATCGAGGAATGGGGGCAGGTGCCTCCATTTTGTAACTGCAAGAGGAAACAAAGCGAGGAGGGAGAGCTCTGTGCCCCACAGGAGTAATTGCAACACTGCTGGAGCTATTTTGCACACTGTGTGCTCATCTGCATGCCAGGGCATGGCTATTTCAGTCTCTGTTGATGTCCAAGAACAAGAAACTTTGCCCAAGCACAACTGGAGATTAACAAATAATTTTAGATCGCTGTGCTAGCTCGCTGGAAACAATTTGTCTCCATTAGGGTACAGCTGGTGGGAGGTGGTAAACAAACCATTTCCACCTAATAAACTGCAGTTAGTTTCATGCATTTTTTCAAAAAAAGTCTTTCTTAACCCTAGATACAGAATAAAGCTATTCTAGGCACTGTTTAAAACCTCTTGGCATGCTTTTTCTCCACAGTTTCTATCAGATAGGGTATTTCAGCTGTTGATCTGGCAGGTGGTGCAGCCCTGTAACATAAGCCAGGGCACGCAGTGTGCCAGACGATACCTGTGACACCACAAGCTGTAAAAACAGACCATTAGGGACTTTTGGTGTCACTCAGGGAGAAGCATGAGACACTTTCCCCCTTGCTTCCTAAGTCTGGAACAACAATTCCTGACTAAAGAGGCAGGAAAGGTTTCAAATTCACACAGTCACACGGGCAGCTGCCTACCTGCATCTGCTCCACCTGCAGCCGCACTTTGTCCAGCTGCTGTTTCCAGGCACTGAGCTCGCAGACTCCCTGGTGGGGGTGCAGTGTGCAGCCTTCCTGCATCCACGCTCGGGCTGGGGGAGTTATGACAGGTTTTGAATAGAAATTGTTGGCCTGCAGTCCTGCTGGCATCAGCCTGCTCCCGCTGGGCCACGTCCCGTCCCGGGGCTCGCAGGCTCCGTTGGCCCCCGGTGCCTGTTTGCTCTCTGGCAGCACCTTGTAATGGTCCTTCCCTGCCTCAGAGCTTGGGTTGAACTTCTGGCACCTGTGCAGAGGGTCAGTGCACAGACTGTCCGGAAAGAGAGACTGGTTAAGGGTGCGCTCCATGGCAGGGGTGTCAAACTTCCAGGTGTCTTCTGTCCTCGTGTGATCAGCAGCAGGAGGCCAGGAGTGCTCACAGCCATTCTCCCCCAAAGCCCCGTAGAGACGCAGGAGGTCCCTGGGTGGCATCCGAGAGGACTTCCCTGCGTTCAAGTCCCCGTTCCTCGCGAGCCCCGGGCGGTCAGGGGCACAGCCTGGCACAGCAGCCTTTGGAGAGCTCTGGGAGCAGCCCTGGTCCCCTGCAGGGCACAGCTTGGAGGGCGAGGCACCCAGCGTGGAAGGCATAACGTGGGCTGTTGGAATGGTCACCTGGGTTTTGATGGGATGGAATGAGGAGCCGCTACTGGAATTGCAAAAGTCTAGGGAAGGAGGAAGAGTGATACTCTAATCACAGTCCTGAAAATACAATCCTCCAGTGAGCTGTCCAAAATAATTTAAAAACCAGTTCCTTTCCCACTGAACACATCCTCCTAAGCAGCAGCAGCAGCAGCATGACTCAGGCATACCTTCTTCCCCCTCACTACAAGTTTCAGGAACCTGCTGACCTTTTCCTACCACCACAGGAAGAATCCGAGTTTAATCCATATTTCTAATCCTTGTTTTTAAGTTACTCTAGTATAATCTTGAATCAATAATGTTATCTTTCTCTAGGTTTAGAAATCCAGTCCTTGATACTGAACAAAAAGGCTGGAACTTACTGAGCTGAACAATGAGCCTGTGATCCTGCTCTGCCCGTCCCACAGCTCAGCGACTCCGAAGCGTGAGCAGAGCTAACACGAGCCTTCCCTGAGCCCATGATGAGCCTCCAACATCGCTGACCCCGAGGATCTGACCTTCCAGCTCCTCCAGGACGCCGTGGCAAGAGCCTGTCCCAGAGCTGGAGCAATGGCTCTCACCTATGGCCACAGGAAGTGAGACAGAGCTCCCGTCCTGCCAGCGGGGCACCAAACCTGGCTGCAGGGAACTCGGGGTTATTCTTAGCAGCTCTCAGATTTCAATACAGCAACAGCAAGGGCTGGGAAAGGCAAACAGCGAAGTGCCCGTTCCCACTCCCTGTCCTGAGACGTTCTGTGTCGCAGGAATTCCAGGTTTCTCCCAGGAACACACACTTGATTTCCTCATGGCTTTGGCCACAGGCCCATCCCCGCGTGATGCTCCAACAAGTCACCCTCCCACCTGTTTGTACCCTCCAAGCACTTCTACAACAATGACTAAAAACTACAATTTGAATACAGCCCAAATCACACTCTGCGAAGACCAAAATTACACTACAGGAGAACTGTCACGATAAAGGCACTCAATCCTTTCATCAAAAATGAGCAGTGAGGGCAGAAGATCTCTCAGCCACTGCTTGGCTGTGCCTGGGGACTCAGGAGAACACTATGCTACCAGGCAGCTGCAAGCACGTTCACCTTGGCAAAGACAAGAGACAGCACCATTTCCTTCTACAGCCCCTAAATTTATCCCCTGGTGTCACTGTCAGGAGCCCGAGTTCCCTGACCAGCCCATCACGTGTGGGTGCTGCAATCAGTTCCTTGAGTGTGCTGAGGGTCCTCACAACAACACTTCTGACTAATGCACTGAGCTCAGCAGCAGCCAGGGCTGCAGGTCACCCTCGGCTCCTACAAACACAGCTGTGACATCACCAGTGCTCAGAAGGGTCATTTCCCAAAGGGAAATCGTCTCCCCTGCCCCCATCTGCCAAATGGGTGGTTTGTTATCCTGAGGGAGGCCTGATGGAACACTTAAACATGTGCTCATGTAATATTTCTAGCAATACTTCCAAGAGCCAGACCCGCTAAAGCCTCCATTTCACTGGCACATTATGAAGATCTACAGCTCATTCCAAAGGCTCCCTGAAACACACGGATGTGTGAAGTGTTTTAAGGAACACCACGAAGTCCCTCATTACCGAAAAGAGAATCAATGAAGATGGAAAAACAGGTGGAAAGGACTGCTGAGACCAGAAATTCCACAGCGTGTGCCTCAGCTGAGGGCCAGGCTGAGGAGTTCTCAGTTCTAACAAACATTTCTGCACAAAGGCACCTATAATTATTTCTTAAAAAGAAAATTTAAAATCACACAACAGACTTGCTAATAAATCTCTCACCGGGCAATAAGAACCAGCAAGTCACCAAGGTGGCTTTTAGTCAGTTAAAACACTGCAGGGAGACAATAACCAAGCTCAGAGAAACAGCCAGTCCCTTCCTCACTCGGTTACATTCCAGACATCTGGATTTGAAATAGCTTCAGACATTATGACAGGTTGTGCCCTCCACACTCTGACCCAGCAGCGCCCATCACCTTCGGTGCTGTCCGAGCAGGAGGTGCCGATGCCCCCATCCCCGCTCTCGGCCGCGCTCGGACAGCGGCTGAGGAGGCTCTGGCACTTCCTGGACACCATCGGTGTCTTCCAGTCCGCCTGCAAGAACCTGCTCTTCTGACAGGTGCTGGGCTCTGCAGAGAAAAAACAGACTGAAGAGCCTTTTAAAACACCTAATTAAGCCATATGTAATTACCAGTGCTTCCAAACCCCCAACTGGTCCTTGCTTCACTCCCTGTGTTCCTGTTAAAAAAATATCGTTTGCAAAAGGAAATGGCAAGAAGCATGGGGAAGTCAAATAATATCAACAGGAGACTGAAAAACGGTCTTGGTAAGGAAGTCAGAATGCAGAAGCTGTAAATTACATTCCCATTGATTAATTTGGTCAGGTTACACCCAGCTGGTGCTCTGAATAAAAAGACCAGCATCACAGCAAAACTGGGCAAGTTAAAGAGGTATTTTTGCATTAGCTATAAAGAACTCTCCCAGATTCATCAGCTATCAACTTAAGGGAGAAATTCCTGATCCAATGATTCTCTACCCTTGCACGCTTTTTCAGAAATAAGACTTTTTTGACCAAAAAGCTTCTGGTAAAGAATCTTCTGAGGGCCACGTGTCTCCTCAGGGCGACTGAAACAGGATCCACCAGCAGCAGGGCTCGGGAGAAAGGACTGCCCTTACCCGACAGATTGTTCTGCAGGAGCCTCAGGCCTGGATCTTTCTCAGGAGCAGCCATCTTATCTACCTAGAGAACTGGATAAATGAACAAAAATCTTATTTTAAGTGAGTATAATCCACACCCTGTTCCTATTAACCAAGAAAAGGGTACACACACACCAGCTACTCATCAGAGTAACACAACATTTAGTATTTAATTAGCGTCTTCTCCCAGTAAGATCTGGTTTTTCCCTGCAGCAACAGGGGTAATACTTAAAAAAAACAACAAGCTTGTAGGTTTCCTTTATGCCTGAGAAAGGAGAACTCCTGTTTGCACCATTCTCCAAGTATTCAGCAGCACCTTTCATACCCATGGCAGGTATTTATAGACCACCTGTCACCGCGGTACCTACGCGCTGAATCTGTGTCTACAGAGACTAAAAATTTCTCTTTAAAAGTCTTAACTCTCAACCAGATCATTTCTGCCCTCTGTAGAGGTCACTGAGCAACTACATGAGGAAAAAAGTCCTTCAAAAATCAGCCTTGCTGTTCCATGAACAGCAAACTTTATCTGCCCAGGGTTTTGGGTTAATTTATCTCTTTCTCTGACTGCTTCAGACAGTGAATTTCCTGTCTCTGATAATGCAAGTGCAATTTACACCTACACTGTGGAAATTCAAGGCTTCTACAAACCCATACTCAATCCTCAATCTGCAGCTCTTACAGGTTTTTGTTAAACTGATTCAAAGAGCTCAGAGAAGACATTAATTCCTAGAAAACATTCATATAAACAGATTTTACAACATAGGAGAGGCATTGAAAGTACAATAGGACGAGGAACCAGAAACAGCATTTCACACAGCAAAGAAATAAAACACTTCTAGATAAATGTAGTGCTTATTATGGTTAATTTAGGTATAGTTAATTTAAATAGATATGCCTAATTTTAGGTGAATTTCTGAAGGGCTGGAGGTCCCAGTCCTTGAGGGTAGGGTGGGGGGACAGACCCTGAGGGTCTGGGGGCTCCGTCCACCAGGACCTGATCCAAAAAAGGCGGGGAGGGGGTGTCGGTCCCTGTGGGCCCGCTCCCTAAAGAGGAGCGGGCGCCGGTCCCTGAGGGGCTGGGGGGAAGGCCGTAAGGAGCTGAGAGACCGGTCCCTGAACGGCTGGAGGGTCCGGGGTGCGGTGCCCGTGTGGCAGTGGTGCTGCCGGTGGCGGTGTGGTGACGGCGATG
>VZTF01009819.1:349060-359256 GCA_013397755.1 Cnemophilus loriae | reverse complement strand
AGGGGGGAGTCACCGTGTGCCTTTGGAGGGGACACGGCACTGTTCCATCCCCCTCTGCCTCGGGGGCTGCACCCATGCCCGGTGTGCAGCTCCTGGGGACGCTGTGGGGGGGTCCCCGAGCAATCCCCCCCCACCAGCAGCCCCCCGGGTGGCGGGCGAGGGGCCCCGGCCTGGGGCAGCCTCCGCGGGCGCTTTGCAGCCGGCTTGGCCGTCCCTCCTCCAGCCGGGATTTGCACACGAATCCCGGCTCTTCACACGAGCCGAGGCCACCGGCTGCCACCAGCGCCGGCCACACGCCGGGGTCACCCACGCCGACCCCGCCGACGCGGAGGAGGATGGCTGCCGGCGACGAGAAGCGGCACCTCCTGAGCGAGGGCACAGGCGGGTACGGGGGGGCCGGGGGGGTGGGGATGTCGTGTCCCCTCTCTGCTGTGCAGGAACGGGCTGGGGGGAGCATTCAGGGTCCAACATCCCAGCCCCAAAGTCCTCCCAGTCCAACCACCCCCGTGCCCAGCAGGTCCTATGTGGGGGCTGCGCAAAAGGACGGGCACAACTCGGTGCAGGGGCAGGCGCCCGCCCTGGAGCTGGGGACACGGCGTGGCCAGCACTGCCACACGCGGGGGGCTGACGGCCACCCTGGCCAGCAGCAGCGGGCCCGCAGGAAGCTCTACCTGGCCGCTGGCATCTGCCTCTTCTTCATGGTGGGGGAAGCCGTGGGTGAGTGCTGGGTGCAGGGTTCAGTGGGGTGGTCCCTGTGGGGTCACCCCGAGGGGCTGCCCAGAGCCCCTCTTGTCCTGATTCCCTGCTGTGGGTGCGGCCAGAGCTCCCTGTTTGCTTTCCGTGGGTCGAAACACCCAGCGGGGCCCCACTGCGGCACAGGGTGAGCTGATCTGTGCCCAGCTCGGGGCAGGACCCCTGCCATGTCCCCGCGCTGTCCTGTGTCCCCAGGCGGGTACCTGGCACACAGCCTGGCCATCCTGACGGACGCTGCCCACCTCCTGACGGACTTTGCCAGCATCATGATCAGCCTCTTTGCACTCTGGGTGTCCTCACGCCCCCCTACTAAAACCATGAACTTCGGATGGCACCGGGCAGGTAACGCGGCGGCACCACCCCGGGGATGCCACCGGAGCACCGCAGGGTGCCCTCCCCGTGGGGCCTTTGGGGTGCCCTGAGGGGCCTGGGGAGCCCTGGTAAAGTCCTGGCACCATGAACAAGGCAAGGCAGAAGCGCTGCCAGCCCTGTGCAAGGAGCATCCCCGGGGACGAGTGCCAGGTGCCCCCACTGTGCCCCAACACTGCCAGGGAGCTGGGAATGGTGTGGCAGTGAACGGCACGGCAGTGAAGCAGCGATGTGGGTGGGGTCTCTCCGCAGAGATCCTGGGGGCCCTGCTCTCCGTGCTCTCCATCTGGGTGGTCACGGGGGTCCTGGTCTACCTGGGCGCCCAGCGCCTGCTCTCGGGTGACTACGACATCGAGGGCGGGGTCATGCTCATCACCTCCGCCTGCGCCGTGGCCGTCAACATCGTGTACGTACGGCCGCACGGCCCCTGCCCTCCCGGGGTGTCCCCTCCCTGAGCCTGGCGGCCCCTGGGGTGTCACCAGTGCCCTGCCCGCAGGATGGGGGTGGCTCTGCACCAGACGGGGCACGGGCACAGCCACGGGGCAGCCGGTGAGCAGCCCAACGCCAGCGTCCGTGCCGCCTTCGTCCACGTCGTGGGGGACCTGCTGCAGAGCGTCGGCGTCCTCATCGCCTCCTACATCATCTTCTTCAAGGTCTGGGTGGTACTGGGGGCAAAGGGGTGCTGGGGACGCGGGGACAGTGGCTCCAGACAGCCGTGGCTAGGCACAGGGTGAGACAGAAAGGACTGAGTGCCCGCCCTGCCGGTCCCGATGGGGATTTGGGGTGAGGTGATGGTGCCGGAGGGCCTCACCCCCTCCCACCCTCTCCAGCCCGAGTACAAGTACGTGGATCCCATCTGCACCTTCCTCTTCTCTGCACTGGTGCTGGGGACAACGCTGACCATCCTCCGCGACGTCCTCCTCGTCCTCATGGAGGGTAGGGAGCCCCCGAGGGGGAGGAGCTGGGCCGCGGGGTCACCCACGGGTGCCGTCCCTGCAGCTCCCGCGGCTCTGCCTCCGCAGGGACCCCCAAAGGGATGGATTTCAACGCGGTGCGGGAGACGCTGCTGGCGGTGCGGGGCGTGGAGGCCGTGCACAGCCTGCACATCTGGGCGCTGACGGCGGCGCAGCCGCTGCTCTCGGTGCACATCGCCATCAGTGAGTGTCACAATGTTGGGGGGGGAGGGCACGCCCGCACCCCGACATCCCCAAATTTTCCTCTCGCAGACGCGGCTGCCAGCGCGCAGGAGGTGCTGGAGGAGGCCAGCTCCCGGCTGCAGGGCGCCTTCCGCTTCCACACCACCACTATCCAGGTGGAGAGCTACTCCGAGGAGATGCGGGACTGCCGGGAATGCCAGCCCCCCCGCGACTGACTCCCGCCCTCGCGTCCCGGGGGGACTTTTCATGTGTGGAAAATAAAGCTGAGCACACGGGGGTGTGTGGGGGGATGTTGGGTCTGGCTGTTATCTCGGGTATCTGTAGGAGCCAAGGACAGACCCGAGGCTGTGGCAGCCTGAGAGCGGCTGTTGGAGGCCAACCACCTAATATTCCCTATTTCCATTCAGCTGGGAGGAAAAGCAGCTGAAACACCCCTTTTCCCTTCTCCGGGGAGCGCTGCGAGGCAGCAAGGCGCTGGGCTGCCCAGGGACTGCGGGGGACGCAGCTGGAGGGAGGAACGGAGGTCACACACACCTCTTATCGCTCCTCTGTTTGCCCTCGGGAAGGTGAAGGACTCGCCCTCCCCGCAGGGCTGGGAGGGCTGCCGGGGTTATTGCCAGGGTGCCGATGGCAGAAGTGTTGGAGCATCCCAGCGCTGGTGCTCCCTATGCTCCCAGTGCTTCCCCACATCCCACAGCCACCATCCGGATCCTACCTCTCCACCCTCCTTTATTGCACTGGTAAAACCCAATAACGAGTAAAACCCCGTCAGCAGCGACCGCCTGCTCCCGGAGGGCTCCGTGCGCCGGGAACGGGGAGCCCGGAGCCGGTCCCGACCCCCGCAGCCCTCACGGCTTCTCCAAGCTTGGGTATTTCTTGCGCAGGACGGAGACCTGGTCCTTGAAGAGGACGGGGTCGAGGCGCAGCTGGGAGGACATCAGGGGCATGTGGCCAAACCAGTCGGCCAACTGGTTGAGGCAGTCCTGCCGCTGGGAGAAACGCCGGCTGCCGGCCGTGCCCTTCACCTCGGCGGGAGCAGAGTGCGGGGCTGAGGGGCTCCGCTGCCCGGGCGGGGGGGTCCCCGCAGCCCCATCCCTGCACTCTGCCTGCTGGGCCACCACCTCCTTGTGCTGCTTCCGCTGGGTCACCTTGATGGGCGGCAGCTTGGTGACGGCGGCCACCAGGACGTTCATCAGGATGTCCTCGCAGGCGGCCAGCCCGTCCACCAGCTCCCGCAGCCCCACGGGCAGGTACTCGGTGAAGAGGCTGTGGTAATACCTGGGGGGAGAGCGGGGTGAAGGGCAGGATGCGGCCGAGCTCCCCGGCCCCCCAGCCCCTCCCCGGCCGGGTACCTGTGGTAGAAGGCGGCAGCCGTGAGGACGATGGAGAGCTCGTTGGTCCATTTGGAGGTGTAGCCCCAGCGCCCCTGCTCGGGATCCCAGAAGTGGCTCTGCGTGGGGAAGCCCACGATGCGCTCGGGGAAGCTGCGCCACGCCAAGAAGGCAAAGTCCACCTGGCACGGGATGGGCACGGTGTCACCCACCGCGGTGTCACCCACCACGGGCACCTGCGGGAGGCGATCACCGCTGCCCCTGCAGGACGCGGGGACATGGGGACAGCCCTGTGGTGACCACTGAGCATCCGAGGGACCCGGGAGCATGGCCTCACCTCGCTGGTGGAGAGGCTGGTGTCCTCGTTCAGGCTCAGCACCGCGTCCGTGTGGATGGCCTCGAAGGGGAAGAAGCGGTCGCTGAGCTGTGGAGAGAGGAAAGACAGGTTGGGCTGTGCCGTGGGGCGGCTGCTCCAGATCCCTGCCCGCGCCCCAGACCCCTGCCTGCGTCCTGCCCCTCTCACCTTCCTCCTGCCCTGGATGATGGTCAGAGGCACGGTGGTCTGGGGCCATTTCCCGCTCGGGGGTGGTGGCTTCTCACAGCTCCACAGCACCACGATCTGCAAGGGGGAGGACAGGTGTGTCGGGAGGGGTTGGGTGGGTTCTCTGCAGTGGGATCTGATCCAGCCCAGACCATCCCAAAACCGGCAGTTTGGACCAGGATAAACCCCCAGGTGGTCCCACCTCCACCCCGAACGGCTGGGGACACAGCTCCGCCCACCCAAAGGTGACACTATCAGCCACCCTCTCCCACCCCTAAACCCACCCATCCCCTTCCCGATCCACAGGACCCGGCCCCGTCATCCCGCCGGATCCCTGGGAGCTGCACCGAGTGACGCGGGACTCAGCTCCGCCCACCTGGGCGCAGTACTGGGATCCAGAGACGGCTCGGATGAGCCTGAGGATGGGCTGGGACAGGGACCCTGCCTGCGAGACCGCCCGGATGAGAGCCGTGAACTTCTTGGAGGGGCTGTAGCCTGAAAAAAGGGTGGGAAAGGACAGGAGTTGTGGCACGCCCCGAGTTCGCCGTGCTCAGCCGGGGCGGGCAGGATCCTACCGTGCTGCAGGTAGTAGAAGGGAAAATCCCCGAGGTAGGTGGAGAAGTCAGGCAGGACCAGGAGCCCCCCGGGCAGTGAGTTCCAGAGGAAGCGGGAGCGAGAGCGGTATGGAGACAGCCGGTCCTTGATGATCTGCCAGAGGCCCGAGTGATGTTCCCAGCACCCCGGCTGTGACCCTGGCAGCTGGGGAGGGGGGCTCGGGGTGGAGGCCTCACCTCCAGCGTGGTGTGCACGATCTTGTCCACGGAGGAGAAGTAGGCATCCCACAGGACCTGGGTCTGCTGCTGGAAAGCCAGCACGCGCTCCGGGTGGATGCAGCGCACGGCGGAGGGGATCTGTGCCGGGCAGGAGCAGCAGGGTCCTCACCTCAGCTTCCCCCCAGCTGGGATCCTCAGCTCTGCCACCTCCAACTATCCCAACCGTCCCAAGGAATGGCCCCTGCCCAAGGATGTGGTGCCACCATCCCCCTGTGATGCTGCACCTCCTCTCCCTGGAGCAGCATCGGGCCCAGGATTCCCGAGGGTTTGTGCCTGGGAAGATGCCCCACACCTTTCCCCCGAGATGAACGGTGCCCCAGGACTGCAGCTGGAGTGGGATCCCCATTCCAGGCTGGGTCAGACCCTCCTGCATCTGCCCACAGGAGCACTGCCAGGCTCAGGTGTGAGGGGTTCACCCCCAGACTTGCCTGGGGGCTCCACCACCACTGGCATTAGGACTGGGGGTCTCACGCCCAGCGTGGGGCAGGATCTGAACACGGTACCTGCAGCAGGAGCCTCTCGCTGCCCATGACAGCAGCTTTGCCCCAGTCGATGGCCTCGGCAAAGGGCAGCTCCCAGCCGTCGCTCAGGAGCACCGGGATGCAGGCGGCCTGTGGAGGGACCCCGCAGGCTGGGACAGAGCCCCCAGACCCCGGTGAGGGGGTCCCCCGTCCCCCTGCCCACCCTGTACCTGCAGAGCCTCGAGGAAGCGAAAGGAGCCCAAGCGCCTGCCCCGGGGCACGATGCAGAAGGTGGAGTTGTGCAGCAGCTCCTGGTAGTCAAACCTGGGGTGGGAGATGGGGTGGGGGTCAGGCATGGCCCCCTCCCCTCCTGTGAGCATCCCGGGGCGTGCTGCTGGCACCTGGCAGGTGTGGAGCCAACCCGAGGCAGCGTTAGGATCGGTTTGGACTGATTTTGGCTCTGAACATCCCTGGTTTTGTGGGAACAGAGATCTCCTGGGTGATGAAGGGATCCCTTAAGGAAGGGGGGTCAGGATAGGACCCCAGTGCCCTTCGAAGGCACCACCCAGCTCCTCCCACCCTCCAGCAGTGACACCCCACGCGAACCCCCCGAGCCCGAAACTGCAGCGACTCCTTTGCCGTGCCCAGACTTGCTGGGCAGGACCAGCCCTGCCTGCCCTGGCAGCGTTCGGGGGGGGCAGTGGGTGCCGGCAGCGTGGCCCCCCCGGCCGGGCTCGCCCGTGGGGCTGTCAAAGCCCCTTCTGTGCCGCGGTGGGGAGAGGCTCGGCCGCTGCCGGGTCCCTGCGGCCGCGCCGGAAAATCCAATATTGACTTTAGGTCGGGACAGACCCCGTCTGTTCCTGCCCGCGGGGAGGGGCAGCCGGTCCTGGATGGGCTGGGGGGGGACTCGCATGGTTCCGCCGGGTGGGTAGGAGGTCAAAAAGCGCCCTGGAAATGTGTTGGTCCCCAGGAGGAAGGGTCTCCCCGCGGTGGGAACGTGGTGCTGGTGCCAGGCTGGGAGCTGAGGCTGTGTCACCTCCGCGGGTGCTGGAGCACTCCGGCGCGTCCCGGCACTCCGGGATGTGGGAAATCAGCCCCAAAGCCAAGGCACAGAGTTTTACAATAAAATCCGCCTCTGGATGAACCTCCCCAGTGTCTGCAAAGGATGCCAAAACCCTCTACTCGTTAACACCCGAACTCCTGGCCGGGCAACCGGAGCGGCGACACCGCCCAGACCCCGCCATGAAACCACAGCAGCGACAGCCACATCCCCGGGGCCGGAGCCGGCTGTCACCTCTCCTCGGGGACCCCGAACCCTGCCATGACCCCCGGCAGCTCCGGGGGGCCATTCCCGCTGCCGGGGCTGGGTGGGCAGCGGGACCCGTCCCGGGGGGCGGCTTCCCCTCGCCGGCAGCCGCGGTGCCGTGGGGAGGCTGGCGCCGGCCGGGCTGCGGGGCCGAAGCCTCCCGATGGAAATACTTTGCTCCTGACGCGCTGCGGTTTCCGGGCAATCGCCGTCAGGGCTTCCTTGTTTTGTCAGGAGCCGGGACGGGCGCCCGGCTCCCTTCGCCAGGCCCCTCCGTGGCTCCGGCCGGGCACGGTGCCACCGGCACCGGCGGCTCCACAGAGCCTTTCGCAGCCCGCGCTGACTGCTCCGAACGCGGGGCAGCGGGGCCGCTCCGCAGCGCTGCCACAAGCCGCCCTTTATCCCAGCACAGAACCGGACTGTTCGGGGCAGCCCCTCGGGCATGAGGAGGATGATGGAACCCCCAGCAGGGCCTTCCTCTGCCCCCGGGGCTGCCTCCACCGTGACAGCACCCGACACACCGGGGGAACGGAGCCGCCGGGGTCTCACTTTGCCAATTGCGGTGTGTCCCCTCCCCTGCCCGAGCCTGGGAACATCTCCCGGGGCAGGAGGGCATCAATCCCCGGGGGAGGTCGGGCAGAGCTGGCTCTGACAGAGATGCCGGTGGTTTCTTGCCCGGTGTCCCACAGGGACGAGCAGGGTGGCGGAGGCACGGGGTCACACACGAGCACGCTGCCCTGTGCCACGTGTCCCCCATCGATCCGCTGCCCAAAGCCATCCTGGGAGAGGTGTAAAGCTCCCTGTATTTGCAAACAGCATTAGGGGATTACCTGGGTGGGCGGGTGGGGGGGAATTCTCATCCCGCTGCCCCCTGGCACAGCGTGGGGCTGACCTTGGGCCCCCTGTCCTGCCAACCCCACTGTCCTGCAATGCCCCATCCCAAAAAGACTTTGCTGCAAGTGCTGACCCTGCTGGGCCGGTGGCACCCTCCAGACAGGGCCATGTGGTGCCTGACCTATCCCAAAGCCCCGGCTAATCCTAGGGCCAGCACCCCAGTTCCACTTTTACCTCCCGGCACCTCCTAAGACGCTTTGAGGATGATGCCCAACGTGGCCTCTCCCCATCTGCTCTCCAGCCGGGTGGCTGGGGGATGTCCCCAGGCAGTGGGATGGGGACCTGCACGTTGTCTGTGGGATGGGGTCTGTGTTGTAGTGGGATGGGGAGGTGAGGAGCTGCATGGAACCCTGCAGCATGGAACTCCCCAAACTCACAGAACTTCGTCCCCCCATCTTTTGCACCAGTGTGTCCATCACACGCTGCTGCCACCATGTCCTTTTGTGATGGGGGACGCACGGGGACCCCCACCCACCACCACCAATTAAGCTCGGGGCTGCCCACACTGGGACGCCCACAGACCCGCCAGTTTTGTGGGATATTCAGTGGAGCCAGTGAGGGGGGGATGTTTTGGGCTCATCTCCAAGAGAAACGTTTATGTTGGGGGAGAGCGGGAGGGGGGAGAAGAAAAGCGTCATTCATCAGCGTTCGGAAAAAGGGAAATCGTATTAGAGGCAGTGGCAGCGATTGCAGATAAGAGCCGCTCTCGCCAGATTACTCCAACTTTAATACAGAGCAGGAAAGCCCTGGGCAGTCAGCGCCTCGCTCCCCACTGCGCAATGAAACCCTCATCCATTTCAGGAGAGCCCTAAACCTCCCTCTCTGCAGGGCCAGCAGTCACAGACAGACATGACAGACGGTCACGGCTGCATCCCGCGGAGAGGCAGGAACATTTATGGGTGTCCCACCGCCCCGGACCCTCCTTCCCCGCCCCATCTCTGACTCACCTTTCGTAGTCGACGTTATCCTTGTCACAGCGCGTGTCCTTGTGCTTCTCCCAGTCCTTGCCGTGCTTGCAGGTGGTGAGGGAGATGATGTCCTTCCCGTTGTGGATGTGGTGCAGCGCGTTGCGCGTGCCGGAGCCGATGCCGGTCAGGTACCGCTTCCCCTTGAACACCAACAGGTATTTCTTTTTGGGGGGCACCGAGTCGTGGTACAACCAGCCCCTGGCCCCGCCGCGCTGCGGGTGGTCCTTGGAGAACAGAGGGATGGAGACGTCGAAGCCGGGCCGGAAGCTCTCGGTGTCGAAGCTGGCTTTGGCCAGCATGGCCTGGCCGATGTCGAAGCCCAGGTCCCCGGTGTAGCTGGGCCAGGTGCCCGAGTAGAGGTTGAAGATGAGGTGGTTCCGGCCGCCGTTCCAGAGCGGGAAGCCGCGGATTTTCTCATCCACGTTCCGGACGTACTGGCCCGAGAGGTGGTCGCGGTCCAGCGTGTCGATGCTGAGGATGAACAGACAGGCTTCCTCGGGGTTCAGGGTGTGGTAGCGGGAGCGCTCGATGGAGCTCAGGATTTTGCCGTAGGTCTCCGAGATGGGCTGGCCCCGCTCCTGGGGGTAGGTGAACACTTTGAAGCCGTGCCTCTCGCACCTGGAGAAGTCGAAGCAGGTTTCCATCCGGCATCTGCTGCTCCCGTAGACGCTCAGCCACGCCGCGCGCCGCTGCCGGGGGGACAGCAGGGAAGGGTCCCCATCCCTCTGCAGCTCCTCGGGGTCCGCAAAGCTTTTGAGGAGGGACCGATCCGTCCAGTGGGGCCAGTTCCTCCGGGCTTCGGCTTTCCTCCCGGAAAAGAAAGCGAGATGGCGCAGCTGGTCCCCTCCAAAGAAGAGAAGCAGGAGCCAAGAGGCAAGGAAAGTCAGGAAAATGTATTTCTTCCTGGTCTGCATAGGTTCACACGCAGCCCCAGCTCCTCATCGGGCTCAGACGGGTGCCAGAGTCCGGTCGAGAGGCCGATGTCCCAAACCCCAAGTGGGTGGTGGGACAGCTCCTGGCCCCCAGCGATTGTCCTTACAGTGTGTGACAAACCCCACTCGCTGCCCGCTCTGCCTGGGGCTCTGGGGCTGTGCTGGTTTTTCGGGACCGGCTGCAGAGCAGAGCCCGGTGCCCCGGTGTCCCAGCCGCTCACTTCTCCGGGCCCCCGAGCCGCGACAATGACATTTCCACCGCTTGGCCCAGCTTCAAATCCCTGGGGAAAGGGAGAGGTCGCGTCGTCACCGTCCTGTCGCTGCCAGTAGTATCACCACAAGTGGTTCCACACATCCCTGCGGCAGGACCCCCCTCCCCAGCCCCCTTGGGAATAAAACTCTGGGAATAAACCCTCCCGCAGCCACCGGAGCCCCCGTCTCTCCAACCTGCTCCTTCCCTGCCCGGTCCCCCCGTTACCTTCGGGGACTCGCGGCCCCGGGTGGGTGTCGGGCCGCCGTGTCCCGGAGCCCCGATCGCCGGCTGCCCGTGGCTCCGGGCTGCATCCCCGGCCGGGGAAGGCGGCGGAGCAGCCGCCGAGCCGCCCCGCGGGGGTCCCGGTGCGCGGCCGGGCGGAGGAGCCGCTGCGGGAG
>VZTF01009819.1:329678-344302 GCA_013397755.1 Cnemophilus loriae | reverse complement strand
GGAAGGAGGAGGGAGCGGGTTGGGGTCCCTGGGGTGGGGGACGGACGCTGACGCAGTGTCTGTGCCCAGGCTCGGCTGCGGCAGCATGGGGGGGATGCTGGCGCTGCCCCCGGGGCAGGGACCCCACCAGGTGGGCTGCACGGATGTCATGGTGGGCCACACGCGGCAGGTACGGGGATGGGGACAGGGATGAGGATGGGGACAGGGACAGGCTAACATGCAGAGCAGGGTGGCTGCGGCCAGCTGGTTTCAGACATGGCCACCACCCTCTGCGCTGTCCCCACCGTGTCCCCCTTCCCTGTCTCCCTCAGGGGCTCTTCCTTCGCCTCTTCTACCCCTGCCTGCCCCGGGCAGGGGCCGTGCAGCCGCTCTGGATCCCGCGCTCCGAGTACTGCGGGGGCCTGGCCGATGTCACCCTCGGCTGCCGCTGGTGCTCGGCCCTGCTCAGCATCGCCATCGGTGAGGGGGGACATCCCCACCCTGGGGGCTCCCCGTTCCTTAGGGACCCCCGCCCTGGATGGGGATTCCTTAGGGACCCCCTCCGTGGTGGGTTCAAGCTCACCCCCTGTGCCTGGGGGGATGCTGCAGGCAGAGCTGGAGCCGAGCAGGGACCTGCTCCAGCAGCAGTACCCACTGCCCGTGCCCCCCCTTTCCTGGGGGTTTCTCCTCCCTGCAGGCTCCTGCAAAGTCCCAGTGAGCTGGAATGGGCCTTTCAAGCCCTGCAGCAGTGGGTACCCCTTGATCATCTTCTCCCACGGCCTGGGAGCCTTTCGGTAAGATGAGCCCTGAGCAGGGCTGGGGGTGCTGAGCCCCTTCCCGGGCCTGGGACAGGGATGTGGGGGGCCCTCCATGGCCCCACTCAGACCTGCCCTGACCCCTCTGCTCCCATCTCCCTTGCAGGACCTTGTACTCCTCACTCTGTACGGAGTTGGCGTCCCAGGGCTTCGTGGTGGCAGCGCTGGAGCACAGGTGGGTGCCCAGGTCCCCACCAAATTCTTGCTGGGGCTGGTGGGACATTGTGCCCCAGGGGGAGCTGCCGGTGTCCCCTTCCCTCCTGCCCCCACAGGGACCATTCTGCTGCCACCACCTATTTCTGCACGGCAGAGGCTGGGACAGAGGAGTGGATCCCCTTCCAACAGGTGCCCCAAGGGCAGAAGGAGTTTTATTTCCGAAACAAGCAGGTACCAGGGCGGGGGGTTCAGGGTGGGCAGGGGGGAGGTCTGAAATCCCTCCTGCGAGCAGAGCTGGCCCTGCATCCCTGGGGATGCTCTTCCCGATCCTGGACTGCCACGATGCTGGGGCTGAGCTTTCTCCTTGGAGATGAGAAAAATCTGTTCAGCCTGTTTCTCTCTGCTTCCCGGGGTCCGTCTGTCCAGCTCCAGCTGACCCTGGCAGGAGCCGGGCTGGGCTTTGCCATGTCCCTGGATAACGTCCCCCACGCCCCGGGGAGGGCAGGACTCTGTGCCCAGCCCAGCTCTGCACCGGCTGCTGGGTTTGTTCCCACTCGGATTTTTGTCTCTCTGGGATTATCCTGGACAGCTGCTTGCTGGGGAGCAGGAAGGTTTCCTGCTGAGCCAAGTTCCCCCCCTCTGTTTGTATCTGCCTCATTTAAAAGGACAACAGCAAGTGAAGATTAGTCGTGGAAAAGCTCTCTAGGAACGGAGGTGCTTTTGGCAGCCTTAAATCACCTCCCAGCCTGTTATTTTTGTGTGTGCTCTGCCTCATGGCACATTGCACAGAAAAGGGAAACAGTTCTGAACCCACGAGCAGAAATGGTGAGGGAGAAAGAGAAATAAATGATAAATAGAAGGAAAGAATTGTCGTGTCAATCTCCATTCTGGCATTTTCTGTGTTGCAGGGAGGAGGAGAGAGATTTTCACTGCAGTTTTTTGTCACTTGTCACCTTAAATGTGACAGACACCAGCACTGGTGTCCCTAGGGCAGCTGAGGACGTGGCCTCAAAGTCAGGGCATCCTCGCCCTGAATCATTTGGGATTTTAGGATGCTCCTGGGTGGAGCCCCTGAGCTGAGTTTTAGGGGGACACCCAGGTTTGCTCATGGGATAGGGGGCCTGGGATCCCCGTGGGGGTTTGGAGCAGGGGGTGGCTCGGCTGGGGGGCAGCTGGTGAGGATCCTGGGCTCTCCCTCCTCTGCTTCCTCCCCGGAGCAGAGGCGTTTGCTCATCTCCAGCTGCCTGCTACCAGATTAACTGAATTAAAAACAAACACCAAAAAGAAACCATCCCAACAAATGCTCTGTATCCCGGTGGGAGCCGCGGCGCTGCCGCCTCGCGCCTGCTTTGGTGTTTGTTGCCGTTCAGGGAGAGCCCCATCGGAGAGAAGCGCTGGAGGAACGAGCCTGGGTGGGCACGGGGTGAAGATCTGACCCCAGATTCGTGGGTTGGAGGATCTGGGTTTACCAGGGAGGTGCTGACTGTTCCAGGTGCACCAGCGAGCGCAGGAATGCGTGCAGGCGCTGCGGCTCTTCCGGGGCATCGCCGGCGGCAGATCCATCCCGAACGTCCTTCACCAGAACTGGGATCTCTCCGTGCTGAAGGTATCTGGCTCTGGCTGGGGAAGGCTCTGGGTGCCCCTTGGTGGCAGGATCAGTCCTGGCTGCCCGAGACTTTCCCTCCTGGGAGAAGAAGGGTCCGTGCAGAGCCCCAGCCTTCCACCCCTCGGCTCCTCGGAGCCTCCCCTCCCCTCTCCGCCCCTGTGGGCACCGGGCAGCCAGGGCCCATCACACCAGCAGTGGGATGTGGCATTTTCCTCCCTTGCAGGGAGACTTTGCTAATCTTCCCTTGGCTTTTTCTTCCCTAATTAGCGACCTGCAGCCGCGAGGTTTGGGCTCAGGCTCCTCAGCCCTCTCCTTTTTGCAGGACAGCCTTGATCTGACCAAAGTGGCCGTCATGGGCCATTCCTTCGGGGGGGTGACAGCGGTGCTGGCCTTGGTGAAGGAGCCCAGCTTCAGGTAAGGCATGGCAGGGACAAGGAGCTGCAGAGGCTGCGGGGACACGGGGCTCATCCCGGTGGGAAGAGGAGCCGCGGTGGGTGCCTGTCCTGCTCCAGGTGTGCCGTGGCTCTGGATGCCTGGATGTTCCCTCTGGAGAACCTGCTGTACCCGGAGGTGCCCAAGCCCGTGCTCTTCATCAACACCGAGAAGTTCCAGACTCTGGAGAGCGTTGCCAAAATGAAGAGGTTGAGCTCCAGAAACAGCCAGACAAGGATTGTGACCGTGCTGTGAGCCAGGGGCTGGCACCCACCCACTGCAGGGAGCACCTGTGGGTGTCCCAGCAGGAAAACCTCTGGGTTCTGATGAACATCCCTCCCCTGTCCAGGGGAACCGTGCACGAGGACCAGACTGACTTTGCCTTCCTCCCTGGGAAGCTCTTCAGCCGCGTCTTCGGCACGAGGGGGACCCTGGAGCCCCACAAGGCTCTGGCCATCACCAGCCGGGCGGCTCTGGCCTTCCTGCAGAGGCACCTCAGTACGGCCCAGGGTGGAGGGGCAGGGTGGGGGCTTGGGGGGCACGAGAGCTCGCCAGTTTGGGGGGCTGTGGGGTGGCCACTTCTCCCCAGGGCTTGGGGCTGGTGCTTCCCAAAGCACAGGGGTCCAGTGGCTGCCCCGTGGGGGCTCCTGGCAAGGCTGTGGTGGCCCTGTCACCTGGAGGGGAGGCCGTGGTAACCCTGTCACCGTCTGTGCCCCGTGCAGAGCTGGAGCAGGAGTTTGGTCAGTGGGACGAGCTCCTGGAAGGCGTCGGGGACTCGGTGGTTCCGGACGTGCCGTTCGGCCGCTCGCACCTGTAGCTGCTCCGAGGGCGCTGCTGGCAGCTGGGACTGGGAAAGTGACTCCTTCTTGCCCAGAATGGAGGAGCCAGGAAGGGCAGGAGGACCCCTGAGGAGAGCAGGACCTGGGGACAGTGCTCGTGGTGACCGAGGTGCTCAGGGAATGTGCCAGGAGAGCCCTCCCTGCTCACGTGCCTGCACTGAGGGAATAAAATCCCCAGGGATGAAGACTGAGTTGGCTGTTGCAGAGTAATAAAAGCACAGAGGGGGCTGGGTCGGAAGGGCCTTTAAAAACCTTCCCCATCTTCGCTGTGGGCTGGGGGTGGTTCAGCCACAGCTAAAAGAGATGCAGCATCAGGGCTCCAAGCACAAGGGTAAGGAAAATCCTATAATTGTCGTGGAAAGCCGTGCAGATGGCTGACTCCATGCCTAAACTCTGCAGGGGGAAAGAACGAGGATGCTTTTCAGCGGGCTGAGTGGAAGGAGGAGTCTCTGAGCACGCCGGCAGCGCAGGGATGTGGGATGGGGACTGGGATCGGCCTCGGGGGTGGGAGGGAAAGAGCCCAGCCCGGCCGCGCAGCACGAACAGCGATGCGGCCGCGAGCAGGGGCGTGCTGGCAGCGGCAGTAAAGCTTCGGGAGTGCCCGCAGCACATCCCCGGCTCACAGCAGAGGTGTCAGGGGTGCGTTTTGAGGGGGTGTGATCCTCGGCCATCCCGAGGTACGGCTGTAGCCGGGGGAGCTGCAGGGATTTGTCCCTCAGAGCCCCTGCCCGGGGTCCTCCTGGCTCTGTGGTGGCAGAGGCAGCGGGATCCTGGACCCGCCGCCTCGGCAGTTGCCGGGAGCAGCCCGCTCCTGCCGCACCATCTGCCCGTGCATTGTCCCCGCCGCCGCGCTGCGCTCCTGGGGACGCCGCGATGGTGGCGGCAGCTCCGTCCCCTGCCGTCCCGGACAGGAGCTGCAGGGACAGTGGGTGACACGAGCGCCAGCAAAGCGCGTTCCCAGGGGAGGAGGGAATGGAAGAGCAGCGCCTCGCTCCGCCAGTGCCCGACTTATCCTTGTCACCGTGACGGCAGCGTCCTCACCTCCCAGCCACCGAGGGAAGGACAAGCCCTGGGGCTGAGGATGCTCCAGGATGGCCTGGGGGGAAGGCACGGCACCAGAGGGGACATCCCTCAGCAGAGGGGACATCCTGAGCAGACAGGACATCATCTGTAATGCCTCCTCCGCTCCCCAGTGGCACACAAAGGACTGATGTGAGCAGGACCACAAGACCCCGCCGCTTTTAAGCCTTCCAGATATTAATTTTTAAATGTTTTACACCTAAACCAGCGTTTCTAGCCCTGGGCTGAGGCTGGGATGTGGCAGCCCGTGGGGACAGGGCTGTGCTGCCGTGCTGGGGTGGCTGGGGGACATTCAAGGTCGCGGGATGTGACGAATCGCGCGGCTGAGCCGGGAGGGACGCGCAGAGCCCGACAGGTCCCGCTTTCCCGCTTTAACTGAGAGACAGTGGCTGGTGCAGAAATCAAATCCCATTTTCCTGCCGGGATTGGCGGGGCCGGGCTCAGCTCTGGCAGCCACAGGGGAGCGGCCCGGGGTGGCACAGCTGAGACAGGCTGGAAATTCTGCAGGGCTCTTATGTAAAGGCTTTCGAGAGGGGGTGGCACACACCGGCTCTGCTCAGGGGGGCTCTGGCGTTCGTTAACCCTTTGGTTCACGGGGAGATGCTCGTCCCCGTCCCCGGTGGGGCTGGGGGAGCAGGGGAGCAGGCAGGGATCCTCCTCTCGGGCCCCACATCCCTCTGCTCCCGCTGCAGAGCTGCCCACCGCCACATTCCCACACAGGTTTTGGGCCTCTGAAGAAAAATCCTGCCAGAAAAGAGTTCAAAAAAGCCCCGGGGCCGCTTGGGCAGGGCAGACACCCGCCTCCCTCTTCTCCATCGGCCTCTCTGTTCTGTGTGGGATGTACGGTGCAGGAGCCCTCGCAGGGCATTCTCCCAATTCACTGAGTCACTGCATCTGCTCTAAAACCCAGCCCGGAGCCGTCTCCTCGCCCAGGCTCCCTCCCGAGCAGTGCTATGCCCCAAATCTCCGTTACGGCTGCAGCCCGGGGCCGGGGCAGCGGCCGTGAAGGGTGCGGCGCAAATCCCGGCCGAGCTCACAGGGAAAGTGTTTTCCCTGGCGTGCTCCAGTCCCAGCCCCACGCAGCCGCTGGGATGGGGGAGAGAATCGGAAAGCTGAGGAAACCTGTGGGTTGAGATGAAGACAGTTTAATAGGGAAAGCAAAAGCTGTGTGTGCAAGCAGGGGGAAGCCAGGAATTCATTCCCCGCTTCCCACGGGCAAGCAGGGCTTCAGCCACTTCCGAAGATGAGCTGGGAAGACAAACCCATCACTCCCAATGTTCCCCCCTTCATCCTTCCTCCTCCTGAGTTATGCCCTGAGAATGGTCTGGGATATCCCTGGGGTCAGTTGGGGTCACCTGTCCCGGCCGTGTCCCCTCCAAACTCCCTGTGCACCCCCAGCCTGGTCCCTGGGGGTGACACGAGGACCAGGAAAGGTCTTGGCACTGCTCAAAGGCTGCTCAGAGACAACAAAACATCTCTGTGTTATCAACCCAGCACAAACCCAAACACGGCCCCAGCCCAGCCATTGCACGGAAATTAACCCTGCCCCGGCCCGAACCCAGCACATCCCGGCACCCCAGCTTGCTGGGGTTGCTCTGCTGGGCCTGGGAGAGGGGCAAGGAAGGGACCGGGAGAGCTCAGCCAGGGACCAAGACCATTCCCAGTGACAGGATGGGAATCTCTGGGGTGTCCTGGGCTGCTCCAGGCTGCCTGTGCCACACCGGGAGGTTTTGTGGCAAAAAGCAGGAGTTAAAGGTTATCCCAGGATGCGATCTGCCTCCAGCAGCAGCTCTGGGCTGCCAGCACAGGGGTTGGGGTTTGGATGTGAACTAGGGGGTTTTACAGCCCTAAATCCAGAGGGGGTTTGTTTCTCAGGGATGTGAGAAGGAAACACCGACCCCGCTCCTTTGGGGGGTCAGCCCTGGGAGCCCCCACACGCAGGACGGCAGCCCCAGGGATGTTGGAAGGGTTCCCTTCCAGCCAAGCATCCCAGTGTGCCTGCCCTGCGCCGATATTCAAACCGGTGGCTTTAAAAATAAAAAAAACCCCAAACCCAAACAAAACAAAACCCGCTGCCCATTGATATTCCCCTCACAGCTGTGCTCGCAGCATGGCTGGGGCATGAATGGACACATTCCTTTTCCCCACGGCTTCTCTGCGCTCTCCCACCGAAGCTTCCCACTCCTGGCTCTGAAATCCCACAGCGTCAGCACAGCCCCGGCTCGGAGCTCCTCACATCTCAGAGCTCAGAGCCTCCTTCTGCTCCTGCCCACCCCTCCCTCCCGGGAGCCTCTTCCAGCAGCGGAGCCCTGCTCATCCCCGCAGCAAAGCGGAGCTCCCAGCTCCAGCCCTCGCTGCCATTTACAGAAAACCTCATTTGCTCAATTGGAGCTTCCCTGTTGATTTAATTAATGCAAATCCAGCCACGTGTTAAACCTCCTTGTAATTACTGTAAGGCTCTCGTGGTTTTTTGTTGGGATATTTTTTTTTCCTTTTTCTTGTGTTTTTAAGGAAAACAGTGAGGGCTGAATTCACAACAGCCCGTGGAGGTGCAGGGCCCTTCCAGCTGAGCCCAGTGGGAGCAGTGGGGACACACGAGCTCTGGGGGCTCAGTGGCCAGCCCCAAAGACCAGCATGGACACAGGTGCAGTGCTGCCCCAACCCCAACCCCAGGCAGCACCTCCCTGAGCAGAATTCCCTAAATCCCTTTGATTGGTGAGTATTAATTTGCTTTCATGTTGAGTTTTTTTTCCGCTGGAAAAAACCACAACTCTGCTCTGGATGAGATGCCGAAGGAAAATCAAGTTTCTTGCTCTCTGAAGCAAATTTTTATCATCTGATCCTTGAGCTGAGGAGCCTGGATGCTCCCAGTCACGAGGGATTCAGCTCCACGCTGAAATCTTCCCCAGTTCCTCCCACGCTGGGCCCTGGGGCAGGACAGACCCTCGGGATCTGGAGCAGCTCCGAGCTGCAGGCTCAGTGCTCTCCCTGAGAGCGCTCACCGCCCTCCAAAATGCACCACCCCGGGCCAGGAGGGCTCCTGTTCCCACAGCCAGCAGCACCCACGGGATTTTTGAGGCACAATTGTTTTTTCCAGCAGTTTTCCCTCTGCAGCAGAAGCCCCATTTCGGGCTGGAGCTACCCCAGGGATGATTCCTGAACGAACAGGGGGAAAAAGGGCTGAGGAGGGAAACTGAGGGAGAGAAGGGACTGTGTGAGGTCTCTCTGCTCTGAAAAAGCCACTGAGACAGATTGAAATGATGCATTTTGGTCCGGATCCAGCTTTCCCCCATGTTAGGAAGGACAGGCTGAGCTCAGCCTGTGGATGCCAGCTCCTGCCTTTCCCTCAGTGCGATGGAGAGGAAAGTGGGGAGCTGGGTGAGGAGGGGACCCCAAATCCTCCTTTTTAACCCTTTAGCTCACATTTTCACCCCAGAACGTGGTGCTGAGACTGTCAACAGCCCTCCCTGGGTGACACCAGAGCCCCCAAACCCCTTCAGGCTGTCTCGTCCCCTCGTGTTGACCACGACCCTCTGACAACCTTCACCACACCAGGCCTTGGCTGGGGGTTATTTATTTTTAATTTAATTAAAACAAAGCCCTTGTGTTGCCCATCACACGAGGGTGCCTCTCAGGGTGTTGATTTTGGCGTAGAGCAGCAGATTGCTGGTTTATTGTATAAAAGATGGATGTCTTTCAACCAGAAAGTCTGGCTTTGTCTGTTCTCCCAGCCGCAGCGGATCTGTCAGGTTCTTTTGCCTTTTAATTTATATATTGATCTATAACAGGCTCAGATTAGTAGGGGGAAAATAAAGGGATCAAGCAGCACGGAGCAAATGTTAAGTGCAGGTATTGTCTCCGTGCTGGTATTGCTGAGATTCCAGGGGAAGGGAGCAGGGATTAACCCGTTTGGATGCGGAACGCTCGGTGGAGATGGGAGGGGAGCTGCTCGTTGTCCTGAGAGGATCTCAAATGTGGAAACACAGATCTGGACCGAAGTCCAAAGGTGCCATAAAACCCCAACCCAGACTCATTTCCTTGGCTCACAAATCCTGTGGGAAGAGGCCCGCAGTGTCTGATAGGTCCCACCCATAAATACCTACAGATATTCCACGGAAAAATGAGCTGTGGCTCTGGGATCTCCTGCATTCCCTGGATGTGAGGAGGTGGGGACACCTCAAAATTCTGCCTTTTGGTCGGAATTTCAGCCTCGTGCTGTGAGTCTGCAGGACCCAGGCACTTGAGAACTGCAAATCCACCTGTTCCCCAGGCAGGAGAGCTCCTGAAAAATAAAACCCTGCTCCCATTTGGCTGTGCACTGATTTTGCCAGGGAAACTGCTCTGATTTCAGGCGGCCCAAGAGCTCTGCACTGAGAATTGTTTTTGAATTTTGCTCTTTGTGGGAACAGGCTCAGCCTGGGGGCTGTCACGAGCCCATTCATTTTGTTTATTTGATATTGGGGAAGTCATATTCCTTTAAGAGGATTTCCATCCCTCAACTCCTCCCCTCGTGACACTTCCAAGCCACATTTTGTCTTGAAAGGGTGGCAGTATTTTTAACCATATCACGCCAGGGAAGTATTAATAGCACAATGGGCTTGCTGAGCTGCTGGCGGAGCTGAATCCATATTTTAAATTCAAGCAACTAATTAGGAGCTGGGGAATAATTAGTGCTATACCCAGCTTTTCTTCAGCTTCCCCCCCCTCCATTTTCAAAGATCCACGGCAAATGTCTGTGCTGGAATGTTCTGTGGCTGTTGAATATTTCATAGCTCCTCCATGCACTGCTATTCCATGTGGTTGTCAAAATCCCACCGTCTCCTCCGGTGCAGTGGCTGGCTCTGACACTCTGGGAAGGGAATCAGGGCACGGAAAAACCGCAGACCCCGAGCCCTGTCCCTCGTGCTGCCGCCCAGCCCGTCGCGCTCGCGGGGCGACGCAGCTCGCAGCAGCACGGTTATTTTTGAACCCTCGGCAGCGAGATGTTTACGGGCTGCCCGGAATAGCAGAACATCTCGGTGCTCCATATGGAAATGCAAATTTGCAGGCTCGGGTTTGGAGCAGAACGGGGAGAGCGGGGAGGGTGCAGAGAAACGGGTCGAGGCTTGGGAGCGAGGAGATCTCCAGGATGGCTCCCAAAACGTGTTTCTGGACACGGGGCGGGTGGGAGGCAGCACCCGCACGGACCTGGCCCGGTTTTAGGCGGGGAGAACGCACCTGCAGGCACGGGAGCGTCCTGCGGGTGGAGAGAACAACCAGCGCCGGGGCCGCGCCCGCCCGTGGGAGCGGCTGCTGGTGGGAAGCCTCTGCTCTCTAATAATAGCTGGGCTTGTGAAGGAGCCTGTCCCTCGCCCCTGCCTCTCCCCAGCCATCTGTTTCCAAGAAACTCGTGGAATCCGCGTGGCCGAGCTCGGGGCCGCGTTTCTCGGAGGGGCAGCTCGCGGAGCTGAGGGCTGGGGGAGAGCACCGGGCAGGGTCTGGGCCTCTAAACCCCCGTTTTCCTAGGGAATAAAGGGTGGAAAACATCCACGGGCAGGCTGGGAAGGGAATTCTGCTGTTCCTGGCCCAGGCTGGGGCAAAGGCAGATCTGTTTAGGGGAAAGGCCAGACCCTGCTGCAGCGGGGATGAAGCTGCTCGTGCTGAGAACCCCTGACCTCATTTTAGGGTCTGTGGCCCTTTCTGAGTGTTTGGGTATTTTTCAGGAGTGGAACAGTGTTCCTGCAGCCTCTGTCTTTATTTCATTAACATCTTACATTCTTCTTGTGCTCCAGAGCCTTGTCACCCCCATCACCACAGGATTTGGGTATCAGGCAGTGCAGTCCCGTGGCTGCACCTGAAGGGGTGAACGTGACATTTCAGGGCTCTGTTACCCCAAAATCAAAGCAGTTAATTGATATTTCCATCCCTGTCGCTGCAGGCACAGTCGCCATCTGTGCTCAGCTCTTTTCCTTGTCTCATTTAAGGGAGGAATTAACAGATTTCGAGTGAATTTCTCAAAAAAACAACCTGTCTGATCCTCAGAAATTCAATTATTTCCAACAGCGCATTGGGAAGTGTAAATTTATTCCGAAGGGAACATTTTCTTAATGGTGTTTTTCAGCATAAATATAGTACCAGCCTAAACACCTCCAGTAAACAAATATCAATTACCTTAAACGTTTCCTGAGGAAAAGCTTTCATTGTGAAGGAGACACTCCCTAAAAATCTTGGTTTGTTCTTCAGTTCCGTGGGCTCCTCTGCTGCATTTGGATTAAAATGCGTTTTTATCTGAAGATCAAGCATTTTTAAGGTTGGGAAAAACCTCTGAGATCATTGAGTGGATTGAGAGAAATCTCGTAGCCCTTCTCTACCTCTGAGTTCCTTTTAAAATACTGCTTCCTTCAGAAGGCTGGTTATTAAATCCCTCAAACTGATCCACTCAGGTCAAATAATGTATTGGATTTCTAGTTTTAAAATAAACTTTGCTAATTCAGGGCTGTTGCCAGCCCTAGCAAACCCTTGCAAGTATCACTAACAGAGGTGCTCTAAAACATCCTCTGATTAACAAATAAGCTGTCAGTCCCTCCACCACCACGACTGCTTAAGGCTGGCAATTTAATACTCAGAAACCACATTTTCTTATTGGAGATTAAATATTTTTGCAAGTTAAAAGAGCTGCCGTGGGCTGAGTTGTCACCTAATTATGTCAGTCTCTTTGTGGGGTGTTTTGATAAGCACATCAGAGCAGAGGCTTTAATCTTTGGGCTCAATCTGATCACGTCACGTCCCAAAGTCACACCCTGCAGGAGCCCTCTGCTGAGGCCTGGATTCGTGTGCCTCACCCGGAGCAGGGTGGGCTGGGATGGACCTGAGGGGCCTCGGGTTGGGTTTTGGTGGGGTCGAGCCCCCCTGGAGCACTGACAGCGGCTGCCCAGTGGCACGAGGGGCTCGATTTGAAGTGGGTGCTGTTATCACCAGCCCGGATTCTCCACTGGTCGTGTTCCTAATTTGCACAGCCTTTGTCCTTTCTGCCCTGGGAATATCTTCTGCAGGTCCTGCTGTGATCCTTTATTTTCCTCAAAAGGCGTAAATTCATCTGGCACAAATTCATTCTGATGTTAAATTTGGGCTTGAAACGGTGTTTTGCTTCTCCAACCTGTTTTGGGGCTAAATGTGACATGTTGGAGGATGTTTCTCCCACTGCTGCCTCCCCTTTTAGTGGTAAAACTGGAATTAAAGGGAAAAAAAAGCTTTTGTTGGTGATAAGGAATCCAGTAGATAAAAACTACCACAGCCACATGCTGAGGAGGGAAGAGTCTGTTTGGAACCGCAGTAAATGTGTCAATAAACACAAATCAAATGCAAATTAAATAAAAGCTTTTCATACACTCCATTCTCCTCGAGATCAGACAAAAATAAATGCCACATAAACAAGTGGGGTTTATGAAATGCTCCAAAAATAAAACCACTCTTGCAACAAGGCCAGAAAACGAGATCTCCTCCGTGTCTTGCTACCTGCTGGGAGCTCTTGTTTCTCTTTGTGTCACAACAGCGCTCAAAGATTTTGGTTCAAATCAAAACCAGCGGTGGCAGGTGTTGTAAAGGGCTTGGGGAAGAGCCTCATCCTAAAAGATAGGGCATGGAAAATGCCAGAGCTGAGAGCAGATCCCAAATCCTCTCCCCAGCTCATCAATAAGTTGCCTCTTACATAAGAGAGCTCTTACCCGAAGGAAATATTTTTGGCTTTTAAGCCAGTCTGCAAAGGAAGGTAAGCTACAGTCAGATCTTTTTTTATTTTATTTTCTCCTTCATTTCTTTCCCCAGAAAATCAGCTGGGAAGTGCTGGCGTGACTCGTAGCTTTCTCTCAGCCTGCATCCCTCCTTCAGAAGCTGTAAAGGAAATTTCCTCTCCCCACAGGTGACTCAAGGCCCTCACACAGGTACCAGACCACGAGCCCCGAGCCCAGGAAGCCTCGTTTCCTCCGGGAAATCCAAGGATCATCCCAGGATAAGCTCATTGATTTACTCCAAAGCATTAATATTAAAGCCTCCGCCGCACTGTTGGGCTGCACGGGCGGTAATTAATAAATGATAAAGTGAAACACAGGCTGGTGGCAGGGGCTCCTGGCTGCTTTGTCTCCCGCAGCATTTCCTCCAAGCACTCAAGATGTTTCCTTGGGAAACACACGTGTGTTGTGGGTGACACGGATGTGTTTTCCCTGGGATGGAGCCGGGAACCCCACGGAGCTGCCAGGGATGATCCCAAAGGGCCAAGCAGCCGCCTCGGGTTTCAGATTTTGAACCTGGGATCCCTTCAATCCCACAAAAGGGTTCCACCACGCAGCTGGAAAATGGCTCTTCCCATGCCCACTCTGGCAGAAGCCTCTCCCAATTCTAGCAGCTCGGCGGCTGGATGTGGTTTCCATGGAAATAGACGTCAGATCAGCAAAAAACAGGGCAAGTGTTTAAAATAATCTCTGTTTTGAAAGCTTCCTGCCTTTCTGTCACAATATTAACCTTCCGCAAGGTAGGATTCCTCTTTTTTTGGTGCAAAATCCTTGGGGTTTAGAGGGTGCACGGCAAGGGGGGTCCCAGAAAAGTCCTTTTTTTGGGATTCTGGGTGTGGAGGCTGCTGGGCTGGGGCTGTAGCAGAGGATTTTGTTGTGTGTCCATCTGCCTTTTGTGTGGATTGACTCTTGGTGTGGCCGGAGCGGCTGGAGCGTGGAAACCACCACGGGAATTGCACGGGATTCCTTCGTGGGGAACACGTGGGCACGGACTGGATTCGTTCGAAGCACGTTTGGGAGGGAAACACTTCTCTGGAGTTGGCAGTGGTGTTACCTCGGGAAGGGGAACGCTCCCAGGGCGGATCCCCACGGAGCCACCGCGCCCATCCCACGGAATCTGCACAAATGAGGTTTTTTCTGGATGTGCTCGGGCCCACTGGTGTCACCCTAAAGCAGAGGGTGGCCTGGCCCTCAAAACACTGTGGGGCCACAGACCCTCTCCGGGGTCATCCTGTGGTGGCTGTGACTCCGAGGTGACCGAAGGGACACAGTGGTCATCTTGATGATGACCAAGAGCCCTGAAGCTATTGTGGCCCTGAGGTGGCCATGCCGTTACATAGGTGACCATGCCTCTGAGATGACCATGGATCTGAGGTGACCATGGATGTGAGGTGACCATGGATCTGAGGTGACCGTGGATGTGAGGTCACCATGATCTTGTGGTGACCATGGCTCTGTGGTGACCATGGCTTTGAGATGACCATGGCTTTGAGATGACCATGGCCATGAGGTGAACATGGCTCTGCGGTGACCATGGCCATGAGGTGAACATGGCTCTGCGGTGACCACGGCTTTGAGATGACCATGGCCATGAGGTGACCATGGCTGTGTGGTGACCATGGATCTGAGGTGACCGTGGCCATGAGGTGGCCGCAGCTCTGGTCATCCCAGCCAGAGCTCCACTCCCACCATTCCCCCTGTCGGGCTGGACACCGCTGACCACAGCACTGGCCCTGATGCCCCTGTCCTCCCCACCGCTGGGGTGAGACACAAAGGGAGTCCCGGCAGCTCTGGGAGCAGGAGCGGGATCCCAGCGCGTGCCTCTGGGGGCCGGGAGGTCCCTGGGGGCCGGGGGGCGTCGCGGTTCGGCCCCGCACCCCCGGCCCGTCCCGGGCCAAGCGCGGGGGCCGCCGCCCACCGCCGGGGGCGAACTACAACTCCCGGCATGCCC
>VZTF01009819.1:295784-319086 GCA_013397755.1 Cnemophilus loriae | reverse complement strand
CTGGAGAAGGGGAGGCTGAGAGGGGATCCCATCAATCCATAAAACATCCCCAGGGGCTGTCAGAGGATGGTGCCAGGCTCTGTTCAGGGACAGGACGAGGAACCATGGCCATAAACTAAACCACAACGAGTTCCACCTCAACAGGAGGAAGAACTTTCTTTCCATGAGGGTGGCAGAGCCCTGGAACAGCTGCCCAGGGAGGGCTGGAGTCTCCCTCTGTGGGGACATCCCAAACCCACCTGGACGTGTTCCTGCGTCACCTGCTCTGGGTGACCCTGCCTGGGCAGGGGTGGGACTGGGTGATCTCCAGGGGTCCCTTCCGGCCCCAGCTATTCTGGGATTTCCAACCCAA
Organism: Cnemophilus loriae; assembly: GCA_013397755.1. NCBI lineage: Eukaryota > Metazoa > Chordata > Aves > Passeriformes > Corvidae > Cnemophilus > Cnemophilus loriae. The sequence continues at coordinate 318,734 of VZTF01009819.1, read as the reverse complement.
GTGACTCTGATGCTGTTTAATGAAGGTGGGAGCTGTGCCACAGCGCTGGCAGAGCGGTAGAGTTGGTTTTATTTTAATATTTTTCACTTGTTTCTTGCCGCAGCCCCTCAGCGCCAAGCTCAAGGCACCCACCCGAGCTGCCGAGAGGAAACCCAGGCCGGTGCCGCTCCCACAGCCTGGCACCAGGCAAACCACCATCCCCAGCTTCTTCAGCCCCCACACAGGTACCTGGGCCCCAGGGGAAGGAGGTTCAGGTGTTCAGTCCCATCTCTCACCTCTTGGCAGCTTTGCTGGCCAGAAAAGTTCATTTTCTGGTGCAGAGGGTAAAGGTTTGAACTCCCAGGAGGGAGGAGCTGGCTGGCGTTGGGAGCTTGGATTTTGTATTAAACGGTTTCAGAGGCACTTGTGGGACTCGATGCCTCCATCGGGCCAGGGCAGTTCCCCGGGGCAGTTCTGTGGGGTTTTTGGTAACTGAGCTGCTGCTTTTGAAGGGAATGTCAGAGGTGAGCTGGCAGGGAGGCTGAGGGAGGGGGGCAGAGGAGCAGCCGAAGGCGCAGCTCTGGTGTCTCACTCGAGGGGCTGAGAACCAGCCCAGGGCTCTGGGTGCTGTTCCAGGGCGGCCTCTGCAGCAGCAGTGGGTCGCTGTGGGGTGCTGGGCTGGTGGGGGACAGTCCTGAGGGACACCCAGAGGAGAGCAGGGATGCCGTTGGGGGTGATTAACCCCGAGAAATGTGCCTGCTTTCACCGACTCCCTGTTGTTTTCAGATGAAAGAGACAAGGAGAACTCCAGGCCGACTCCCTGCACCCCAAATAAAGGCTGTGAGGGCGCAGGGGTTCCTCTGGCTGCCCGCCCTGTGAAGATCCTGGCCCTGCCACAGCTGGAGGGAGCCCGGGAAGAGCCCTCTGGAGCAGAGCAGGGGGTGCAGGGCACATCCCGGGCATGGGAAACACCTCTGGGGTCCCTGGAGCTCCAAGTGGAGTCTCAGAGCCAGAGCAAAGCCTCCCCTGGGGCCGGGGGGGATTCCTGGTGCTGCAGCTGCTCCCAGGGCTCGGAGCACAGCGGGATCGTCGCTCACAGGAACAAATCCGGGTTATTTCCCGGAGAAACGGCCTCGGAGAGCACGAAACCATGGCCCTGGAGCAGACCTAATTCTGGGATGGGTTTTGCTGGGACTGGGAACACAAATCCTGTCCCAGGGGCTGCTCCCAGAGGGGTTTGTTCCCCTCCCTGGAGCCCGGCGGGAGCTCAGCCCCTCAGAGAGTGGGGCCAGAACGCGGTGGGGGCCCAGGGCGGGTCCTGCAGGCAGCTCTTCCCCCAGGACTCCCAAGGGAACAGGGTCACTGCTCACAGGGACAGGGGCAGCGCCCTCAGGGAGCCCCGGGGGCTGCAGCTGGGCTCTGAGTCCCTGTTCACGCAGGACTCGGAAGGGAACAGGGTCATTAAACACTGGTGAGGGACCTCGGCCTGGCTCTGGGCACCAGTGTGGGGCTCTTGTTAAGGAAGTGCTCACAGCTGGGGAAGTTACCTAGCTCCTCTTTGTTCTCTGAGACTTTGCTTTAATCCAAATAAAACGTTGAAATTTGTTTATGGCTGTTTCAGTCGGGATCACAGCCTGTGGCACCGGCCTGTCCTGTCCTGTCCAGCACAGGGAGCACATTCCCAGAGCAGGGACTCTGCTGACGGCTCCATCGCCACAGGCAGGCCCCAAAATCCACCAAATCCTCGTGCAGAGGAGCCTTGTGGGGACAGGGAGAATGATCACATCATCCAGGGGTCTGGGGGTGCAGCCAGGAGGGGAGGAACTGCATCACCTGCCTCTAAAAACGATCACTTCTCACATCTTCCTTCCCTCTGCCATAAAAGCCTCTTCTCTCGTTTCTAAGGTGGGGATGATGATTTAGTTTTTCAAGGAAATCGAGGTGGATTAAGAAAGCCCCTGGCACCTGAATATGTTCAGCTGCAGCAGCTGGGATTCCACCCGCCCAGGCTGCCCCAAACACGAGCCCCACCCCGACCCCGGCGCGCCAATAACCCCACAGACCAGCCGCGTCTTATTAAGGCTCCATTTTATAGAAAGGAAAAAAATCATACTTTAAATACAGCCGTGAGGGACATTGCAGGGAACGTGGAGCTGGGGGAGACCTCTCTGAGTGAGGGGGAACTGCAGCCACAGCCAAGGCCAAGCTCCTCCTTCCCTGGTCTGGTTGGGGTGCTCGGCCCTTTGCATTGGTGCGTCAATAAATAGACCTTTAGAAATAAAACACAGGTTTGGGATACAGGGACTGGTGATGGAACATTGAATTACTGGCTAGAAATTAAGGCCATTCTGTCATGCAACTGTGGGCTGATCTGTGAGAGAAGAAACACCCGGGGCACATGAAATCCCTCAGTTTTTGGGAAAACGCCTTTTCCCACCATGATCCAACAGCCCCCAAAGCCCTGCAGAGCTGGAAGCACTCACGAGCTCGTTCTCAGCAGCTCTGTACCATACTCAGGACAAAGGACTGGAGGTTTGTCCTGTTCATACTGGGAATGGGAACTGGTTCTATCCTCACAGGTTAATTAATGCTTAACTGGAACCTAAGGAAAAGTGCAGGTAGAAAGAACTTCATCCAGCAGCACTCCAGGAGATCCTCACCAGTCACCAACAGCAAAACACAGGTGGAAAAGAGCTTCCATCTTCTTAAAAAGGTTTTTCTTAAATAGAACAACACATGGAAAACACATCAAATCCGAAGGGTCTTTCCTAATGAAGTGTCCAGTGCACAAACCATGCCTGATTAATAAAAGAGGCAAAAGGCTCGATCCTTAGGAGAAGGCAGCTACTGTGGAGGAGCTTTTGGGAGCATAAACGCTTTTGCTTACAGAGCTGAGTGACAGCAGCATCACTTCTCCTTCAGGGCCAGGTCCTCATCCTTCAGGGCAAATTTCCTTCTCAGGACCTCAGCGATGAGCACGGCCGGGTCCTCCTCCTTCATGGAAGGGCGGTTCCTGCCGGGAGACAAAGGCACAGGCAGTCAGTCCGGACAAGAGCCAAAAGTCCTGATTAACAGCTCTGGCTGGAGACTCTCGAGGGTTTTCCTGCAGCTTTTACCATCACACGTTGTCACAAATGGAGGAGGTGCAAGAAAAACATCACAAAACAACAGAAAGAGGGAAAATTCAGCCCTTTTGTGGCTCCAGGGGGATGCTGGAAATCTCAGCCTCAAAGCTCTGGGTAATTCTCATTCCACTGTGCTAATAACAAGCAATCAACCCAAAACTTCATTAATTATTTACAGCCTACATCCCCTCCATATAATCAGCCAGCAGTGAGGTGTTTGGGGGGAAGTCCTGGCAGCGTCTATGTCTTCACTGATTTTGCTGCATTATGGATTTCTCTCCCTATTTCAATATGGGAGATTCCAGGCATTTTAAAGCAGGGCTGGTGTAGATTTCCTTCCAGCACACAAGTTCTCCTGTTCTCAGAGCAATCTGCCTCCTTCAACAAGTTCACACAAGCAGCTCCTTTTAGAAGATTATTTTACAGGAGGCCAAACCTCAGTTCTTTTCTCTCAGGTACCATGTTTTTGTTTACAACCTGTAATAATAATTTCAGAGCTTTATTTTTTTCATAGCTGAAGTCCTCCCTCACTCAGAAAACATTATGAGAGTTTTAAACATTCCTAAAAGACCAAAAAAAAAAATCTCCCTGGAATATTTCCACCAGACACTGGAACAGGCTTTAGTTCACATTTGCTGAAACAGGCGCATTTCTGCAAGTTCCTCACTCCTTCCTGAAGCTTCCAAGGCTGAATTTAAACACCAAGGCTGAGTTTAAACACCAAGGCTGAGTCCTACACAGCAGCAGCAGCAGCAGCAGCAGCAGCAGCAGAGAAACATCGATGTAATTATCTTTTCAAGCATCTTTTGCATCTTTAAGCACCGTTTTTCCTCCACTTAAAGAGCACCTGACCCTCTTCAGGCTTCCCAGTGCTGCCCAGTACAGCTGGAGGAGCACAGGGGCTGCTCCACAACTGCACCAGAATTAGGAATTAAAGCTCATCAAATAATGAACATCAGTAATTAACTTAATTTTTCAGCTACCTGCAACTCTTCAGCCAGATCTAATTAAGCTGTAATAACCACAAACCATCATCGCTGTGTGCAGGAGAGGCTGAGGCAGAGAAGCTGATGAGGGGGAAATGGTTCAGCTCCAGCCTTTGTGTCTCAGCATCCCCTGCAGGAGCAGGGCCCAGCTCTGGACCATCAGCCGAGGATCAAGGGGATGTGTCCTGGGGTCCCTCTGCCCACCCTGTATCCCAGGAGGAGGGATCTGGCAGCTCCCCTCAGGAAAGCCAGAGCAAAGGGGTGAATTTCGTGAGGGATGGAGGCGTGACACCCCCTGATGCTCTGGGTGTGGAAGCTGAGCGTGTTCCTCTCATCTGACTTTAATTTTTTCAGTGCTGAGGATCTGATTCCTTTCAGACCGAATTAGGCACAGCAATTGTGCACAGCCACCACCCAGCGTGGTATTTTTGGCCAGGAATCTCACACAACAGAACGGAAAATGTGGAGACTGAGCTCCAGCACTGAGATGTGAGCGTGTGAAAGGCAGGTGGCACAGCCAGCACTGCAGAAGGAGCGTTCTCAGCTGGGCAGGATCTTGTCCACGGAGCAGTTTCAGGAGTTCTCATGATCAGAACTTGTCAGTTCCTCATGAGACAAGTGCAAATTCACCCTGCCCACGCCCAGAGCTGGGCCAGATGAAGAACCAGAGAAACTGAGAAGCTCCACGTGTTAAATCCCTGTACATTCCACACTGGAAAAGCTGCTGAGCTTCCCAACTGCATGGGAATGTGAGGTGGGCTAAGACCAGCACTTTCCTCACTCTGACAGCTGCCAACACACACAGGGCTGGTTTGCAACTGGGCAAACACAGCTTTTTGTCAGGTGAACGAGCTGGAACAGCCAAACACTGGGATAAGCAGTTTAAATTCCCCTCCACTATTTCCTATCCAGGAAAAAAACAACAAAAAAAAAACCAAACCTGAAATGTGTTACCAAGTTCTGCTCTATAAACAGGTATTTCCCCCATGAAAATTCCCTTCTACAATTTCCTATCTGGGAAAAGCCCCAGGAATGTGTTCCCAAGTTCTGCTCTAAACTGGCATTTCCCCCAGGGACGAAGGACCCAGAGCAGCAGCCAGCGCCACGTCCAGGCTCTGCACGGATTCGACACAGAACCAAAGCAGAGTTCAGGAAGCACTTACAAGTCTTTGCTCTGCTTCATCCTATGAATGTCTTTGAGAATTCCCATCATGTCAGCAAAGCTGCTGGCCTTGGAGAGGGACACGGAGTCCTCGTCGTCGGGGTCCTTGGGCTCTGGCCGGCAGCTCTCGGAGGCGGAGCAGAGCACGGACACCGAGGGCAGCTCGGGGCTCTCCAGCTCCGCCTCCTCCTCCGTGATGTCGCTGATCACAAAGGACGTGGTGGACTGGAAAGAGGGTCCGAAACAATGTACAGGAGAAGAGGCATTGGAGCTCCCTGGAGACAACAGGTCTGGTGTCAGCTGGGCAGAGGCTGGAAGAGGAAACAAGAGGTGGATGGATGAGCTCACACCAAACAGTTTTTCCCCAGCACGACAGAATGTAAATCTAAACACAGCCCCTGAGCTGCCCCCAGAGCCAACATCCCCCCATGGCTCTGCTGGACAACAGCCCCGAGTGAGCTGGGAGGAAACACCAGAGCTCAGCCCCAGCAGAAACAAAGCTCATCACGATCCTACCTGACTCTGCAGCCACGATCTTTGCGATCTGGCTCCGGAGGTGACTCAGCTCATCCTGGAGCTCTGTGGTCCGGCTCAGGGCTGGCAAACCAGGCTTCTTCAGGGCCAGCAGCTTCTCCTCCTGCTTCCTCAGGTTGGGCACTGAGGCGTTCCTCTGGATCACCGTGAAGGGACTCGGCTTCCACTTGTGCTTCAGTGGGCGAGTGTCACTTCTGGGGACAAAAACCTGTCAGTCACAAGGTCCAAATTTCTCCATGACAAAGCTGGGCCTCCCCTGAGGGCACCAGAGCCTCCAACAGAACAAATGAAGCCTCTGTGTACCACCAGAGGAGCAGATGTCCTCTCTGCAGCACAAGGAACAGAGGAAACTGTGGCTGCCCCATCCCTGGAAGTGTCCAAGGCCAGGCCAGACAGGGCATTTCAGTCCTGGGAGAACTCAACCCTTCCACTTCCTGACCAGGAAACACCCTGGAGCAGGGGGTTGCTCTGCACAGACCAGTGAGTGAAACATGGCACGGCACAGGCTCCTGGCACCGCCTACACGAATTCCTCCCAGGGCACAGGCTCCTGGCACTTCCTACAGGAATTCCTCCCAGAGCACTCTTGTCTTTTTTTTTTCCCCTCCTCTCGGGAAAAACATCTTTCAAGAGGCACCACATCAGACCCCGGCCTGAGCTCTGTGACAGAAACCAGCAGATGAAAACCAACCTGACCCTGGCGTAGGTCTCCTCATCGTCCGCTGCGATCCACACGATGTCAGCCAAGGTGGGGACGGGGGGCACATCATTCAAATACAGATCTGAGACGCTCGGCAGAACCTGGCAAGAAGGAAGCCCTGCTAAGGAGATGGTGTTTGCTCTCCTGGAGCTGCCCCAGATGTGCTGTCAGAGCCCCTGCCCTCGGCCTCGGTGAGAGCTGTGCCTGGCAGACGCACAACAGCAGCTCCAGCAGGTTTTCTGTAGTTTGCAATACTGTTTTAAGTTTTTTGAGTTGGGAGATAAATCCCTCGGGTTTGGGCACCGCTGTGCTTCCCTGGGTCGGCTCCAGCTCCTTCCTGCTGTGTATCTGAGGCAGCAGAGGACACCTGATCCAGGCCAGGCGCTGCCAGGGCCACGTGCAACACTCTGCCAGTCCAAGTGCCAGCCCTGGGCTCCCAGGGTGACGTCAGGGACTCCACAATCCCTGAGAGTGTCAGGAACAGGCCCAGAGGGCACCGGGCTCCTTGGAGGTCACACAACTAAGCCCTGGGTCAGTAGCTCCACCTTTCCATCTCCTCCTCCACCCTCCAACCCTCCTGCCTGAGCAGGGATTTCCTCAAGTTGCCAGTGATCACTTTGCAAGAACAGAATTAAAGAAAAAAGAAACACAAAAAAATTCTTAAGCTTAACTGTACTGGTGCAGGGTTTGTGGCTACAACTCTGCAGATGTGGGGGGCAAAACAGCATCTGATGGCAGTGCCTCGTCCTGCCCCAGCTCCTCCAGCCACCCCCAGGCCCAGGGGTCACTCACCTCGAAGGTGGCCCTGGGACAGGGTTTCAGGGGGAGGTTGGAGCCGATCATCCTGACCACGCTGCGAGCTGAGCCATGGGGCTTGTTCTGCCAGATGGGGATGGTCTGCAAGAACCCACAGCACACAATTAATATCTCAAGCCAGTGCCCTTCTTGAAATTCATTAAACTGGAAATTCTCCTGAACTGCCAAGAGTCTGATCTCTGACTTTTTATCTCTTCACTTTTAATTGAGAACCTGGTGATATCTGAGGTCCCCATTTCATAAAACTGTGTTCAGCTGAACACAGGTGACAGCCAGACAGGTGCAGGGGCACTTTGATCATGGGTGTAATGTCTCCAGGACTGAAAACTGAAAGCACCCAGTAACAGGCACTGTCAACAGGCATTTTCACACAGGAAAACTTGGCAAAAAGAGAAAAACAGCAACACGTCAAGGGCCCAGGAGGAAAATGACATCAAAAGAAAGTGTCACTCAAGGGACACTCCTGCTTTCACATCATCTTTAGTACAAGCAGCACTGTTAAATATCCCAGAGCAGCTTTGAGTCTCCTTCCCTGGAGATATTCACCGCACATGATGCTGAGGAAGCTGCTCTAGGAGGCCCTGCCTGAGCAGGGCTTGGACCAGGTGACCTCCAGTGGTCCCTTCCATCTGACCCATCTGGGGTAAGGCTGAACATTCCTTGGGTGACAGCAAGTGACAAGTCTGTGCAACGCCTGTCCCAGCCCGGGGCCATGGGGAACAGCCTCAGAGTGTCTTCACAAACAGCAACTGTTTTAGAGCTCTCTGGACACTTGTGAACTGGACCCAAAGGTGAAGTGCTCTGCCCATGTTACACTCACAGGCTCCTGGGGCAGGAGGCAGCACAAGGCTCTGGGCAGAGAGCACCACGATGACAAAGCTCAGCCCACAGCACACCCAAAAATCGATTTATTGCTGGAGCTCGTTCTGCACTGTGTGCCTGAGCACCGCTCCACGCAGATAGACCTGAAATTCCTGATGAGTCTTTTAAACCGAACCTCTGAGCTAGGGGACAGTGAGATGACAGATCTTTGGCTGGGGAGAGATGCCAAGGAAAGGCGCCAGGGGCAGCGTCCGGGAGCTGGTGCTGGGGAAAGGTGTCGGGGGAAGGTTTTGGGGCAGTTACCGAGACAGGTGGCCGGGGAAGGGGCCAGGGGCAGGGGACAGCGGCAGTGTCCGGGTGTCCCGGCCGAGCGGCCCGTCCCGGCCCCGTGTCACTTACGGCCTCCGCGTCCATCTCCGCTGGCTCAGCGCCGGCCGCTCATCGCCCCCCGCTCCGCCGCGTCTCGCTCACTGCAACACACAACGAGCGGCTGCAGGAGCGCCCCGGCCCGGCTCCCCCGGCCCCGCGGCCCCCCCGAGCCCCCCGGTACCTGCCGCGGTGCAGGGGGACACTGGGGACACCCCGGCTCGCCCCGCGCCCACCCGCAGCCCCCGGCGCAGGAAGGAGAGCGGAGGCCGAGCTGGAGGATGCACGGATGGTTTTACCGGGGCCGCCCCGCCGCCCCTCCCGGCCGACATCGGCCCGGGCCCGCCGCGGGTTTCGGGCCAGGGCGTCACAAGGCGCGGGACGGGCGACAGCAGGACCCGCTCCTCCCGAGGGAGCGCCGAGCCGCGGGCAGTGTACAGAGTAAACGGGGCACACACGGGACACGAGCGCTTGGCACGGATTAATGAAGTCTCAGGCGGCAGCGGCTGCCCGCAGCCCCCCACGGCAGCGGAGCGGCAGTGGCAGAGCAGCTTGGCAGGTTAAGAGGGGAGAAAGGGACACGGGGGAGTCCCCTCTGACCCCTCGGCATCCCTCAGGCTGCGCCAGCTCGGGGGTGGCTTCTGGGCTCCCTCTGCCACTGTCCAGAGTCATCCCCCGCTCCCGGGCTCTCCCAGGAGCGCTCGGAGGTGGCTGCAAGGCGTTCGTGAGCGAATAAACAGGTGCTTGGTGGGACCCCAAAGGCTTCCTCCGAGCTGGAGCCCCGAAGGGGTCGAGGTCCCCGAAGGGATGACAGGAGCTCTGTCTCCAGCGCTGCCGGGAGGCTCTGGCACGGCCAGACCCCAGCCTGTCACGCTGGAGTGTGACAAAGTGCAGAGCTAATGCATAGTTACAAAGCCAACACTGAGAAACATCCCGGGCTAATTAATTAACCTCACTAGAGCAATAATTAGTGAAGTGACACTGGTTCAGCCCAGAGGTGCAGCTAAGCTCAGTCTCCAGGCTCAGGTGTGGACAGGAGGGCCGGGGCAGGCTGGGGACAGGGTAATTGCCACCCCCAGGCTCCTCCCAGGACCTGGAGCCCAGGAATGAAAATACCTCGTCAGGAAAAAAAAAAAAAAAAAAGGCTTTTCCCTTAATTTGATTTGGTCCAACAAAATTGTGCTTCAGAGAGCAGAAAAAGCATCACCAGCCAGGGCTGGCTGCAGGCAGCTACTGAAGATGCTTTGTCTCCTCACATGTCCGTAGGAATATGCCTTAAAACGCGTTTCACTCAACCTTTCCTTCTCCAAATTACACAACAATGCTCACTCTGCATCCAGGCACTGGCACAGAGTAGGAGCAACTGCTCAGGGTGGCTCCAGATAAGGGATAATGGCTTCATGTCTGAACAATCTCTTTGGAAAAAATTCCTGAAAATATCTTTTGTACTTCTGGCTTTTAGAACTGCCCAGTTCTCAACCAGGCGATGCTCTCAGGGCAGTTCCCAGAGGGAACTTCATGGTTCCTCACCCAGCACGACCTGGAAGCTCGAAGCAAACATGGACAGAGCACCAGCTCCGAGGGGACACTGGGAGAAGCTCCCAGAGCTGCTGGGGTGGGAGCCCTGGGAGGGATGGATGGGTGGGACACTGGGGGAGCTCCTGGGGGCCCTCAGACTGATCCTCACCTGACCCCTCTGAGCTGCACCAAACCCTAACGCCCCGGTGTCCTCTCCTGGTGTCCCCGTGCCACCCTCAGCACCTCCCTGAGGGGCACAGACCCCGCCTGAGGGAGGCCACCAGGTCACACGGGGCACGGGGGGGCTGCCCCAGAGCTCATCCTCAGCTCCTGGCTGCACGCTCCCAGCCACAGCCCCGTCGCACAGATTGTCACAGTCAATGTCCAGAGCTGCCACAGGACACCAGGCTGGCCCCGAGGTGGGAGCAGGGGGCTGCCCACGGCTGCTGGGTTCTGTTCTCACCACGAGTGTTCGGTCGGAATGGCAACGGTGCTCCCCATGCTCAGCAACAGTCCTGGAGATCAGGAATCCTGGGCTTACACCAGTTTCACCAGTCTTAACAGGAGCTGCAAAGAAATGAGGGTGGGTGGCACACCCAGGCATGTGCACTGGGAGTGTATTCAAGTATTTTCACTCCTGTAAAAATGTGCCTGAACCGAAAAGGGCAGGTTGTGTAAACTGGTGCCACCTGGAACTCAGCCTCAAACCAAGATCCAGAGCACAGCCCCAGCCTGGGACTGCCTGCAGTTCAACACCAACGTCTGGCATGCAGATGAGGAGTTGCTGTAACCAAAATAGATCTCTGAAGTCTTTGGCCATCTCAGTGGGGCACTCAGGTGCCTGTTTCTAGGACTGCAGGTATGGCTTTGCTCTCTGCAGCCCTTCCTTCAGGAACTGGAGGTAAGTTGCAGTTGAAGGGTCTTCAAAATTGGTTGAGAAACTAAAGATGCTGCTTTCAACATCTTCAGGCTTCATAGAAGTAATGTCCAGGAAATAGTTGGCATTAATATGGTGAATCTGGCAAAGAAAACAGATGAGAGGAGACTTATAAGGGTCAGAACAATTCCCCATCCGCTGCCTTGGCCTGCAGCCAGGACAGAGGTGACAAGGCTGTAACAGCTCTTACAGAATATCTAATTCTTTGCAAATGCTAATTCAGGAACCAGGATTCAGGTCTGAATTTTACAGTCAGAGAAAAATGTGTCATCTTCCCCCAAGGGTGCTGACCCCTTGCTTAGGTTAAGAAGATGATGAAGGCGATTTGGGAAAAATCACGGAGGCTCAGATCATCTCTGTGAGCAAGAGCAGGGGAGATGGAGCCTGGGGTGCTGCAAAACCAGCACCTGAGCTTCCAACGCTTCCTGCTGCCCCACGGAGCTGGGAAAGGGGGACACTGACCCACTGTGGCTGCTGACCACAGAGCTGAGGTTTGTCACAGCCCACAGCCTCCTGGAGAGACAGCGAGGGGACCCTGCAGGTGCGACCAGCTGGTGTCTGGCCAGGATTAGCCCAGCCCAGCAGCTGACACACACAGCACCACGCTGCCAAGCGTCAGGAACTGTTCCCCAAGTCCAAGGGGGAAGGGCTGTGGGGGCTGCTGGGGAGCACAGCAGAGCCAGAGCGTGTGGGCTCGCTAATGGCTCATCTGCTGTGACCAGTCTGGGGAGTCAAGAGAGAGACAAATGTGCTGGAAGGTGCTGATCAGGAGACTTTCTTCAAAGGATGAACACAAAGGGCCAGGGGCGCAGGAAACAAAGCTACAGCGGCTTCCCAAAGCTCAGGGACAGTGAGGAATCACACTTGGTTCAAGTCTGCTCTGCCCCTGCCCAGAGCTGCTGCTGTTCTGTCTCTGGATAAAATCACAGTTGTTTCAGATTTCTGGATAGAGAGACAAAGGCTCGAGGGCCAGGGCCTGGCTGGGGCAGTGGAGACCCTGCAGAGAACACATTCCATGGGAAGAGCCCAGCCCTACCACCGTGCCGTTGGGGAGGCAGATGATCATCTCCACAGGGAAGTTGTATTTCTCCAGGTGCAGCTCAGCCAGTTTGCTGTGGAACTCGTTCTCTCTGTTGCTCTGCAGGGAGACACCAAAACCACACATTTGCACAACCCAGAAGTGGCAGAATGGCACAGGGGGAGCACACAGGACACAGGAGAGAGGGAGGGACCAGAGAGCTGCTTTGCAGCGTGGTGGTAGCTGGTACCATTCTCACAGGCTGCTTTCCCCTTCTCTTTCAGGCTCCCTCTCACACTTCAGCTGCAGATTTTCTCCCCAGACAATAAAATCACCCCAACAGAGGCACACCAACAGTCTGATCCCAGCCTTTCCCAGAGTCTCCAGCTCTGTGACTGATCCCAGCTGACAGCACAGGCTCAGAAGTGGGGAAAGGCTCAGTCAGGAGCCTCAGGGTTCAGACAGTTATTTGTTTGTCCCCTGGGTTGCAGGGAAGTCAGCTGCTTGATGGCACCAGAGGCCTTGGGCAGGGCTGTCTCACAGAGAAGCATCTGGTTTAGCTTTAAAACTGGCACCAGGACAGAGCCAAGGGGGTCACTGTGCCACTTCTCAGCCTGCCTCCATCTGGTGTCTGCTTGGGGCTTGGAACAAAAATCCCCCCTGGCACAGGTGGGTGCTCCCCCTGCCCCTGGCACCCCGTGGCACCCCCAGAAGAGTGTGAGCCTCACCTGCAGCTCCTCCAGCTCCTTCACCAGGGACCAGCTGCTGATGAAGCTCTCGTTCAGCAGGGCGAGGATGGGCGAACTTTCCAGGACGGTCTCCCGGAGAGTTCGCCCCGAACCTGGCACAGGAAGAGGCACAGGAGGCTTTGCTGTGTTTCCTGAGGTCACTGTCACCACACTCGATGCCACCTGCTGAGTGGCAGCTGGCTCTGGCTCCCCCCAGCCCTCCCCACTGTCTTCTTGCTCCTTTGTTGGCAGTTTCCATGGCTTTTGTTCCCTACAGGTGCTGCTGGCAGGGAGGACTCAGCAGAGCAGAGCCAAGCCAGGCAAAGAAGGCCCAGGAGAAGTCAGCCATGGAAGCCACCCCGAGTGCCACTCGCTGGTCCTGCCAAGCACAGCCCAGTGCTGAGGGTTTTTCAGGGCAGACAGGACTGAAGAGACCCTTCTCCTCCCACCCATCCCTCCTGCCCAACGTGCCATGGAAGCTCTCAGGCACTGAGGGGAAAAGCTGCACATCAGGACTGCCCCAAGGCCAGGTCTGGCTCTGGCCTCTCCTGTGCAGGTGCCAGGGACAAGGCAGAGAGAGCAGTGTCCCTTTTCCCTGCCAGTGCTGCCTCTCCCCCAGCAGGAAAGAGGAAGGGGAAAGACCAGATCCACATCTGCACCTTGACAAAGGCACCTGACTCACAAGTCGTCTCAGACAGATCTGGTGCTGCCGCTGGGCAGCTGAGCTCACATCAATAATTCCTCACTCCCAGCCTTTGTCTATTCAGCATCTCCCGTGCCAGAACAAGTGACACAACATTTCCTGCTGGCTCCTGGCCAGCTCCCTGACCCCCAGCTCTCCTCACATCATCCCTCCAGCCACTCTGGAAATGTCCTCACCTCAGCAGGACTGGTCGTCCAGGGCACCCCACAGCAGGATGGAGTGCACCAGCTTCTTCTCTGCTTGTGCTCTCTCAAAAGCTTCTGTGAAGGGCAGGTAGGAGATCTGGGGGCAGAGGGACAGTGTGAGGAACAGGCACAAACCAGCCCAGCTCCAACAGGAACCAGACCCAGGGGTGACACACGCAGAGTTCAATCTGCAGCAGGACTTGCAGATTTGAACAAGTGACAACTGTAGTGGTGTCCCCAAGGACAACTTCGCCTCCTGGGGAGGCTGTGGTCCCTCTGTCCCTGGCACCTGCAGAGCCCTGATCTTCCACACTGCAGAGAACATCTGCACCAGGGTGGCCAGGCTGTCTGCAAACCCATCTCGGCTGCTGGGGAGATCTGGCCTTGAGATATTTATTACAAAACCTCCTGAAACAGCCTGAGCTGTGAGGGACCCTGCACAGAGCCTGTTCCAATCACTCAAATGAAAGGAATTGATATTAACATCTTGGCAGCCTGAAGGGACATTTGTAAGCTCAGGCACAAGGAGGCAGCCACTGAAACGTGTCCCTTCAGCCAAGGAAGCAGTGACAGGCAGTAGCCATCTGCTCCCCAGGCTGCTGGCATGTTAAATAGTTTGGGTCACCCAGAGCTATAAATTCATGTCTGGCTGCAGGCTGCAGAGGCACAGGCACATCGTGTGTTCTCTGCTGATAAGGAAAGCTTGGTCCAGAGGCACCTGGGTGCTGTAGAAGTAATGCCAGAGGAAAAACCATTTGTAAGCAGCACAATTACCTGCCTGCTCCAAAATCACAGCAGCAGCCACTGATAAGAGGCAGGAAGGATGAGCCGACACTCGCAATCCAATCCTGGGGACACCTGACACAGAGACTTTGCCCCCGCCTGTGCTGCTGTGTGACCCCAAACGCCCTGGGACACTCTCCCAGTGCTCAGACCCTCCCAGTGCCCTGGACGCTGCTCAGGCTGTGGCCTCTGGACTCTGCTGGCCCTCGAGGTCACTGGATGGCTCAGTGAGGACAATCTGCCCCAAATCCATGTGTCAAAGGAGAGCCCAGCCCCTTCCTCACCTTCTTAAATGGATACATGGCCACTTCCAGCCTGTGGGCTGCCTCCTCCCAGGGGATCTCCTGCTGCCAGGTGATCTCCTCGAACACGAACTGGATGGGCTCCCCCGAGGGGTCCCTGCTGTCGATGACGTTCCCGTGCTCGTCGTGGATCACGGCGGGGATCGAAGGCCCTGTGGACTCCAGCTCCATCTGCAGGGGAACAGGCTGGGTTGGACCCTGTGCACAGCCCTCTCCTGGTTCTTCTGTGCTCCAGGACAGGATACAGATCCAAAATGACACTGTGCAGCTCCTAAAGAAGATACGGCTTGATCTCCCATGTCCTGGAGCTGCGCTTTACCAGTGAAATACCAGGAAGGGAACTGCATTTCCCTCAGTTTGGCTGCACTCTCTGGATTGGAAATGCGGAGACTTCAGTTCCCACTTTCCCAGCGGAGATTACTGACCGTGGGACACCAGATCCTTAAAATCATTAGGATCTGCAGGGCTAATTGGAAGCTCTTGCTCCCGTCACCAGCTCAGCCCTGGGAAGCCACGAGAGGGAGCAGCAGGAAAAGCTGCCCAGGAGCTTCCCTGTGGTTCATGATCTGGTACAGCTGAAATGATTCTGCTAAATCTGCTTTCCTGACTTTTGCCAATTAAAAATAAACACAACTCTAGTTTAAGAGAAAATGGGCCTGTTGAATTCAGGCATTCAGAATTCTGACTGATGTTTGCTGTCCCAAGAGCCAGGATTACCACGAAACAGGGGAATAACCTTGTGCAGTTTCTAAATCCAGACCCACTGCTGTTCATACCCTGCTCTGGGCTCAGGGCCTGGGCTCAGCTCTTTATCTTCCCTCCTGCCTGTCAGGCAATGTTTTGAAAAAGGAAAAAGTTTCCAGGAGCTTAGGATTCAACCCACACTGAGGGAAAAAGTAAAATATCAGAAGAGCTGCTAATGGGGGCTGCAGAGGACAAACACAGATAAATGGAAATTCTGTTGTTGTACTGAAATGATCAAGAGAAAGCTCTAAGGAATGGGGGTCACAGAAGTTCCACAGCCCAGGGCCGTGGCAGCACAAACCCCTGAGGAGAAGCTGGACACGTGTGGAGCACTGGGAGAGGCCACAGACCTGAGGCAGGTATCCAATGTCCACTTCCATGTTGCTGCTCTCGCTCGCCCCGTACAGCCACTCCATGTCCACGTTCAGAGACCTGCACGGGGAACCCAAGAGTCACCCAGGGCTAAAGCTGTGTATGGGGAACCCCAAACAAATGGGAACATCCTCTTGAGGGTCAGCACTGAACCCAGAGCCTCTGGAGATCTCCGTGTTCCCTGCCCCAGCCCAGGAACACCAGATCCCTGCTGGACCAGGGCCCAGGCACCCACTCAGCACTCTGGGAAAACACACTCAGCACCTCTGAGCTCTGTCAAATGACAGGAGAGAGAGATGTCTTTGCTCCCTCTTCCTTCCCAGCACTTCACTTGCACATTCTGATCCTGCTGAACTTTTAAAAGTGTTTTTTTGGAAGCAAAAGGCTGCTGGCAGAGCCCTCAGTGTCTGCTGGCTCTAAGAAATGTGCTGACAGAGCCACCAGGGTTGAGTCGCCAGGGTAACGTTGTAATAGAATTTTCACTCCCATCGTAGGCAAAGAGATTTGAAGTTTCTTCCCCCTGAAACACTTCCAGCTCCTTGCCAGAGAGCAGGAACGAGCTGGTGCAAAGCCCTGCACTCAAAACCTTAACCTGCGAGACTCCAAGCAAAAAATCTCTTGGAGCAGGAGCATCAGGCCTTGCTGAACTCCAGTGCTTGCAGCCAGGCACTGGGACTGCCAGTCCTGCCACATCCTGCCATCCCTCCTCATCCTCCCAGTACCAAGGGACAGTTACTGGGGAGTGAATCAGGCCCTGGATGGGTCAGGGATCCTCAGAGACTCCTAAAGACGCATTTACAGGCAACTGCAGAGCTCAAAGCACTCAGATTTTCCAAGAAACAAGAGGGAACAGCTGTACCTGTTGTTAGGAACAAAGAGCCTGAAGTCCCTGACGTGGGAAGAGTCCTTGGACAGGACAACGTAACCTGTGAACTGCCCCGGGGAAAACCAGAACGGGAAGTTTGGTGGCTCGTTCAGCTGGAATTCAGCATGGATCCTGAAAGGAGAGAGGAGCCATCAGCTGGGAGCCTGCAGGTGACAGCAGGGAAAAGCTACCTCCAGGCACCCGGAATTATGAACCTAAACTGGGCAAGAGAGGTGAAGCTTAAAAAGCTTTTTATGTCACACAGTGAAGAGGGTGGAAGACTGGAACAGATGCCCTGGGTCAGGAGCATCTCTCCTCTATCCATGCCTTCTGGAATTGGGCATCCAGGAAGGATGAAATACTTTATCATTCCTTGAAACACAGGGACAGAACAAGACCCCTTCAGCCTCCCTTCCAGCTTGATCAGACACGTAACAGCTGCGTGTAACACTCCCAGGAAAACAATTCTGTGGACTCTTCCCCTTGGAAAGACACTCCACGCCCTGGGTAACCAAAATCTAACAAAATTCTTGCTACTTAGACTCTCCCCTTTCAAACAGGGGTAGTCCATGGGTGATGTCCTGCACGAGGACACAGTGACACCGGCAGCACAGGTGACCCTTGCCTTGAACCACCCTCCCCTCCCCTCCCTCCGAGCCACACCACCCCTGGTGGCACTTGGGAACACCCTGCACGTGCCATGCCACGTGTGCTCTCTGCCAGGGGCTCCCAGCAGCCTCCTCCCCTCCCTGGGACACGGCACAGGCTCGGGGTGTCCCCCAGCCCCCTGGAGCCCCGGGCTCACCGGAACGCTATGGTGTAGTAGAAGCTGCTGCTGGCCTGGATGCAGGCCACGGCTCCCTGCGGGGCAAAGCGCGTCTTCACGAAGGGCCGCGGGTGGAACATGCTCAGCAGCTTGTGGATTATGACCTGGAGAGGGAATTGGGAGAGCAAGAATGAGAACTGCTCCTCCACACAGCTTCAAAACTCCCTGCCTGAGCAGGAAGGTGAGAGAACGGCTGTGATTTAAAACCCGGCTAGAGACCGACCTAAATCACACAGCAAGGAGACAAAGCAAGGCTCTGCTGTCACGAATAAATCCATCTTCCATGGTTTCTGTGCTATTCCCAGGGTCTGCAGGTTTCCATCGGCCCAGGCAGAACAGCACACTGATCTGCAAGGCTGCCTCCCCCAATGCTTCAGCCTTTGAAGGGGTGGGAGTGCAATCACTGAGCCCACCAGGCTCAGTGATCACCAACACCTGCCCAGCACCCAGGGGAGGGGAGCACAGCCAGGCTTCTTCCCCTGCTGAGCACACGCAGAGTCCCACTTGTCACCTAAACGCTCACTTGGCCACTGTCCCACCAGAAACGATCACACAGGTGCTTTCTGAATAACCCTCTCTGGGAAAAGCTATCCTCAAACCCCACACAATTAACAAACAAGATGAAGTTACTCAGGTCAGCCTCATCTGGCTGTGACAGACACCCAGAGCTTTTGCCTGCTCTCAGTTTTACCTCCAATTTAGGTGCTCCTGGCCATACACTACAGACTTTCTGCTTCCCTAGAAAATCCAGAGATACACATATAAAATCTGAGTTTCATAGCTCACCTCTTTGCCCTTGGGAGGCGGAGGGTAAAACCTGTTGTTGGAGAGATATCCCGTGAAGATGTTCAGTTCACTGGGAATTATCCACCACGGATCCCCAAGATCCAGTTTGTTCTTTGGAGGGAGGAAGGCTTTGAACTGCCTGGCAAGCAGGACACTCATGGGGGCTGCTGGGGCCGTCCAGTTCCTCAGCCCAGACAGAGCCACGTGAGAAATCTGTGAACAGAAGACACTGTGAGAGCCCGGAGTGGGCTCTCCTGACGTGCAGTGATGTCATGGATGTAGGGAGGCTTTGGAAAAGGGGGAAAAAATATGTATCACACCCCAAATTCTTCTTACCCCACCAAACAGTTCTGTCAGCCTTCAGGAATGTGCGTAACAGAGGGGAGGGGAACAAGCCACGTAACAACACTGCTTTGCACCCAGCTGCAGCAGAGCAGCTCTAATTCCTGCCCCCAGCCTCCCAGGAAGGGTGTTCTAACTGGGGCTGCTGAGCGTGCTGAAACCCCGAAACGCTGAGGGAGGCAGTGAGGTCCCTGTCACAGCCAATCCCACGGGATTCAGCAGGACCATGTCCCCCTCCCAACATATCCCCGGTGCTGTTCCCAGCCCACCAGATGTGTTTATCCCAGGATTTGTGGCCTGCAGGACACCTACTCCCAAGAAACCATCCTTGCTCTTCGTCATTGTTTCCATGACCAAGGGCTGGAATTTGGCCACAATGGACAAAGTCTCCCCATCTGGATCCGGCGTCTCCTCCTCTTCGGATTCTGAGACGGGAGCAACCCCTGGACAAAAGGACAGGAATTCAAGCAGCTGTTTCCCCTCCCTCCCCTTTTAAGCAATTGTGAAGTGATTACACATTTATCCCCGCAAATCCTGGGGCACTGAGAGTTTCCCAGCTGTCCCCACACAGCAGAACTCAGACCCATCCCCAGACCAGCTCTGGCTGCATGAATTAAAGAGGAAGGGGACCAACTCAATGGCTTTAAAGTGAAAGAGGATGGGTTTAGGTTGGATATCAGGAACGAATTGTTTCCTGTGAGGGTGGGGAGGCCCGTGCACAGGGTGCCCGGAGCAGCTGTGGCTGCCCCTGGATCCCTGGCAGTGCCCAAGGCCAGGTTGGACGGGGCTTGGAGCAGCCTGGGACAGTGGAAGGTGTCCCTGCCATGGCAGGAGTGGCACTGGATGGGCTTTAAGGTCCTTCCAACCCAAACCACTCCATGATTCCAGGTTTCCCTAACTGCACAGCCCAGGCTCAGCCAGGCAGACTCACAGCCCTGCACAGCGATCCCAGCACGTGCTGGAGCCAGTCCAGGAGAGCACAAGCAAACCCAGTCTGTGTCCCCAGTGCCTGTTGTCATCCCCACACTTGTCCCTGCCTGGCACCAGCCGAGCCACTTGCTCTGTGCTGATACAGTCTCCAGAGATGATCTCCCACAGTTGCTGTCCAGGAGAGGCTGCCCCAGCTCAGTGGAATGCTGTGACTCACTGGTGCTTTTGGCCTGGCCTGGCCTGGGCTGGATTTGTTGCATTCACCCAGCCCAAATCCCCTTTAAGCTCCAGACAAAGTAACTTATGTACTTTGCTAGTCCAGCAATGGGATCCTCCACCTTGTAAAAACTGCCCTTTGTCAAAGTGATGTCTGGTGCCTAAGCCTTTTCAACAACATGGAGAGCTTCACAGCCTCTCTTCATGTAAATAAGACCCAAAACAGCACCCAGAAAATAATAAAGTGAAAAAAATATTCAGTGAATTAAAGCTGTGGAGTTCATTATGTTTGGCTCTGTGCAGGGAGGGCTCTGGAAGGCAGACAGGAACCTACCTGTGAGCTTCTCAGCGATGGGTTTGAACTCCTCTGGGCTCAGGTACAGGTCCTTGTTTGTGTCCAGGGAGGAGAAGAGGAACAGCCCCTCATTCCCCAAGGACTTCAGAGCCAGCTCCTGGTTTGGGAAGAAGAGGCAAGTGAGATTTCATTGGAACCTCCTGCAGAAATCCACTCTGGCCCCTCTGGAGTTAATCTCCGTTCTTCTCAGCACATCCAGGGGAAAGATTAACGCCCCTTGGCAGGGTTTGGTGCTATTTGCAACAGGGATGGTGTCCAGGAACTGCTGGCACGAGGATACTGAACCTACATCTGCCTGAGTAATTCCAACTGAACCATTTGCTCATGTTCAGTGTCTTTTGTCAGAAAAATTCCCCCCTTTTTCCAGCTAGTTAGTCCTAAACCTGCAGATAGTGGGAGCACCTGGAAGTGGTGATTGCTGGGATAAACTGATGTGCAGTGAAACAAAAGCAGTCAAATATGTGAGTACGACATTCCAAAAGCACAAAGGAGTGAGCTGAGCCCTTGGAACTCACTCCTGGTGGGATCCACGCCAGCGTTACTGCCCTGCTCTGGTCAGTGCCCCTCCAAATCTCCAGCCTCGGGACTTCATGGAATATCCTGGCTCCCTGCTCCCTCAGCCATCCATCAGCGAGCCACAAAACCCTCGGTCTTCTCCAGTAATTCCCACAGGATCCCAGCTCTCTGCGCCTCAGTTTCTCCCTCTGCAAAGCCCCCACGGGGCTCACCAAGGTGATGTCTCCCTTGGAGCAGCCCCAGAAGGGCTCTGGATGCTTCCAGACATTCCCACTCTGCAATCTGAAGGGAAAGGGGCAACCTGGGAGGCAGAAGAAGAGCTCCACGTTGGTGTGAGAGGAGGGGGAGACACAGCAGGTGAGACAAAGCCCCCACTGCCAGCCAGCCCTTGGCACGTCCCCCAGGATCCATCAGCTTGCCCTGCCACCCCCGGAAAAGCGCGGAGCTGGGAGCACAAACACTCTGCATTCTGCCGTGCATCCGTGCCTGCTCTCCATCGCCTGCAGCACCACCGCCATCCCCAGAGCTCCTGAACCAGTTTATTTTCCATCTGTTGCCTGCCAGCCTGAAGCAGCACTAATGCAGCCTGGAAGGCTTTGCTCCCATCAACGGCAGCTACAAAAGCACTTAAGAGCCTTCCAGGGTAGTTCCAGGACTGAGACAGACTGAAATAAAGACGCTGGAACTCAAAACGAAGATCTGGATGAGGACATGGCCAAGGACATGAAAAAATGAAGGGAGATGGTTATTTGTGCACAGGGACAATCCTCTGTGGTCTGCCCACAGCAAACCTGCTTTTATTCCCTCAATGAACGGGGATGAGCATCCTTGGCTCTGGAAATAGTCCCTCAGCTGCTCTGACCCACGGGCTGAGCGGTGACTGCCCATCAGTGGGACCCAGGAGAGCCCACCCAGCTGGGGATAAAACCCCAGCCACGGAGGAACAAAGGATCCCGTGGAGAACACTCCAGTCCTGCTGCATTTGGACACCAGGGACAACAAAAACGATGTTTAAAAGCAGAGAGAGATGTCAGGGCTTGGCCTTTTGCTTTCTGATAACATTCACATTAAAGAAAGCTCCCAGAGCTTGTGGGTTTTTTACTTCCTCTTTTTAATCTGGGATTATAAAGAAGACAACTTCCCTGTTTGTGCCAGAGGGGTAAGACTGAGCTGTTCCAGTGTTTTTGTACAGGAACAGAGCTGTGGTTGCCACAAAGAGCTCTCCTCTCCCACTGCTTGTGGGTTGTTCAGCTAAATAAACATTTCCATAGGAAGAGACAAGACATATGTTTGAAGCAAGAGGAAGAAAAAAAATAAAAACCTTCTGGGCTGTTCACATTTTGTTCTCCTCTCCAGCAGCACCCAGTGACAACTGTCTGCCTGTCCTCCAGAAAAAACAAACCTCCAGCGGACCTGTCAGGCTGTGAGAATGTCCTCACCCTCCCGTCCTTGCTGGAAAAAAATCTTCTAATTAACTTGTTTAAACCTTTTGTCCCTTTTTGCAAAGCAAGAAGAGACAAAGAAAAGAGGTGTCATTTTAAAATATCCTTTAAAAACACTTCTCTTTGTAGTAGAGGAGTATCAAGAAGGAGAAATCTGCTCTTTTCCCAGAAACTCCTCAGATGTCCAGGGCTGAAGCGCAGAGCCGGGGGAGCGCGATCTCCCACAAGGAAGATCTCCAAAGCTCCTGCAGCCACTGGAATTACATGGATTACAATCAAAAACAGCCAATCAGCCTCATTTAAAATAAAAACCCCGAACACAAACCCCAGAAAAAACTGCTCCTGTTTGACAGCTCACGTCCTTCTTTTGCTGCTTCTCAGTGACCTTCGGAGGCTGTGGCAGAAGAGGTGCGAGATGGAGAGCCAAGAGCAGGGCCAGGGGCTGGACCCAGGGGGCAGCTGGTCACTGCTGGTCACTGCTGGTCGCTGGTGGCCACCACAGCTCCGTGGTGGTTTCAGCCTGGTGGTGGCCACCACAATCCCTGTGGCCGCCTCAAGCCCAGTGGCCACCACAGCTCAGCGGTCACCTCAACCCCAGTGGCCACCTGAACCCCCACCGATGCCTGGTGGTCACCTCAGCCTGGCCACAGTCACCCCAGTGGCCACCGATGCCTGGCAGTCACCCCAACACCAGTGACACCTTAACCCCCACGGCCACCCCAAGCCTGGCAGTCACTTCGGCCTGGCTATGGCCACCTCAGCCCCAGTAGCCACAATGCCTGTGCTCCCCTCAGTCCGGTGCGGCCACCTCAACCGCCCTGGCAATGGATGCCTGGCGGTCACCTCAGCCTGGCTACGGCCACCTCAGACCCCCCCGATTCCTGGTGGTCACC
>VZTF01009819.1:236892-295582 GCA_013397755.1 Cnemophilus loriae | reverse complement strand
CGCCATCGCGCCAGGCCCGCGCCGCGGAGCCGCCATGGCCGCCCGGCCGGGGGAGGCGTCAGGCGGCGAGGAGGGGCCGCGGCCGCCCCGCGGGACCGGGCCGCCGAGAAATACACTTTTTGTCTTAAATCGGCAGCACTCCCGTCAGAGGAAGCCTCTGTTCTGTGTTAAATCACCGGCACCCGCTCAGGAAAAAAAACATATTTTAGTTTTAAATGACCATCGCTCCGGCAGGGAAGAACCTTTATTAGTGTTCAGTGACTATCATTCGGTCAGGGAAAACCTCTTTTTAGTGTTAAATGGCCGGTACTCGTCAGGAAAAAAGCCACGTTTTAATGTTAAGCGACCAGCACTCGGTCAGGAAAAAGCACTTTTCAGCCTGGAATGTCTCCGCTGTGAGGGCTCTCTCCCCTCCTCAGTGGCCTCGTTGCTCTCTGGGCTTTGCCTTTATTATTACTGGGAGAGAGGGCTCTGTGTGTGTCCCAGGATTTCCAGTGGTCGTTGGTCCTTAATTCAGCTTTTCCCAAAAAGAACAAAACCCTGAACTTGTTTCGCACTGCCCAAAACCAGCCGTGTCCTGCACTTCTACTTGGTTATAGCTCACCAAAATGGGTATTTTTTTAACAAAACAGGTATCAGTGGGTTCCCTTGCAGTGATTCTGCTGAGGTTTGAGCCCTAGGGATGGGAAGGAGGGGATGGGAATGACTTGGCAGCCCTGGGGTGATGGTGCTCAGCCTCGGCCTCCTGGCTCCAGCATCATCCCCACATTTTGGGTCATTTTTAGCACCATGCCACATTTTGGGTCATTTCCACCCCAAACTTTTTGACCTCCCCATGTTCTCTGTGCCCTTCAGGTCCCTCCACGCGGCTGTGGCGTTGCTGTCACATTGTCCCTCGGGGTGGCTGGGCCAAGACACACATATTTATTCATTTTAATCCCTCCCCGTAACTCAGCCTCCTGCTCCGCCGTGCTTCCAGTCCCGCTCCGAATCCCCGATTGCCGGGCAAGATTTCTGCTGCAGGGCCAACAGCACCGAGTGTTTGATCTCTCCGAGGGTAGCAGGAAGCGTCAGCGTTTAATCCTTTGAAGCTCTGCTGTCTCCTAAGCCTGCCTAATCGTTTTTGTTTTAGGTTTAAAGAACTCTGGAGATGGAGATGAGCGAGAGCATGGCCAAGCCATTAAGAGAGGAGGATGGAGGAGGAAGGATGAGGGTGGGACCAGGCAGAGGAGCCCAGCAGTGGAGCCAAGTGGGATATTTGTGACTCACATCAGGGTTGTTGCACCGAGGGAGGAAGGAGAAGGTTCCTTCTGCCAGCTGCACCACAGCAGAAAACTTCCCTGCAACTCTGCTCCATAAAGAACCCAGTCATGGCTTGGGCCACGGGGAGGAACGGGATTAACAGAGCATGGAAGTGACGTCTGGGAGCAGGGGCAGGGGGGGATGAGCTCAGCACTTGGAGCAGATTTGCTTTAAAACCTCCTGGGCTCATTAGGCTGGGCAGCGAGGGGTGCAGAGCTGCTGCTTCCCTGGGATAACCCAGCACGAACCACAGAGTGGAACAGGATGCGATGGGTTTGACACAGGATAAATGTCCTGGTTTGTCGGGGAAATGAGCAGCAGGGGACAGGAGCTGCTGGAGGGGACCTGGCAGGGTGGTGGCAGAGCTGAGGTGATTGTTTGGATGATGAGAGTCAGAAGGATTCATTTTACACCTGAACCATTTCCAGCGTCGCCAGCCACCACATAAAGATGAGAAACGGGGGAATTATTTGATAGGAAAGAGAATGAAAGACAAAAGGTGAAATAATTCAGGGTGGCTGCTGGGAGCTGATGCTCCTCAAAAGAGAACAAACCCAGCAACTCCTGGCTCTCCGCTGCTGGGTCCTGGGATTACAGCACTCAGGAAGAATGTTAAATATCCACACATCTGCTGTGGGGCCCATCCAGGCACACCTGGATCAAAGGGAATCCTAAAAATAATAACAGGGAAGATTTCCACCCAGCAAGAAAAACTATCTCAGATTTCCCCTTGGTCAGAAGAGAGAAACTGGGGCTGAAAATAAGGAAAATGGTGAGGAGTTGGTAGCAGCAGGGATGAAAAACTCAGAGGAACAAGGAGCATCCAGGTCTGGTTTGAAGGGGACAGGAAAACCAGAGGTGACAGAGCTTCACAGCCACAGAAATCAGAGAGTTCATCCCAGAAAAAGCACGGCCAGCAAAGGAAATGGGAGTTTGAGGCATTTCAAAGTAAACCCTTTAGCTGCAGAGCAGGAGCCAATTCCTTGTGTCTTGCATTCCTAACTCCTGCTTGGCCTTTCCTTCCCGGGAAGATGCAGTCCTAAACAAAATCCTTTACAAAGCAGGAGTTTTATGGAGAGGGTTCCTGACCCCAGCACGGTCCCTGCTGGAGGCTCCACGGGGAGTGAAGCCAAAGCCCCAGACGTGCTCAGGAGGAGCTGCTGAGACTCTGCTGGCACGGGGAGCCAGGGCTCGTGCATCACATGTGAAACAATCAGATAAAGGATCAGATCAAAACCTGTGTGGAAAAATACTCTGGCTGCCAGGCTTTTGAATCCAATAACCAATTCTGCTGAGAGCCTTCCCAGGGAATTTAATAATGCTGTAAAAATGAAGTGTGGGTTACAAAAAGGTGCATTTGTTTTCTGGATAGTTTTGTCTTATCTCTGCGCAGGCCAGGCAACAGCAGCCTGTGGTTGTACAAGTGATAGGGAAGAGTTTTCATCTCCACCACTGATGCCACTTTCTGTTATCAGAACTTCATTTACAGGAAATTCCTTCTGATATAAAGGAGGGCCACAAGCTCTGATGGTGAAAATTAAGATGGTAATCACAGCTTCTGAAGTAGAAGGTGAATGTTCTGGAGGAAATGGGCAATAACCCAGGCTGGTGGCATTGCCTGGTGACTCCAAGCAGGAAAAAACCACCAAAACCCAACGTAATTCCCATGTACCTGAGACTAGAAGGCAGGAAAGCAGCTGAAGGACACATCTCCCCAGATCCTTCCTTTGGCATTTACAGCCAAACCTCTGGTTCAGCGTAACTCCATTTACTCACCTGCTCCAAGTCTGGAAACCGAGGGGTTCCCTCTGGGCAGGAAAATCCCACCTGGCAAGAGGAATCTGGGGTGGGATCCAGCCCCTGCTCCCACAGGCAGGGCTCCCAGGGTGCAGGAACATCCAGCCAAGGCTCGGGGAAGGGAGGAGCAGAAGCATTTCAGGGCACCAGCAGGACAGACATTCCCATAACCTGCATTGCTGTGGGACAGAAAAATCCCTGGTGTGGACCAGGGCCAGGCCTTGGAACAAAGCTGATCCCGGGAGTAAATCTTAACTCCTGCTAAACACGGCCACGCTGAGCTTGATGCCCGTGGTTAATCCCTGGGGATTTCAGGGGATATCTGGGAGCCCAGGCAGAGGAACTTGTGGACTTGCCTCGGCACCATCAGAAATGTTTGAGTGCGGCCGCTTGCATCCGAAAGCTTCTGCTGTGCCTGGCATGGAGCTCCTGGGAGCAGAGTTATGGATAAGCTTTGCCCCCTCAGGGCAGCTCAAACACCTCCTGATCTGTGCTGTGGCCACTGAGCTGCAGGAAACTTCCTCTGGCAGGGTGTGGGATGCTCCCACTCATGTGGAAGGGAAACCAACCATGGAGCTCTCATGTAACACCAGGATCTGCTCCTAAAGGAAACCACAGCCACGCTGTTTATTTTGGGGGTTTAAATTCTGCCAGGCAAAGTGTTCTGTGTTGTTCCAAGAGCAGGGCGTTCTTATTTAAGAAATTCCCTTAATCCATTATCAAAATCCTTTGAGCTACAAGAGCTTCCCGATCCCCAAATCTCCCAGATAACACAGCTCACTCCCAAGATGTTTATTTACCAATAACCATTCCTCTAGGCCAAGCTTACCAGGCAGCAGCTTTATCCCTGGGATAATGCTAAGTCCCCATCTGACAATCTTATTTCTCTCGGGGAATTACAAAGGCAGGAATTTAGAAACAACATCTTCTGTTTTCACAACTTGCTCAAAGCAACTTTATTTTCCCCCAAGTTGCTGAATGAACCAACGGTCACGAGGATGTCACAACAATGAACAAAAATGTTCCATCCCCCAGGGCCACAGAGCTTAGCAGTGATCAGAGGGAATGCTGATCCCAGATCCAGCAGTTTAAGAGAGCTGGGAATTGCTGTCAAACACTGCCTGGATTCCCCTAGAAATCAACTTCTACTGTGCAAAACTCTTTAAATAATCCACCAGTATTGTCTCATTCCAAGCATGGAGTAACTGGTTGTTTACAGGATCAACCCCAGCAGGCTTTTTATTTTACAAGACTTTTATTCTGTTTCACAGATCTGACTATTACAGCAGTAAAATTATTACAAGTGACTCGTAACATTTAGTTCCAAATAAAAGTAGAAAAACAGAAAAAAAACAATAAAGGAAAGTTAAATGAGATGTGATGGGTGGTAAGTGTGTTTTAAGAGCACAGGAAAAAAGTATATAAAAAATACATCAGGAGCAAGGATTTTGCAGCCAAGTTTTGGTTTAGTTACAGCTTTGACACCACAGAGTCACAGAGTCACAGAATGGCTGAGGCTGGAGGGGACCTCTGGGGTCCCCCTGTCCCAGCCCCTGCTCAGGCAGGGCCATCTGGGCCCCAGGGCTGTGTCCAGGCAGCTCCTGAAGATCTCCAAGGATGGAAACTCCACAGCCTCCCTGGGCAAGCTGTGGCAGGGTGAAAAAAGTGTTTCCTCCTGTTCTCAGTTTGTGCCCACTGCCTCTGGAACTGTCACTGGACTCTTATTTTCCCACTAAAACATCACCTTCCCCTGTCCTCTCTTCACTCCTGAGCTCTCAGCTGGCTCCTCAGCCATCCCCAAGCATGCCAGCTGCTCTCCCACACCAGGGACCACTCCCCTTCCTCATTCTCCTGTCCCTCCTGAAGAGCCCCCAAAGCCCAGCACCACAAAGCCCAGAATACTGCAAACGGTTCACTGGAAAGGTGATAAATCCAAGAGCAGATAAAAGGCAGAAATGAAACAGAGAAAGGAAAGGAGGATGTGTGTGAAGTAAAGTCTATTTTATGGCAAACTTCCAGTCCTTTGGCCACTATAAAGCAAAATCAGTGGATTTCATATAAATTCTCTGTATAAAGGAATGTCTATGAACTGTGTACAGTATGGCCCAGAATAAACATCTCATCATCAGCCTAATAGAGCTCCTCACAGAGGAAAAGAAGGTGCTTAGTCATGGTTCATCTTTCCAAGAAAATACTGTCCGGAATTGGACTAGTGCCCCAAAATACCATTTCAGGAACAACAGGAATTCCTTCAATGGAAAGGAAAAGCAGAGTCTGCCCAGGCTGGGGGAGCAGGAGCTGGGCAGGGGCCTCAGGGCTGCACTGCTGCTTTAAAGTCCGTGTGGTTGATGGGCAGGGGGTGAGCCTCGGTGTTGAACACCCAGTCCTCCAGGGACAGCACATCATCTTCACAGAACAGAAGATAGAGGTACCTGGAGCCACAGGAGAGGGACACACAGCGGTTAGGGGAGCTCAGGCGGGACTCCAGGCAGGCTCAGGCAGCACCATGTGATGGCTGCCACTGTTCATGGTGACACGTTCCTGGTTCACTGGGAAATCCCCACCCTTCCCACTCAACCCAGCTCTGGATCACAGCAGAGTCCTTCAAACCCAGCACCTGAGCAGGAACCTCGAGGAAGCCAATGGCAGCAGTGGTTCTGCAGCAGGAAACTCCCAAAGCTTTGCAGCCTTGCCCAGTTTCCCCCACAGAATGGGTTGGGTTGGAAACATCCTTAAAGCTCCTCTGGTTCCAGCCCCCTGCCCTGGGCAGGGACACCTCCCCCTGGAAGAGAAGACTTCCCCCTTATTGTCTGAGCCTCATTAAGCAGGTGCTGCAGGAACTGTGCTGCTCTGGAAGGCCCCTGTGACCCCCGACTTACTTCAGAGTCTCTGCGAGGAAGAAGCTCTGCTGCATGTTGTCGTGGGTGGGCGTGGTGGTGTAAACATCTCGGATGCCAGAGAAGCCAGCGTCCACCCTGCAGTGCTTCTCCAGGGCCTGGGGGAGGAACAGCAGCCTCAGCAACACCCAGCAGTGGGGAGTAACCCATCCATCACCACTGGCTGCACGCCAAGCCAGTTTACAAACCCAACTCCAGGTATCCTGTCCCTCACTGAGGAGCGTGGGGGTTACTCCAGACCCTGGGAATCAGGCTGCCTCTAATGAACAGCACGGGAAGCACCAGCCACCTGACCTGGTTGGTTGATTGATGGCAGTGCAGCCCGCAAGGGAGAAGAAAACATCCACAGTGGAGATGACACACTGAACCGAGGCACGTTGTGTATTCCCGCCCCATCCCTCATGGGTTTGAGAACAGTTTGGATCGAAAGGAACCTTAAAAATCACCCAATTCCACCCCCCTGCCATGGGCAGGGTCACCTGCCACTAGACCAAGCTGCTCAGAGCCCCATCCAACCCGGGCTCGAGCATTTCTGACATATCTCAGTGTTTAACACAATTTAAATAATTTCCGCTCCTTCCACCGACCGAAGCGAAGATTTTCGTAGGAATGCAGCAACCCGCAGAGCTCTGTGCCCTCCCCAGCCTTACCTGGACCACCTCCCAGCCCCAGTGCCTGTACTTGGGGTCGTGGGTGAGCCTCCAGAGGTACATGTAGCTCTCCACCACCTCGGGCCGCAGGATGTAGTAGCGCTCGCTGAGCCGCGTGGCCATGGCCTCGCTCCCCGCGTCGAAGCGAAAGGCCTCGGGGCCCAGCTTGGTGTCTGGGGAGAAGCACACACAGGGACTGTCACTGGGAGGGCAACACAGCAGAGACACCATCCAGGAGCTTTTACGGTGCTCAGATGCCAGTGTTTAACTCAGGCTTTGTTAAGCCTTTTCTTCACAGCGCCTTTGGAGAGAAGGGATCAGGAGGATGGGAAAGGCTCAACCAACTGCCCTGGTTTTATAAACAGAACATCAGGAGTATGTTGCTCTTTGGTTAAGAATCCCGATCTCTTGCAAGCACTATCCAGCACTGAGATCTCTGCTTTGGACACCAACCCTCTCCCTGCTGGAAAAAATTGGTTCATGAGGTTGCCCAGAGCAGCTGTGGCTGCCCCTGGATCCCTGGAAGTGTCCAAGGCCAGGCTGGACGGGGCTTGGAGCAGCCTGGGACAGTGGAAGGTGTCCCTGCCCATGGCAGGGGGTGGGACTGGATGGGCTTTAAGGTTCCCTCCAGCCCAAACCACTCCATAATTCTGTGATCATGCCACAAGGTTCCTCTGGCTGTGTCCACCCCAGTGCTGTGCTCCAGGGAGTCATTATCTCCCTGTGATTATTCTGCAGCCCTTCCCTGGCCCTGCGGGGTGTGTGGGGCCCTGGCAGTGTTTGCTGGGAGCTGGGGGCCGTGCACAGCCGCTCTCTGCTGCAGTGCCAGCACTGGAGCAGCGTGGGCAGCCTGCTGCTGTCCTCTCTGCTGACGGTGGGAATTGGCTCCAGGCACTCACAGCCACAGGGTTGTTAGTTCAGGTGGCTCGTTTTAGTTCTGTAAGTGCTGGAGGGGAGGCAAAACGAGTTATCTGCAAACATCATTTCATATTAGCTTGGAGTTTATTGGGCAAACATGCTGGGCACCAGACTGGGCTGGCTGGTGTGGGGAGGTGTGGAACAGTCCTTGGATGCAGTTGTGGACAGACCTGTGCCTGACAAGGGTCTTGGAGAGCTGCCTCAGCTGCCTGCAGCCTCACAGGAGCTGCAGAGACGCCTACAAAGAAAGGAGGGGTGTCCAGAGCAGCTCCTGCAGGCACAGAACCAACCCAGCCCCTCACTCATCTCCAGTCACTGCTCTCCAAAGCTCTGGGTGGTGAAAGAAACTGTACTGAGCTCGTAAAATGAAGATTCAGACAGAGGGGAGAGGCTCACTAACTCCATTTTTCTGGTTCCCACCAGCAGCTGCAGGTGTCCAGCACTGCCCTGCTGCACTTCTCAGCTGCTCTGCTCCATAATGGGACACCCTGCACGTAAGCCCTGTTCATCCTCCCCTGCTGCCTGCAGAGGGATGTGGAGGCCAGCCTCGGGCTGGAGCCCTGCTGGGGCTGTGGCTGGGAGGCAGGACCAGGATTCAGCCCAGGCCCATTCCCAGCTCTGCCCAGGAGCTCACGGCTGCCTGTCCCTCTGCTCCAGCTGCTGCTTTATAAAGTGTATTTCTGTCCCTTCCAAGCATCCCCGGAGAGCCCAGGGAAAGCCACAGCCAGGGGTGCAGACGCTGCTGAGGCACAGAACACCCCCCCTGCCAGGCAAACCCCAATCTCCCGGGGCCGTGGGTGACCCCAGTGACCCCCCAGGCTACCTGAGCGTGCGTAGGACTCGTGGCAGGTGCTGGTGATCTCTGCAGCCAGCTCCATGTGCCTGTGCCTCCTCTCCGGCGCGGCGTGCTCGGCCCCCAGGGCAATCATGCCCCCAGAGAAGCAGGCCAGGTGGCCCATCTTGTGGTCCAGGATGCCGCCCCTCCACTCGGCGATGTAGGTCAAGCCTCCCGCAGATTTTTTCACCAAATGCTTTTCTATTGCCTAAAGGGATGAAAATCAGGATTTCAAGAGAGTGGACAGTTAGTGAAACTCACTCAGTGTTACTTAGTGACAGGAGTGAGTACCAAGGAAATCCAAAGACTTATTCTGAAGGTCTGAAACCTTCCTAATGAACCTTAACCCCCAAAACCCACAGAGCAGCCCCTTGCTTCTCACCTCCAAGGCATCGTCGTACATCTTTTTAGCTTCAGAGTCTCTCTTGTCTGACATCAGCCAGGATTTGATGAGATATTCATAAAAGCTGTCCCCGAGCCCCCCGATGGAGACGTGGTCTGTGGTGGGAAAGCCAGAAAAGAGCTTTGGGTTCGTGCTACACAATGAGCAGCTGCTTTACAAAGGGGAAACAATCACGTCCTATTTAATGCCCTTGTTGTCTCCTTCCTCTCCCCAGCTTCCCGGGGAGAGCTTGCAGCAGTGCTTTTCAGAAAGGAAGAAAGGTGGAAAGTGCAATCAGAAGAAAAATGTTCTGTCATTTTCCAGAGCATTAGTATCCCTTACCAGAACCATTCAGAGGCCTTATTTTACAAGTTATTTATACTGCAGCGTGAAGATGCTTCCTGTTTATGGAGCCATCATCATAAATCCACCCTCATAAACCAAAAGCAGTGGTGGGTATTGATAGATTTCCATCCAGATGGAGCCCCTGGGAGCTGCCTCCCTGCCTAGGAAAGGAAGGAGAGGTGCTGGATCCCACAGAGCTGCCAGCAAGGGGCTGCTGGAGACACTCCTGCCGTGTGCCATTTGTATTCCTGGCTCACGGAGGGACTCTGAGCCCTGGGGAAGGCTGGGGGTTGCTGGCACATTAAAATGATAAAGTCAGGTACAGGGATGTGCAGTGCATATCTTCCTGTGCAGAAATCAAATCTCCAAGGCTGTCTGCTCAGAGCACCCCCTGCTCTGACCTTACAGGAGGTGCTGAGGAATTGCCGTGTGAAATGGGCCTGACAGCTGCAGGTTTGTGCCTGGGGGGAGCTGCTGGATGGATTTACAGCTTCAAACTGTACCACGGGGGGGAACAGCAGCGTTCTCACTCCTCAAAGCAGTCAAGCACTCCCATTTTTAGGAGAGCAAGACAAATTACTCTCCCTGGACTGAGCCATCCCTGTTAATTAACAGTGTCCACCCCTGGCTCGGCAGCATCCTCACTTCCCAGCTAAGCACGTGCAGCAGGTGTTCGGAGCTGCTCAGATTTTTGTTTCCCCTCTCCTTGTACACAGATAAAGTCCTGAGGCTTATTCCAAATGCTAAATCCTCCCAGCAGCAGAAACCAACAGCCATGCATCATTTTCCTGACCTGAAGAGCAAACATCCCTGACACACTGTGTCCAGTGATCCAGGGAATAATCCGTAGCAAAACAATGAGATTAAACACCCGGCTTGCGTGCGAGGAGAGAGGGCAGAGCATTTGCAAACACAGCCTGCCTTTAAAGAGCAGCTCTGTGATCCTGAGTGTGTCATTCATAAACTCACCAAAGCTGCAGCCCTGGTACATAATTGCTTTCCATATGGCAGCAGCCCTGGCAGCATTTGCCTCCCAGGCACTCTGCATAAACAAATCCCTGCCTTCAGCAAGGGACTGGGCTTTCATTTTCCAGAGGTAACAACTGCACTCGCAGAGGTGCAGCACAGCCTCTTCATTTACGAGAGCTGCTCATTCAGCCAGGTCAAAGATACACCTTTTAAGAAAATCACAGCAATTTCAAGGAAAACAGCTTCCTGCAAAGAGCTTTAATGACAAGAGAGAAAATGAGAGCCTGGCAGCTCCAGGGAGCAGGCTGCAGATGCCTCCCTGCTCTGGTTCTCATCTATTTCTCCCCAGCAGCACTGGAGATGCAGAAGGGGCTGATTCTCTTCTCCCTCCCTGGAATATGGAGTCCAAGGTCATATCCTGAGCAACTGCCACAAACACCCTGTGAAAGTCTGTCTGGAGTCAGGAAATTCCCAGGCCTTTGGCAGGAATCTGCCTGTCCCAGCAGAGGCAATCAGAGGCTGCTTTTAATGTGCTCTGAAAAGCACCAACAGGCCCCTCTTGACATCAGCAAATTCAGGGCAATGCAGTGAAATCTGCAGACAGAAAACAGAATGGAATTCGTGGCAGAAGAGATGAGGGCTGGGTATCCAGCTGAGAGTTGTACCCAGCTGAGTATGAGCTCCTCAGTTTCCCAAAGATTCCGTAAGGATCAGCCATGGAGCAGCCAGGAGCTTCTCCTCCCCTCAGCACCGAGCAGGCAGAACTGCTGCCGGTGTCTGCCCAAATGTGCAGTGTGGGACTGGGAGCTGCAGCAGGAATAACCCAAGGGAAGGGGAACCTCAGGGAGCAGCAGGGGCTGGGAGATCAGCTCTCCAAGGGGAAACACAGAACAACAGCTCTGCAGAGGGGAAGCCGAGCTCAGGATAACCCTGAGGATCAATCCCTGGCGTGAACAGAAACCTGCTTTTTCCTCACAGAACCAAAGGGCAGCTCTGGTTTAACGGGACAAGTGTGACCATCCCAGACACTTCGCTGGGACCAGCCCTGCCAGTGAAAGGTCAGGGATTGCTCACAGCCAGAGCTCTGTCCTTGCCTCAGCCACTGGTGCCACTGATTACTGCTCCCCTTGCCCACCAGAGCAACATCTCCCTAACGCCACATCTCCAGTGCTGGGTTCCCAACAGGATGGAGGAAAACATCCTTATCTCATCCTTCCTTCCCAAATCGCTCTCTGCAGAGGTACCATGGTAACAGGAACATGAATGCACACAGGAGAATTCAGCCCTGGATCCGAGGGGGATCCAAGACTCCTCCAAGCCCTCTGCCTCTCCAGGTGGTTCCTCACTTGCTGCAGCCACTCCGGAGGGGAATCTCACCGTGCTTCCCAAGCAGCTCCGAGGGCTCCGTGCTGACTGCAGGACCCTGCAGGGCTGTGCTGATTCCCTGTGTGATGGACCATGTGCCACGGCCCGCCCTGTGCAGGGAAGGCCCCGATCCTCTCTGGAGGTGGGACACTCAGCTGGACACACGGCTGAGGGGGTGAGCGCACAATTCCTGCACCGCACCCTGCAAAGCCTGCCTTATCTCATCCCATGTACCACAGCCTGCTGACACGGCACTGCTTGGCTGGCTGCTCTGACAGGTGCTGCTGCTTCCTCGGGAAGGATGGGAAGCCTGGAACGCCGCAGGCAGGAGGGGAGCAGGGTGATACCTACGCTGCACCCAGCTCCCCGTCACCGGGCTCAGGAAGTTGGGGTAAAGGCCCTGCGGCTTCTCCGCTCTGTTGAGGACCCTGCGGATGTTCATCACCTGCGAGAGAGGAGAGACAAGGCTGGGTCACTGCTCTGCTGCCAGGGCTGCACCCTCACTCCCCATTCCCTGTACTGATCCCTGCCTGCTCCCCCGGCAGCCTGGGACGCCGGGCTCAGCACGGGCCAGCCCACGGCTCTGCGGGACAGCTCGGGGAGGGAGGTGCTTTAGGGCTCAGCCCAACCTTTACCCAGCCCTGTGGGATTTCAGAAGTGGTTCTGGAAACCCTGCAGAGCCCCAGTTCACTCGCCACCATGGTCCAGAAGCAATCCTAGGAGACCCTGTCCTTCCAGTACCTGAAGGGGCTACAGGGAAGTGGAGAGAGACTTCTCTCAAGGGTGTGGAGCAACAGGACAAGGGGGAATGGCCTCAAGGTGAAGGAGGTAGGTTTAGGTGGGATACTGGGGAGGAATTCCTCCCTGTGAGGGAGGTGAGGCCCTGGCACAGGGTGCCCAGAGCAGCTGTGGCTGCCCCTGGATCCCTGGCAGTGCCCAAGGCCAGGCTGGACGGGACTTGGAGCACCCTGGGACAGCGGGAGGTGTCCCTGCCCATGGCAGGGGTGGCACTGGATGGGCTTTAAGGTCCCTTCCAAACCCAAATCTGATTCTATGATTGGGGATCTGGGTGGAAATGGGAGATGTGAGCGATGACGAGGGTGATTTTTCCATGATCCAAAGGGAAAGGAGTGGCAGGGATGAGTGACTCACCCAGCACTTAAATTCACCATGTGGTCACTTAACGTGATGAATTGGGGCCTTTAATTTCAACAACAGACAGCTCCTTTAATACCCCAGAACAGCCAGCACTTAACTCTCTAAAGCCTCCCTTGGTTTCACCCCCATTAAATCCAATAGGCCTTTCCCTGAAGGGACCCAGTTAAATTCCATGCAGCATAAATATTCCATTATAACCTACAGAGCAGCTAATTCGCCCTAAACCTTTTACAAAATCAGACAATTTGCACGCCAAAAGCTGGCTACAGGCTTAAGCTGGTGCTTCCAAGGAAGTTGTCAGGCTCCATAATATTTATTGGAGTTTAGGAGCTTGGCATATTAATGACAGGTATGAATAAAAGACACAGATGGACTTTAATTCCTGCTAAAATCACCCAAGTCCCAAGCTGGGAGTTCATGAGTTGATCTGCTCCTCTGCAGTAATTTCCCACAGGATGGGCTGTTAGAGCCCACACCATCCCACATTTTTCCTCTCTGAGGGTGTCAGGGTGGATGTGATCCATTTTCTGTGCACAATCAGCCCAGAAGAGTCCATTAGAAAGGTTTTGCCCTTTCCCCTCCATGGGCTTAGGAGAAGAAGAGGAAGATCTATTAGGCTGGGGACAGAGGTTTAACCCTGGCTCCAAATGCCACGGTTTGAACCCAGAATGAGGATGCAATTCTGGTTTTCAGCAGTGCATCCCCGGTGTTTCCTCATCTCTCCCCTCCCTTCATTCCCTTCACACATTTTCTCTCCTCAGCACTGCTCCCTTTCCTGGCCTCTCCTCAGCTCCCCCCTCCCTCCCTGGGAGCAATTTGTCATTATCCCTGTCCTGAGGAACCTCAGCCTTGTCTCTTTATCTCACATCACCAGCATCTCTTTATCTTCCCACAGAGTTTCCTGGGTTTCCTGTTCCCTTCACCCTCTGCTTTTCCCTCCTCTGTGACATTCCTGTGCTCATCCCACCCTCGCTGCTTTCCATCCACTCCATCCTAGCTCCACTTTGCTCTCCCAACTTCTTCCTCCTCTTTTTTTCCTGTCTCTCCTTCAAATTCCCTCCTTGTTTCACAACTGACAGACCTACACTGGACATATCCTGGAAAAGCATATTTTTGAGGGTTTCTTTGGCAATCCTGTCTATTTTTACCCCACTGTGGCACTCTGGACAACCCAGTTTCCCTTGGGCTCATGGGGGGCAGTTTGGATTCTGCCTGGAACAATCTGTCTCCCTCACAGCAGGTTCCTGAGGGATCTGCATGCACCTGATGGCTTCACTTTGGCTGTGCCCCCATCTAAGTAAAATTCACACAACTTCACCCACACTGGGAAAAACACCTCAAGAGGATGAAGAGGCCAATCCTCTGCAGCCCAGGCTGGGGGTTACTTGCCTTTTCTGCAAACACTGGGTTGCCAGAGAGCTCGGAGAGGTGCAGGAACTCCAAGTGCAAGGTCCCAAATTCTGCCAAGATGCTGCTTCCAGCGGATGCCCAGCCCCAGCTCCAACTCATGCCACTGCAAGGAGAGCAAAGGGAGCCTTCACTGCCAGGAGAACACAGCCAGAGCCCCGGGGCAGCCGTGCCTTTGCCAGGTGCATGTGCTGCACCTCAGGTGTCATGAGGGCCGTGGAAAGGACACACACAGGTTTAGGACAGACACAGATTTTCAGCAGCAGCTGCAGTGGGATGGAGCCGTAGCTCTACAGAGAGTGTTTAGGATTGGGCTCACACACAGACTGCACAAACTGCGTTTTTTTGTGCGAGAGGAATCCCTCCCGAACAGCTCAGCTGAAAAACAGCTTTGGAAGAGCACTGCCACCCTGCCCTACACAGATATTCTGGGATAAAATATCCTTCTGGGAGCCCACAGCTCTGGGCCTCACCCTCCAGACAGGAGGATGTAGGGTTGGACATAAGGACTCGGTCCCAAAGCAGCCTCTGCGGGTGCTGGCCCAGAGCCACCTCAGAGGTGTCGTGGCTTCAGCTCTCGGTCTCCCTGCAGTTAATCCCGAGGAGGTGACAGTTCCCGGGGACGGGGACGGGCGGGGGTGACACTAGATGGCGCCGGGAAGCTTGGCTGGGAGAGCAGAAGGGTTTTGTTGTTTACAGGAGGTTAAAACCGATGATCCTTCTGAGAAAAAAAAAAAAAAAAAAAAGAAGTTTCCCTCGCTGTGATGGAGAGAAAAGCATTGCAGGTCCTGAGCTGTTTGTTTGCCTGCAGACAAAGAGAGCCATTAGATCAGCAATATGTTCACAGTGTTTCAATGGCTCAGTCCCTGCCACGCTCAGCCTGCCCTGCAGAATGTCACTTCTGCTTTGGGAACATCGAGTGCAGCTCCAAGGGGCACCCCGGGAACCCCGGGGGGCTCTGGCAGCCAGTCCTGGCCAGGTGAGTGTGGCACTAATATCCCACTGCACGAATGTGCTGAGCCTGGGCGCTGCTGGGGGAGCCGAGCAGCCCCACGGTGCTCCCACACCTGTGAAGAGTCAATTCTTTCCTTTATTTACTGCACTGGAGGGAGGCTGTGACAAACCCGGCCTCACACTCAGAGCTGCCCTCCCAGCTCAGCTCAGCAGGGCTGGAGCAGCCAAGTGGGGCCGTGTTTGTTGTCACAGCAGCTCTGTGGGGTCACAGTGATCATCACGACCCTGTCCCGGGGACCTGCCCTCCCAAAAACCACAGCACGGGATGTGCTGCTGGGAGCCTGAGCCTGGGGTCAAACAACACAGCAAAGCTCGTGGAGAGGGGCCTGGAGGAAACAGAGCCCATCTGCAACGCGTCCCTGGGTTAGAGAGCAGCCTGCAGTGACCTCCTGCAGGAAAACATTTTTTCAGCGTTACAGCCTGGACAAACTGGGCCTTCACAGCTGCTCTGTTTTTAACGGCTCAGAGGAAGCTACTGTTTAAAGGACCTTGGCCTCCAAGAGGAAAGAACATGCCCACAACCTTCTTTATCTCCCAGATAAGTGGGTCTCAAACGTCGAACCATCGCCTTCCCTCCTGGGGATCCAAAGCAGCAAAACCAGTGCCAAGTCAGGAGAGAGGCCAGGAGAGGATGATGAGGGAAGATCTGGAGGTACAGAGGGTTTAGGGAGACGTGAGGGAGAGCAGGGCCAGGGCTACAGCACGGGAGGCACAGGGAGAGAGATCCCAGAGCAGAACGCGGGGAGCACAGAGCAGCAGCTGGAGCAGGCACAGCACTCCAGGCCCCGGCAGACAGCGAGGCAGCTGGAGCAGCAGGGTGGAAACAAGGCTGTGGGAGACAGGACACAGAGCCACTGGAAAGCAGGCGGCCACAGGGAAGCTCATCAGCAGAGAGGGGACCCCAGAGGAAAAGGTGACAGGAGGAGATAAAGGCAGCTGGTTATGGGGGGGCTGTCTGTGCTTGGGCCCTCGAAAATGTATGGGCAGAACTGACTCAATGCCGGGGGGGTTTTTTGTGGTTTCAAATTTCTGAATGTCCTTCTTAACCCACCCCCCCAAGCTGCCACCAACAGAGGCCCACACATGCAGCAGGACTCTCCCCCTTTTGGGATGGTGAGGTCTCTCTGGAATTAGCACATCCTTGCAAAAGCAGAATTGGAGAGAGAATTCCTTGTTGCAAAACTCTTCTGGGCTTTGTTTTGGCCCTGATGTTCGGGTCAGTGTGGTCTCACAGCCTCACCTTGCTGTCCTCTGCTTCCACTTGCACACTGAGTAACTCCCTTCCCCTGTGGGTTTACAGCCTTTGGCTGTTCACTGTGTTCCTGCAGCAGCTCAGGCTGTGGATGCAGCTCCCTCCATCCCTGCTCCTAAATCAACTGACACTCCAGTCCTCACAGCAGCTTTACGGCCCCAAAGCCAGAGCTCCAGGCAGCACTGGGGGCTCTGGGTATGGGCTCGCTGTTCTGTCGATTTTCTTTGCTCTCACTCAAGGTCATCAGCAAAACATTTTGGGAATGTCTGGGCAGACAGGCTGTTTCAATTGTCTTCACAAAGGGCAGGGAAGGGTTTGGCATTTCTGTGAAAGGTTAGTCTATGCAGAGCCTTTATCAGCCACAGAGGAAGCAGGATGTCTGTGCTGTAAGAAAGGACAATTACAGCGCTGGCGGCGCCTCCAATTTTCCCCGGGATCAGGAGCACATCAGACAACTGAGGGGTGACAGTGATATTTGAGCAACGCAGCAGCGTGAGCCAAATATTTGGAAGTCTTTTGCTTTGCAGAGCCAAGGAGGAGCTTTGGGCTAAGGGCTGAATAATGACTCTCAGAGTTTCGAAAGAGGTGAGGATGAAAGGCTTTGTTAACCCACATTTCCTGCAGCTCTCACCCGCGGGATTTGTTTGGAGGCAGCAGAACCAGCAAATCCAAATCGCTGCTTGCTGGCAGGGAATTGTCTGCCAGGAGAGCCAGGGAGCAGGAGGCCAGCCTCCAGCTCTGCCTCTGTTTGCTGCCAGACCTTCCGCAGGGATTTACTGAACTCAGCTGCCTCCCCTGGCCATCAGAACATCACCCACCTGAATTCTGGGGTTCTAAGGGAAGGACAGAGCCTGGCTGAGGGCTGTGTTCTGTATTCTCCCCCTTTTCCAGCACCAAAACTGTCAGCTGGTCTCATCCACTCCCTTTCCCAGTTTTTCCAATTTTTTTAATCCATTTTTCCTGGATAAATTCACATGCATCTAGCTCAGCACACTGCGAAAATCCACGCTACGAGCAGACTACAAAACTGCCTTTCAAATAAAATGAGAGTGAGGAAAATGCTCTTGCAGCAGGGAGCCCTGTCAGGAGGCAGAGGAAGAAATTTATGGACAGCCCCAAATTAATAAAACACAGCTGGGTTTGACCTGAGTCACCTGCAATCTCTGCCAAGGTCTGAGCTGGCAAAGCAAATGACCTCGAGGAATGTGCTCTAAGGGGGCAGCTCTGAGGAGCTGCTGCTGCTCCTGGTCCTTCCCAGACAGCCAGAACTAAAGGAAATGCCTGTGAGGATGTGTGCCTTGCCTGCCCAGGTTGATGACTCCACGTGGGATTCCAGTGGGGGTGTTGAAGGCTGGCAGAAGTTTCTCTCCAAGTTCCAGAGCTTTGCTCTTGAACACCTGTTAAAAGAGAGGATAAATATTTGATGAAACGAGTCACACAGGATTCTCTCACATCCCCTTGTCCAAACACACCGTTATAAAACACTGCAAGTGCTGCCCTCTGAGAACCTCCTGTTCCAGGTGTGCCCTGGTTCCCCTGCACAAGAGATCTGAACCAAGACTCTCACTGAACTTTGGCATCTCTAAACTTCCTCTAAAATCTGCACTAAACCAGCACCCAGTCCCCTGCCAAAGGCTCAGCCTGGACCAGAGCGGCTCACGACAGCCCCGCACGCTGTGATCTGAACAGATCCAAGGAGTACTCTCCAAATTCTTCCCATTCCCAGGATGGCAGGGAACACAAGGAGCTGAAATGACTGAGTTAAAATCAGAAGAAATCCTTCTAGGCTGAAGCACTGTTAGATTTACATCGTGGGCTTGCCCAGCTCGTGTCATTTCCTGTTGTAAAAACCACGATTTCCAACAAACCATCTTCTCCCTGCAACTCTTTGCCAAGAAGGATTCGTGGTTTCATGGCTAAGCTGCTCCTTTTCCATTTGTAATGCCTCAGTTTTGGGCTTTCCAGTCCAATTGCAGCTTATGGTGGCTTGCAGCACAAAGCAAGCACACACAATTATTTTGGGACAAACCGATACAAGCACTAATCTTCGCTGCAGAGATTAGTCCCGATCAAGAGAAGCCTCTAAGTGACTTAGGAGATAAAGCACAAGCCTTTTACCTCTAGCCCTGTCGTGGTGGCTCCCAGAAAGCAGGAATTTATTGCTCTAAAAATACAGCCCTGAGGAAACCTGAGCTCTCCTGTGGGCTCGCGGGCCTTTGATACTCTCACAAGGAAACAGGGGGTTGGTTCAGGAGGGAAAGCAAGAGACAAGGACTGGTTTTTGCCTTTCAGCCTGGTGACACTGACTGGGTACTTGACAGGCACTGCCCCAGCTGCTGATGGGACTTCAAGAGGTCACTGCTGGAGCTTTGTGGTTCAACGTGGTTTCTTTTTGCTCTGTTGATCTGAAACCTGTTGAAATTGTCACTGAGACAGACTCTGAGTCGGGGCACTGAGTCTTTGAGAGTTTTCCCTGGAGGGAAATAACAGAGGGAAGTCATTCCCGGAACTCATTTAAAATGCAACTGAAGTAACAGAGCTGCTCCTGGATCAATGGTGGCACTATGCAGGAGCCATCCCACCCTCTGTGGTGGGGCAGCACCAGAGCTGAGCTCTCATTTAGGGCCAGCCCTCACAGAACTCCCCCTGCACCAGAGCTTCAGCTCACCAAAGACTCGCAGGGCAAAGGAATAATCTCCTCATCTCCCTACAGCCAGCTGTAAAATTCCAGCCCAGGCACATTATAAAACAGATTATGGCATCATGCCCCAGCCTCTGGCAGGCTGGGGAGGAGGGAGGGAAGTGGAAATGAGATCCTCCTGCTTCATCCAGGGCTCCAGGGGGGTGCAGCATCCACCACAGGGGCTGGCACACCCAGGGGCACGGGCACGCTCTGTGGAGCTGCATCACTGTGTCAACAGGGGCTGCCAGGACAGAACCACGGAATCCCTGAATGGTTTGGGGGTTGGGAGGGGCCTTAAAGATCAGCTCATTCCAAGCCCTGCCGCGGGCAGGGTCACCTTCCAGCAGAAGGTGTTCGAGAAACAGGAGCCCTGCCCTGTTCGCCACCCTCCTCCTCTATCCCAGGGCACTTTATCTCAGGAATCCCTGCTCCAGAGGGACTGCTCGGCTGAGTGTGGAGCACCTGTCCCTCATCAGCTGCCCTCCTTAGCCCGAGGCAGGATCTGGGATGATGTCTGATGAAATCTCACCCGACTTGGAGTGGAGAGGAACAAGTACAAAGACAAAGCTCCCCGCAAATGGCATTTCCCCGGGGAGCAATGTGTCCAACTGCAAACGTGTCTTGCTAGAATTGCCCACAGGAGGAAAGATCTCTGGCAAATGAGCCATGCACGGTGTGTGCAAGGTAATTATGCGAGGCTTAATTAAAGGAACATTAGTGGCATTTCCATATTCACAAAAACGATGGGTTTAGCCTGGTGTTACGGGGGGATTATCTGATGCTCAGAGGAGAGCTGCTGGAGAGCCCTCTCAGCTCATTCCTGGGGGCCGTGAGGGACACTCGGAGCTGCTGGGA
Source organism: Cnemophilus loriae (assembly GCA_013397755.1). Classification (NCBI taxonomy): domain Eukaryota; kingdom Metazoa; phylum Chordata; class Aves; order Passeriformes; family Corvidae; genus Cnemophilus; species Cnemophilus loriae. Next base: position 275,753 of record VZTF01009819.1, on the reverse strand, counting down.
CAAACCTCCTCTCCAGTCAGGTAGTAGGTGGCCAGGAGCCCTCCGATGTAGCGGATGTTCACCTCGAACAGGGAAGCTTCTCCGTTCTGCAGAGACACAAGGACAGCCCTGAGTGCAGCCAGAGGAAACTGCAGAGCCCTCGTTCCCAGCCTCACCCACAGCTCTGTGCCCATCTCACAGCACTTCGTTTGCTCTGCAGTGACAGGGGGAGCCTGGAGGGAAGAGAAACACCCGAACTGCCCCATTTATCACCTGTGACAGCACCTGAGGCAGGGCAGATCACACAATCACACAGTCACAGAATCTGCTGAGCTGGAAGGGACCCATGGGGATCACCAAGTCCCACTCCTGGCCTTGCACAGACATCCCAGCAATCCCTCCCTGTGCATCCCTGGGAGTGGTGTCCAACGCTCCTGGAGCTCTGGCAGCCTCGGGGCCGTGCCCATTCCCTGGGGAGCCTGGGCAGTGCCCAGCACCCTCTGGGGGAAGAACCTTTCCCTGATCTCCAGCCTAAACCTCCCCTGACACAACTTCAGACAGATCACAGCACCCAGTGTCAAGCAGAGCTTGTGGGTCCTGGAGTCCCTGTCTTGCCTTTCTGGACTGTGAGGGGCAATATTGAATTAACTTCCCCCTTGCCTCCCTGTGCTGTGCTCCCTGACTCCATGGATTAATCCACAGCATTCACTCTTGTCTTTACAGACCTATTCTGTATCTATTCTATCAAATCTATTCTGCAGGCCAAGATTAAAAGCTTTTATGAAATCCAGATAAATTATCTCCCAGTTGATTTTGTCCCTTGTTTATCGATTCAGTAACAGACTGAGAGCATTCACCAGATTTATCAGATGTGGGCTGCCTTTTATGAATCCATGAATGCCAGTGGTGCCCTCCCAAATGATGCTTCTCTATAAAGGCAGCTGCAGGCATTGTTCCCGTGGGAGAACCATTTCTCACAACAACTAGACTGGCATTAAACAAATAGAAGTTTAAGCTGCACTTTGGTTTGAACATTCTCCGTGTGTGCCACTGACGAGATCCCATCAGCTGGGGATGAGCAGTCCAGGAGCTGGCTCCAGAGCACGGCCAGGGACAGAAGGGACAGCACCCTGCAGCTGCCAGCACTGCTGTGCTGCACCCAGAGCCCCAGCGCAGCCCCAAGAGTCCAGGAAAGCTCCAGGAGCCCCAGGGAGAGGCACCTCTGGCCATGTTTAGAGGTGATGCCCTTCCCTCCAAACCCTGGCTCCGTCTGTGCTCCCGCTGCTGCCGAGGTGTCACACGAGTCCCAGCAGTGACACCAACGAGGGGCCCAGACAAGGGGAGCTGGGTTTACAGCCCTAACCTAATTTAAAAAGGAAAACTCGTCTTATGGCAGTCAGACACTTACCTGAGATGAAACACAACTTGTTCTTTGATGAGCAGCATTTCCTTGGAGTGTCTAATAATGAGTGTCTGTTTCCATAACCCAGACCAAAACACAAGAACCATTAAACACTGAACCTTATTTTCAGCCAGACACGGTCAGGCTGAGCTGGTGGCCCCTGCTGGAACCAGCAGAAAAGTGGGGTGAATCAGTGCACTGTTCCCTTTGGCCTCAGAAAGAAAATAATCAGCTGAGTGGTTTCTTCCCCCACAGAGCTCATGGTTTCCCTCCCCAAAGGACTCCTGGGGAAGATTGTGATCAGGACTGGCTGTTTAGGTGACACACGCAGGCATTCCCAGCAGCTGACTCACCACATTCAAGTCAAAGCTCTTCTCCACCCACTTCTTGGCTTCTTGGAATTCCTCCTCGAGTTCCATGATGTAGAGGGTATCTAAGGCATCGATCACAGTTGCTCCTCGAAGGCCTCCTGCGTGGCAAAAACACAACAGAGGGATGGAGCCACAGCTCTGAATCAGCCTTGGGGGGGCGGGGACAGGCAGCAGCTCCCAGGCCCTGTGCTGGGGGTGTCTGGCTGGGGAGCTCTGCCGCCCAAAACTGGAGAGGCCCAATTTTCAAAGGCCTGAAAGAATTCTGAATTCTGGAAGAATTCCCCCAAGGAACAGCTCAGGGTCCACACCTGAAGCCCCCAGTCACAACTGCAAGCCTTGGCCTTGTTTCCAGTCCTGTCTTGGCCAAAGTGGCTCAGCAATTCCAGCTTTTGCCATTGTTTAGCTGCAAACCCACATTCAGCCTCTTTCCAACCCACTGACTGCCAAGCACAACCTGTGACAGAACTGAATTTTATTGTGCAAGAGCATCCAAGGCAGGACTTTGATCCTTCTATCCTAATGCAGAGTTGGTTTTCTGGGGCACAAATGTTTTTGCTCCATGCCATGACCAGCACAGACACAGTCCCAGCCTCTCCTGGAGGCTGAGACAGAATCTCAGCGAACCTTGAGCAGAGAGCAGGTGATTTAGGGACCCTCCCTTGCCCAGCAGCACCTTCCCCCTGAGCACACGGCCTGTTCCCCAGCAGATGGCAACGGGACACACGCAGCTGAAGGAAATTCCAGCCAGGAACTTGGACCAACCATGTCATTTGTGTAAAAAATGTCCTGCCAGCCGCTGCCTGACGCACACAGAGCTCCCAGGGACACTCTGCAGGGCGTGTGGGCACACAGCCCCAGAGCAGCGCAGATTCCCTGGAATCAGAGATGTCACAACCCTGCTTTGGAACAGCTCAGCGCCAGGGCTTTGCTTCTGCTTAGGTTCCCCAAAACTCCTCCTGCCATGGGGCAGCCAAGGGTGCGAGCACAGCCTGACTCAACACTCTGCAAAGGCCACCCCAGCCCTGGGCAGCTCAGCAACACAGACCCTCACGGGGAGGGCTCCAGTTTGGAACCATCACTGGGATTCCAGTCTGGAGCCATCCCCAGCCATCCAGGGCTCCAGTTTGGAACCATCCCCAGCCATCCAGAGCTCCAGTTTGGAACCATCACTAGGACTCCAGTCTGGAACCATCACCACTCATCCAGGGCTCCAGTTTGGAGCCATCCCCAGCCATCCCTCTGGGATGTAGCACAGGCAGGAGGCTGCCTCTGCACCACCACACACACACTCTGCTCAGCTGAGCCACATTCCCACCCACCCCCTGGCAGACCGTTGGGAATCTCTGCCAGCAGAGATGCTTGGATGAGGTTCAGGATTTGTTTCTGCAGCAGAAGCTCCTCGTACCAACCCTGTCCCCATCCCCTCCCTCTCCACAAAGACTCACTCACTGCTATGCCCAGGGATTTTCCTGAGACTTATTTGTGCTTGGCTCAGGTCGGTTCCTCCTCCTCACTCACAGACTTTCAGCTGCTCTCCCAAATTCCCCCAGCCTCTCGCTGCACACTCAGATGAGTTTGGCACTTTTGTGATACCTCCAGTGCCACTTCAATTCCAGTTCTGCTCAAGAGAGGAGAAGCCAGCTGGATGCAGTGCTGCAAGGGAAGCAAAGGTGAATTGTGTGCCACGAACCCTCGGTCTGCTCTCACCAAGGGGCACAGGGACTGTGTCTGACGTGCATCATCCCCGCAGCCCAGAGGAGCGCTCACATCCCCCCATCCCGGCCTCATTCCTGCTCTCAGCATTCCTCTCCCCTGGGGAAGGATCCTGCCTTATTTTGTTTATGTTACAAGATTGCAGTTTTGACACTTTTCAGCCAGCCAGCACACCACTGCTTTAATAATAACCCAACCAGGACTTTACTGCTCAACTACAGATTGCTGCCTTTCGGATGCTGTCTGCATCAAAAGCAGGGGCTGTGGGAGAGGAGGGAGGCAGCTGAAACAGCCGCCAGAAATCCATTTACTCCCGCAGGCCTGGGAAATGATCATCTAACTGGAGCCATCTCCGGGAGCAATGGGTGGATGGACTCAAACAGGCACTGGATCAACTGGTGGGCTCTAAAAACCAGCCGGGCTGACGTGGGCCTGGAATGTTTGCCAGAAGCGCTGACCATGAAAAACAACACCATCACAGGCAGCGCTGCTTTTATCAGCCCTAATGATTCTTCAATATTAATGATTATGTGATTTTTATACACTTTCCTGTTAGCAAGGAGAGACGTGACAGGGAGGCAGGGAAAGCATTTTAAACAGGGGAGGAAGGGCCGTGGCACCTGAGGCACAGCCTGTTACTGTGATATTCTGAGAGGAAAATCACACTACCAGGCTCGCCTTAATTTGATGATATAATCAACAAAAGCTTTTCATAATCTGCAGAGAGACAACGAGGAAAGTTGGATTTGCTCAAGCTAAATGGAGACAAAGAGACAATCAACTCACCATTTTCTGGGATGATTAACTGAAGTGAGAAATGTTGCTGGAATTGACAGAGCCTTTTATGTTTTTAGCAAGTCAGGCCTTTAACTCGGTGAGCTGCCCTGGGGACTGGGAACACGCTCCGATCTCTGCTCGCGGTGGCTGAGCTTTCCTGCCCGTGTTTGACAAAGTGGAGGGCAAACCTCGCTCCCCTGCTGGTTTGTCTTTGTGTCACATTAAACATTTGTTTTAAATATTCCCTCACCCTCTGCATCACAGGAACCTCGGGCTGTGTGTTTTGTACCGGGGGCTGGGCCGTGTTCCCTTTCTTCTGCACCAGCTTTGAAGCGGCTGCAAGCGCTCAGTGACTCCTCTCCTCGTACCAGAGCTCTCCCCAGCGCCAGGAGGGGCCGTGGCAGCGCCAGTCTCAGCACAGGGATAAAAAGGCAGCTCCTTCCCCTCCTCAAACCAGGCTGCCAGGACAGAGGGCACCCAGAGAGTCCCTGACCCCCAGCCTGTGACTTCGCTAGGGGAGCATCTTCCCTCCTTCCTGCCCAAAGTTTGCTTCATCAGAGCAGGCCGGAGCTGGTGACAGAACAGCCAAGGGCAGCTGTCAGCAGCCCGTGTGTGCACACCCCAGCACGTTCCTTGCAGCACCAACACACCCACCTGGCAGCGTGGTGACACCTCCTGCCACCTCCTGCCTGGCTTTGTCACAAATCAGCACCTCTCCGGACCTGCACATTAGCATGGGAGGGGTGTAATCAAAGGGGAGGCAGCTCCAAACCGAATCAAACCCCTCTCTGTCACTTCTGACTCTTGCTGACACCCTCGTCTCGAAATTGCTGGTTTCAGCCTCACTGTGCTTGCTCTAAGGGAGTTTGAAAGTAGGAACCAAGAAACCCTCAGAGGAAACCCATGAAAGAAACCCTCCTGGAAGCACCCAGAGCTGGCAGCAGTGGCTTTTAAGCAGGACCCCATGTCTGAGATTCTGCCTGTCTCCACAAACCCAAGTGTGCTGTGAAAAGCCCCTCCTGATCCTGCCCCAAACTGGCTGGAGCAGGGATACCTTCACTAGGGAGAGCAGAGTGACTTTGCTGATGCCCAGAAGGGCAGGTGGGACTTTGGGCACAGCTCTGGGATCCACAGCAGCTCCCACAGCAGCTCCTCGCTGCCCAGGGAGAGAACAGCCACAGAGTCCCAGATCAGCTGAGCTGGAAGGGACCCCCCAGCATCATCCACCCGCCTCCACTGGGACCAGTGGGAAGAACCAGGACCTCGGGAGGGATCCTGGAAGTCTGGGGGCATTTCTAACTCAATGTCACACCAGCTCTGGTGACAGGGCCCCTGCCCAGAGCTGTCCCCCCAAGTGATGATCACGAAGAAGAAACAGCAGCTGATGGGAGCAGACAAAGGTTCATCTCTCCCTGAGCCAAAGGAGGGCCTGTGCCACCCCGGATTTGCTCTTTTGTGCAGCAGAAGAATGGAGAGAGGAGTGTGGGCAACAAGGCTGCTCTGTTCCTGCTCCCACCCACCCCAGGAGCCGTGCTGAACCCTGCCACAGAGAGCACTAACGACCATTTACTTAATTAACAGAACGCTGGGGAAAGGTGCTGCGTGGAGAGGAGCTGGCATTGGTGGCTGTGAGGGGGTTTTTGCCTTGTTTTGTTTCTTCTTTTTGTAATTAATTTTCTTTCTGCTTTTTTTTTTTTTGTGGGAGATGACTCAGGCTCTAGGAAGGAATTCTACCCCAAATGAAAAACCTTGGGGTGAGGTGTTTACAAGCTGGGGATCTACGTGTCCAAGTCCAGACTCACCTGCACCTGCCTCTCCCAGCACCTGAACAAGTGGCCTAACCCCAGGACTTATCCAGCACCCAGGGCTTAGCAGATGTCTGATTTTCCAAAGAGGAGCAGCTGTGATGGGAGGGATGGAGAGCGCTGCCTTCCCTCGCTCCCCTCTTCCCAAAATAGCCCACGTGGAGTATCACAGGCCAGATCGGAGACTTGAAGGGCTCCCAGCTGCAAGTCTGTCCCTCGAGAGCCTTAAAAAAAGCCACAAAAGTGGTGCTTCAGCAACCAAGTAGCTACGAGTGGGGTCTGAAATAGCCCTTTTCCTCAGGAAGGAGAGATCCTTCCAAAGGCTCTGCCTGAATCCATCACACTCTCCGTGCCTGGGGAGCCACGGAGCACGAGGGCCCTGCAAAGGCCCCCACACCACAGGCAGGACTCTCCCTGTCCCACATCCCACCAGCTTTGCTTTGGGGTCCAAGGAACAAGGAGGAGTCCAGGGTGTGCCTTTGGAAAGCTGGACACGGTGCAAGGATTCCCAGCCAGCAGGAGATGGGAGCATCCTCACCGGTATCTCCACCAGCCTTCCAACACTCCCTGGTGCCAGGGTTTAGCTCAAATAAAATCATCCTTTCACAGGCTGGTTTGGGTGGGAAGCAGCCTTATAGATCCTCCAATTCCAACCTTCCACTAGAAAATTCCTTGTGTTGTATCCCCCCTGCTCAGAGCCACGTTCCCCCGTGGCTGCCATCCTGTCTGCCCCAGGGCTGGCTGGAAGCCCACACCGACCTCACCCAGCCCTGCCACAGCCCTGCAGCAGGCAGAGAGCTTGGGGAACCTCGTCTCTAATGCCCTCGGCCCCAGGGGGCCTGGGCCTGCCATTTGGCAAAGAACCTTTCATGAAGTTACCCAGTGAACAGAAACCAAACCTTTCATTTCCAACAAAGCCATTCCAAAATCCGTACAGTAACGCATTGTGCCGACGCCTCAGATGAACGGCACAAGCCATTAGGAAGATATCAGACTTAATCTTGCATACAGCAGGACTGCTTAAACGCTGCAGAACAGGGGGCTTCAAACAGCTCTTTGCTGACTCTAATAACAGAGTTTACAACTGAAAGGCAAGAGCAGAAGGGGGAGGAATTTAGATCAGCGCAATGTGAACCCAGATCAAAAATGAAAGGTCTTGACTCCCACTGTTCTTATGTCAAATCATATTTGTCAAAACAGAAATTAGTGCTGAAATCTTGTTTGGAATAAAAATTAGGATGCAGTTTCTATGAAACACGATGAACTTGTTAACTGCCAAGGCACAAGGGGCTCTGGTTGTCACCGGTTGTTTACCTTCACCTCTTGGGGTGCAGGTGGGAAAACACGAGATCCCTTCCCCTGGTTCCGCCGGTCTGAAGGCTTCAATTAAAATCAGTGCCCTGTTACAGCAGGAGTCTGAAAAATTACCGTCTCCAAGTGCTGCTTTTCCTGTTCTTTTTGGTCCTTTTTCTCCCTGACAGGGCTTGGAGAGCAGCCTGAACTCCTGACATTTATCCCGAGAGCTGTGTGAGAAGCCTGGGAGCTGCCTGGGACCACGTCACCACACAGCTCCCGGCTGGTGGCAAACTGTCCGATTCTGGGAGAAATCCACACAGAGACGTTTTACACAGCTCAGGATTATCTTGGCAACGAAGTAAACCGTGAAAATCACTGCAGCTCCTTGAAAAATCTGCCCTGCAGCCAAGATTTGCCAGTCCCTGTGCGGAGCGCTCCGGGTCAGGCACGAGAGGCTGGGAGCCTGCAGCTCCTGAGGTGGGATCTGGGCTTAGGCCAGAGCTCCCTGCCTGCTCTGGGCTTTAGTTTCTCCTGCCAGCCAAAAAATCAGGAGCAATTTTCCTCCAAGTACAAAAAGAAGAGGTTTTAACGAAAGAGAATGTGATGGTTAGAGAAAGAAAAATTAAATTATCCACCACATCCGAGCTGGTGTCTCTGTTCTTCTCCAGCACTTTGCACCAGCCATCCATCTCCCCTCTAGAATGGTGCAGAAACACTCCCCACCAATTTATTTTTTAACATTTCCTTTCAGCGCTGTCAGCTCACAGCAGGGATGGGCACTGGAAGATAAACTCCAGTTCCAGGAGATGCCCCCCAGTGCAAAGTCACTCTGCTCCCATTGCAAGGATCAACCCCAGCTGTCAGGGATCCCCAGGACAGGGCTCGTACTACCGGTCTAGCTGACAGAAATTAAACAGAAAATCCAAATGAAACTGGGAAATGGGTTTTCTTTTCAGGAAGAAAGAAAATTTCTCAGTTAAATCCACAATCATCTCATTACAGCCCAGTCCTTCAGCTGCCTGTGAGTGGTACCTGCTGCAGATGAAGCCAGAAACCCCAGACCTGAGCTACAGCCCTGCCAGAGCCTGATTTATTGAGTTTTTTTGTCTGTGAACCTGATAGCTGTAACACAGAGTAACTGCATTCCCTTTATTTAAGGCAAACTAAACAAATTACATCTGAGCAACAAGGCAGCAGAAGCAAGAGATGGAGGGGACAAAGAAGTAGTCCAAGAATTAGAAAAGATCTATTTCTTTTTGTATCAGCACATTCTCTTGCAGAGATAGGAAAAAAAAAAAAAGTCCATTAGCTTTCGAGCAACCTCATTTTTCTTTGCTTTCCAAATAAACCACTCCACCTACACTTCAGGGACCTCATCAAAAAACGCTTCATGGCCAAGGTTATTTTCCCATCTTCCTCACATTAATCTTCCCCACTCTCCTCTCCAGGTACTGGTCAAAGGGTCACCCCCTGAGCACTCTCCATGCCCGAAGTGCTCCCCTGATGGGCAGCAAAGGCCACCTCCGGAGCCCTGCGGGGTCACAGGCAGCTCTGTCCCTGTCCCTGTCCCTGCTCCTGCCCCCTCGGCTGGCAGCAGCCATCCATGGGGTCTCGGGGTGACACCTGGGCCAAGCCCCACCCCACATCCCAACAAACCAGCCCCAAAACACAATTTCCTCCCTGATTACAGGTTATGCTCTGGTCTCTCCCTCTTCACAATCCCTGGTACATCCAGCATTCACAGGATGCTGGCCCTGCTTGGCAGGCTACCAACAGCCTACCAACCTCTTCAGCTATCAGCTATTATCTGGCCCTGGGGGTGTGGATTTTCATGCAGTTCTGGAGGAAACGCTGGATCCCTTGGAATTCCATGCATTTATGAGACACAGGACATCACTCAGCCCATGCTGAGGTTACACTGCTCTCTGAGCTTCACACCCAAACCGACTCAAACCCTCGTCCTGTGCACTGCAGGGTGGCAAAGTCCCACTTCCCCCAGCTAAGGAAAGGTCAAAGTGCTGCTCATTCCCTGGAAAGGTGCTTAGGAACAGCAGAGCAATTAATCCTGGAGCGCGTGGCGGGAAGAAGCAGAGCCCAGGGCGCATCCCAGCGAGCGACGCGCCTGAGAGGCAGCACGGCCCGAAAGCTCCATCTGCCAAGCCAGGCTGAGCCTCCCACCCACAGCAAAGGAACTTGGAAGACTGGCGTGAGGGAAATCACCCAAACATCTGGCTCACACGACAGCTCAGTCTGGTTTTTGTTGTCAGCAGCAGAGATCTTCCAGGTTCCCGGGAAGTGCTAATGAATCCCAGTCCCACCTGCACCACAGCGCAGCGCCGGCATACGGGGCTGCACAGGTAAAGCTGGCACCACAGACCGGCAGCTTCAAGTGCTGCCTTTTAGGCTGCTATGATCAAATTTAATAGAGAGTGTGTTCCAGCCGGGGAAGAAATGGCTTTTTTGGATTACAAACCACTCATGTTTTTCAAATATCAATTTCCCCTGGAGAATTAAGGCTATTGTTCAAGCTGAAGCAGCAGTGGCAGCTCTGCCCTGAACCAGCGATGGGTGAGAGACACAAAACGAGAGCTTGGGCTCATTCAGGGACGTGGCAAAGGAGGTAGAGTCTGGAGGAGAGCGGGCTGGGGGGAACAGGTTAGCAATATTCTTATTATGCACTGGGAAAAAAAAAAGGAAAGAAAGGTGTTCAGCACAAAAACGAATTGCTTGTCACAGCACCAGCCCTTCAGATAAGTTACTGCCTTCAGAGGGATGGGAGAGCAGACAAATGATGAGCACCTATTGCCAACTGATTCATACGTATTTAATACTTGGCAGCAGCTCCCCAGTTTAATCCTCTTTTCCCTAGTTTCTCCAACCATCTTTCAACATTTAGTGATCCTCCAACAACCAGCTCTGGTTCATCCCTGCACGACTCCAACACCTCCTGGAGCTCCAATCAAACTGTTCCCGTTTCAAAGTGTCACGGAGGAGGGGAGGTTTGCCTGAGCCTGGCAACACAATCCCTGATACAGCAGAGATACTGCAAATCCACTCTCCACGTGCCTCCCATCTGTCTCCCGTGACACACAGACTTCATGGGGGCCTGGAGAGCTCAGCAGGAAATTGGAAGCGATAATCGTTCAAATGCTCCTCTGGGGAAGAGCTTTCCTCCTGGTTTCGGGCAGTGGGGCTCAGATGTTGGCGAGGCAGAGGTGATTACTTCTGACAAAGACGGGTCATTTGACAAGCCAGGAGCACTTCTGGGAGGAGCAGTTCAAGGAGGTTAAACAGAAGACAACAGCTGGGGCAAAACACTGCTGGTGTCTCCCTGCTCTGGGTGTTTGAAATTAATTTTGGAGTGGTTAAAGGTAATCTGATTATATTCAATTTATTGCTCCTCCACAGACCTCCTCGAGGACGTGCAGCATTTAACGTGAGGGGTCCCAACAGGCCCATTAAAACAAACACACACGTCCTACCTGCAACTATTATCCTGCTCTGCCAGAGCCACAGGTAGCAGTTAATGAGCAGAGGCTGCTAATTCACCTCGGAATTCAAAGGGGAGATGCTTCATTATAACAGTCAGAAGAAGGTGCCCTTCTGCCTCCCAAACACACCTCCCAAAAAGTGGCAGATGTGTCATGACAGCACAGCCTGGAACTCCTGACAGTGATTTTCCCTCAGATCTGATCCGCTCTGGATGGGCTTTGCAGAACAGGCACCACGCTGGAGCTGGGGCTATAAAACCACTCATCCCTGACGTGGTTTTATCACAGCCTGGCCCAGCAAACATCACCTCCCAGACATGATCTGGCCCTTAACACCAGCCCAGGTGTGAGAGAATTCAGAGATAAAGAAACGAAACCACCCTTTGCCTCAAAATGAATCAATAGGATTAATTGTGCTGTTCAGTAGGGAAGGGAGCTGCTGGCCTGGCCACCTGCTGAGAACTCACGAGCTGAGCTTGGAACCCTCATCATCATCGATGGAAGAGTCTAAACACATTTTCTCTGGGAACGCAGTGGGTCAGGAGAATGCAAATGGCCCATTACCACGAGCACAAACACATTAAGCCACGGTAACTCCGGCACTTGGGACCATCTGTCCGTGTTCTTCCCTTTCTCTCCCGTATTGTTAAAGTCACACCAACAAGACCCCAGCTGAAAGCCTCCAAATGCTCTCCAGTATGCTGCTTGACAGGATTAGATATCAAAATAATCTCAGCAAATTGGGAAAATAGTCAGAAACAAGCGGGATGCAATTCAATAAGGCCACGCGGCGCGTTCCGCCCCGGGGGAAGCACAACGAACCATGAAGCAGAAGGAATAAATGGTGAGGCAGCACTCTGTGAAAGCCATACCCAGGCTGCAGCCCTCGGAAATGCAGCTCAAATCAATGATTTCCAGCTCAAACCAACCATTTCCAGCTCAAACCAAGGACTTCCAGCTCAAACCAACAACGCTGGAATGCTGGAAAAAGGAGCAGAGCCCACCCCAGGATGAACAGTGATGTCCCACGCACGAGAAAGGGCCCTGCTCTCCAGGCCAGGGCACAGTCTCCTTCCAGCAGCATGCGGAGATTCCAGAGGGAAGTGAGGGCTCAGGAGGAGGACTGTGACCTGCAATTAAAGCTGGGAAGGTCTGGGGCTGCTCAGCCTCGAGGGGAGAAGGCTGGAGGAAACCTGACAACGTTTTGCAAAGACACGAAGGAGAGGGTAAAAGCACTCTGCACATCCCCAGGGAAAGGCCAAGAGGATAAAAGCACTCTGCACATCCCCAGGGAAAGGCCAAGAGGATAAAAGCACTCTGCACATCCCCAGGGAAAGGCCAAGGAGTCACAGCTTAACTCTCTGCAGGAGAGAGGGGTCGGGCACCAGGACAAGCTTTAAAGCTGGAAAGCGCTGAGGCAGAATTGCCCGCCAGGACTTTCCAGCCTCGGGATGCCTCAGGAAGGGAAGCACTGAATGACCCCTCGCTGCTACTTTTGTGTTTTGTTGCTCCCTGAGACGAGTGGGAATTGCAGGTCTCCGAAAAGCCTCCTGAAGACGCCCCTGGAGAGGCAGCAGAGCGATCCCGAGGGGAGGAAGCAGCTCCACAAAATGCCTTCTGATGGCTCCATCCCCTGCAAACCTCTCCCAGAGCTACCTTAGTGACAGGGAACATCACAGCTACAATTTGGGATGTACACACAAGTCAGGAAATTAAAAATGCTGGTTCCCACAGCAACCAGGATGGAGCCTGCCAAGAGAGAAGGAATGTTCTAGCCTAGGCAAAAGGTGTTAATTTTAATGCCTGAAGGCGACTTCCACTTCCAGCTGCCTGAAGGAGAAGTCCATGAAAGCTCTGCACTGCTGCACGGGCAAACCTTGATCCTGTTCCTTTGTTCCCGAATTCCCTCTCTTCCTGGCAGAGCACAGCACAGACTGGAGCTTGGAAATGGAGATGAAAACAGCAGTCCAGGCTGCTGTAAGCCCACCCCCGAGTGCTGTGATCCCCCACTTCAGAATCCACAGTTTGTGTTCTCCCACCCCCCAGCTCTGGGAGGAAGCCATCCCAGCGCAACCCCGCGTTCACATAAAAGCACTGTGCGCAGAAACAGGAGTAACTGAGGTGTTCTCCATCCTGTGCTTGTACTGAGAGGTAAATTCTGGGTATATTGAAATTAGCAGGAAACAACCTCTGCCTTTAGAACTTTCTCTTGAAATGCTTTCATTCTCCTGCTCTGAACTTTTTCTCCCTTTCCCCCCTCCTTTTGGGAGCTGCATATAAAGTGTGTTAGGGTGCAGCACTGGTGTTGAGAACAAAACATCAGAAGAAGGATGAACAATTTTAGTCAGTCCAAAAAAAAAAATCCTCCCTGTGTTTCACACTGCTGCCTCAAGCAAAGGCTAAGGGATTTCCTTGAACTTCCAAAAAATCCTCTCTAGAGACAGGAACAATCCTGGGAGGCTAAAAGGAAGTCTTTTCTGAAAGCATAAAGGTCTTCGAGTGACAAATGCCTGCCACAACATTCTGAGCATACAGAGCAGCAATGACAAATCTGAAAGTCGATGTCCTGTGGGAGGAAGTTAAACCCACTGATTAAGTGAGATAAGGGACTTCTCTCCCCCAAAAAGGCAGCAGAGATGAAAAAAAATCAGAAACAAGCACCTGGAGAAATTACAGAGAAAGAAATTCTGTAGCAGGACCCATTTGAAATATGATCTCCTGGAGGTGAATAGAAAAATGTCAGATTCTAACACTAATCCAGATGAATATCCAATGAGATACATAATGAGGGTGGAAAGAAACCTCAGCAGCAGCACAAAACGATGTGATAAAGCAGTTAAGTTCTAAATGTGAAATCCAACACAGCAAAGCCAGTTTGGAACCTGCTTAATCTCTTCAGAAGTTTCAGGAGTGGAAACCAAGTGAATTAAAACCAAAGTAAGCGGGGTTTTTTGCTGTACAGTTTCCATCTCCTCTGAATAAACAAGGGAAAGCTAAAATACAGAGGAATAAAGGCAGGAAACCCATGAGTCTCAAGATATTTCCAGCATTAAAAGGCATAGCTAAAAGTGTATTTTTAAAGTATTCTGAACCTGCCCTGGTGTTTTATGTAGTTCCTGGCAGTGCAGGGGGGTTTGTGTCTGCAAACTCCTCCTGGAATAAAGCTGGAGCCAGGGGGAACTCGGGCTCTGCTCCCAGGGAACCAGGGCAGGACAAGAAACGGCCTCAAGCTGTGCCAGGGGAGGTTTAGGTTGGGTATTGGGAAAACTTCTTCCCTGAATGGGTTATCGAGCATTGGAACAGGCTGCTCAGGGAAGTGGTGGAGTCACCAGCCCTGGAAGTGCCCAAAAACCTGGGGATGTGGGTTAGTGGTGAACACAGGGGTGGTGCTGGGTCAGTGCTTGGACTTAAAGGTCTTCTCCGACCTTAACTCTGTGATTCTGGCAGAAATCTCCTGAAGCATCTCACTGCAAACAGTGGCCAGAAGACACCCGGCCCTGAGCATTCCCGAAACACACCTTGAGCCCAAGCAGGGCAGGCAGGAGCTCCAGGTCTGGCACCTACCTCCCTACGGAATCCCAGACTGCTTTGGGTGCGAAGGGACCTTAAAGCCCCTCCTGCCCCACCCCTGCCAGGGGCAGGGACACCTCCCACTGTGCCAGGCTGCCCCAGCCCCGTCCGGCCCCACGCTCCGTGGGATTCCCAGGCCGACACAGCCGTGCCCACGTCCCTGCAGCGGATGCTGGATGTTTGTCCAAACCAGCTGGAAGCGCCAAGCCTCCAACTCAGCTTTTGCTGTGGAGTTGCCACCAAAGCCTCCTAATCCAGAGCTGGATCTGTGAGCAGTCCAACTCCACCCACTCTCAGCTGGCTGCCTTTTAATCACACGCTCAATATCTCTGAAGATTAGACAATTATTTCCGCATAATTAGTGTCCAGAATGAGGCACAGGCAACATCCATAATGGGGTGCTTAAAGAAAATATTAAAAGAAGGAAAAATCTTAAAGACGAGCTCACTGTATTTTAAAATACACCCAGAGCCTGAAAAAAAGGATAAAAACCAGCTCCAGCCTGATTGTTCCCTGCGTGCTCGGCCACGGGGCTGCTCACGTGTGGCTTCCTCCACATCTCTGCCTGTTCCTCTCCTCAGCAGCCCACAGAGGCCTCACAGAACCCTCTCCACTCACAGCTCAACACAATTTTCTCCCTTTTTCTGCTTCCATTTGCTACTCTAATGGCTGTTTTTCTATTTCTTGTTTTGTTTCCTTCTCCCCCGTTTTGCTGCGCGAAGCACTTCTGACAAATCCCAAGACACTCTCTCTTACTTCTAGGGCTCATTAAGCTCCAAACTCAGTTTGGGGTCAGTGGAAAGCTCAGGAAGCTCCTGAGGAAGCTGGGATGATTAATGGGGTTGAACAGAGATAACGTGGAGCTCGCCCAGCTCGCTGCTCAGGACAGGCCCAGGCCAGGCTGTGCTGTCCAGAGTTCCCAGATCCCCCAGTCTGGACTCTCAGATCCCAGGTTCTCCACCCAATTCTCCTTTCTGACTTTCTTTCTTTGCTAAGATGGAAATCTCAGGTGAACCCCCTCGGTTCAAGTGACGTTTTTTCAGCAGTCACTGCCCTGCTCAGCCCCAGAACCAGGGTTTGACGCAAAGGTCTGCGGAGGGCTGGAGGCCGCTCTGTCAGACATTGGGGTTTTTCCTGTTTAAACTTTCTAAATGAATAATTATTGCTGAGAAGTCAGCTGACCCCTGTAATCAGCTTAAACCCCTGGGTGGGTTTTAGGGTTCAGCAGAACCCTGATGTTTGAGCCACCACGGCCAGCAGGGCCCAGGGTGAGAGTGGAGTGGGGACAGATCTCCTGAAGGATTAACTGGCTTGGGAGTGATCTCAAAACAGGGGAAAAACAACTCCACAACAGGGATTAATGTCAGCTCCAACATGCAGCCAGACTCCAGTGAGTTTGGGATTTGGAAGACATCCTGATTCCCTGCTTCCTGCTGCCAGGAAATAAGTTTGTTGCTGCAGATTTCACTGACAGCAAAAAGCCAAAGTCAACTCAAAATGCCCTCCTGAGAATTATTCATCTGGGGAACATAATATATGAAAAAGAAAAAAAAAGATGATGATGCCAGGGAGCAACAGAGTTACAGCAACATCTTCATTACAAGGTATTTTTCTCTTTAAAGAGCCCATGGAGCCAAGCATCCAATGTCATGTGCAATAGGCAGCAGGAATAATTCAGCATAGAAATTAAGAGAGCCATTATTATTATTATTATTTTAATCACATAAAAGGACTCTCCAGGGTTTTGCAATTTTGTGATCACAGGGAGAGAGACCCAGAGACAGAGGAGAAAAGGTGCAGCAAGTGATTGCACAATTGGAGGTTCCCATTTCTCTTCTGGTAGCTGGGATATCGCTGAATTAATATTTTCATTCAATTACCTCTCCTCCGTTACATATTCACAGACCAACTCCTGTCGCTTCTAATCGAGGTGGGTGTGCTTCCTGCCTGCTAAATCCTGGCTAAATCCTGGACGAAGGAAGCAGCTCTTTGGAGAATGTTTGGCTCAGCTGGCCAGACTGGGTGGTTGGAGGGACTAACCAGCCCTGGGATGTGGAGGTTTTGGGGTTCAGCACTGAGCTGGGAGCCCCAGAGCAGCTGCTGTTAAAAGCTGCTGTCACAGGAGCTTGGGGGTGTTAAATCCAGTGGGGATTCCTGGAATTTCCAGTGGGATTCCTGGAATCCCCATCTGGATCTGAGCCTGGCAGGTGACAGTGCCACAGGGCAGTGACAAAGCCCGGTGGGATTTCCAGGCAGAACAAACCCGAAGGTTCTGGAGCTCAGGACAATCAGTTTGGTCCTCTCCAGAGGCCTCTCTGGATATATTCCTGTGCTCACTGCTTTTCTTCCCCAGCCATTTCATCCCCTTTTTTTCACCCTGGAGAGCCAAAAGAGCCCCATTTCCAGGCAGCTGAGGCCAGTGACCTCCTGTCTTCAAAACAAACAGCTCGGGCCAAAGTCTGCGCCCCGCACACAAACACAGCCCAGGCAGCCACGGGTTTTTCCAGGAATTTCTCCACCCTGTGCCCCGTCACCACGCAGTCAAACGAGGAGCAACGCGAGGGCCCTGCTGCAGGATGAGCTGTAAACACCTCCTGTCCTTTCAGTGCAGCTGCTGGCAGAGCTCTGCCGCCCGGTCCTGGTGACCTGGCAGTGTCCCGGCTGTGACAGTTGTCACTTGGATTCACATCAGCTGAAGCTACACAGCCTCACCATGCTGCAGAAATTCAGCATATGCTGAGAGGAGCAATGGCTGTGACGAGGCAATTCATCATTTCAGGCATGATTTCGAGTGGGGAAAGAGGGAAAAAAAGGGAGAAACCTGGTTGAGGATTGCTATTTTTAAACTAAAATGAATATACCGACGTGCATTTAGGTGGTGAAGAACGTCTAACAGCACAGCAAGGTTCCATATTTACTTGCTGTCACTGATTTCAGAGCAAATTGGCTCAGGTTATAAGTCAAAGAAGGATTCTCCTGCTGCCAGCACTGCACACTTCAAGAGATATCTGAAAATCAGGCTTCTCACCTTATCATTGTTAAAAGACTGTGCAATCAAAATGTAACTGACAATTCAGCTGATGCACGAGCAGAACGAGATGCCAGCTCACTCTCCCGTAGCTACAGAAGCTCTGTAAAGCTAACAGGATTTTAAAAACATTTTGTCAGAAAAATAAGTGGCTCTGACAGAGCTGGGGAGCGGGCAGAATAATAATCCAGTGCTCTGGAGCTGCCGGTGACAGGTGCATTTCAGGGGCTGTGACACACAGAGCTGCTGCCCTCTCCAGCAGCCCCACTCAGAGAGAGCCAACATTCGCAAACATCAGTGAATTTCATGCTCACAGCACCAAAGGCAGCAGTGCTGAGGTGGTTGGGAAGGGTTAAAATAACTGCATCAGCCCTGGGAGCAAAATCTGTACCTGCAGATCTGCAGTCTCACCCTCAGCCACAAGCTCAGCAGTGCCATTTTCCTCAGATGTTCCTAAACCAGCACGTTTGGGGCCTGGTTTGAACAGTGCCTGGCATTCTGCAGCTCCTCCTTGAGTCACACAGAGAAATTCTGCAGACAGCCCCGAGCCTGCCCAGCTGGGCAGCCTCGAGGGGCCGCTGGAACCTCGTGATGCGGGGTTTGTTCCAGCAGAGACCATCCCTGCACCCTCGTGGAGCGCTCTGCCCCTTCCGCGGCACCATTTCCAGGGAAATCATCACACATCTGAAAGTCTAAACCACGTTTACCCCACTGGAGGGCACGGCTGGGCTGTTCGGCGTGGCACATCTTATCACAAGCATCACTGATGAATAATTAATGCTGATGAAAGGAGCACAGCTTGTGGGTTTAAGGAAAGGGCTCTCGAGCTGCAGTGATTGGAAACGACAGCAATCACAGGAGTTCTGTGCAAATAAACTCTGTCCAGAAACGTGGGAGAGGCTTGATGGAAGCGACGCCTTAGAAACAGGAGCTGGAGAACATCGAGCACCAGCAGGAATGTGAGACCAAGTCACCCGACCAAAGTCCAGGAGAGTGGGAATGCTGCCTGTGGAGCAGCTGGGAAATGCTTGGGAAGCGGCAAAGTTGGACGTCTGGGTGAGCTGCCACCTCCCAGGGCAAAGAAGGAAATTAACGGGGTTGGGGATCCAAGTTTTCCTACCTGGGCAGGAAAACGGGGAGGGATGCTCTCTCCTGGCTGTCAGGAGAAGCAGGACACTCTGCAGGAGCAGAATTCCGTGTTCATTTTTATTCCTACCTGGATTAGGGAGAATATTTGATCGAGAGCAGCACCCCCCAGGCTGAGGCTGCCAAACTGAAGGCTCCAAGTGAGCAGCAGCACATCCACAACAGCAAAATGTAACACCCTTCAGGAACTTGACTGCTTCCCATGCACACAAACACACTCGAAAATAGCCCCAAAGAGGTTCCTCCCCTCCCACACGGAAGCAGCTGCAGAGAAATCTCAGCTTAATATTGACATTTCCAGCCCGGAGAGCAGCCGGTCTGCCTCCTTTCCATCTGGAGTTTGGAATAAAAAGACACTTGATGTGACAGGAGGGGGAATGGGCAACAGTGCAGGGCCACAGTGCCCTGGCCTCGTTTCTCAGTCTCTGAAGGCAAGAGGGATAGAGGGCTGCACCAAGGATTGCCTGATGCTGCCCTCCTTTAGCAGGCACAGCTAGGAGGAGGAAAAGCCCATTAAAAGGCTGAAATGTACCATGCGGCTGCTTTTCTGCAATTGTCTGCAAATCCTCGTGCTCCAAAGCATTTTCCTTGAGAGTGCTCACAGGCACACTACAAACAAGCATAAGTACTGTCAATTGTTTTAGCACGATAAATGCATTTTAAAGCCTTCAATATTTTTGTCTGTTTACTGGCACACTCCTTGAGGAATTTTGACAAGCTTGCCAGAGTGGAAGAGCTGCAAGATGCTTCAACTTGCTGCTGAACTCCATGCAAATCCTCAAGGAAAGAGCCTGGCTGTGGCTGGAGAGGGTTGAAAGAGCAAAGCAAAGGCCAAACCCACCCAAATCAGCGCTCCTGGCAGAGAGAGGCTGGGCAGGAGCAGTGCCTGGTCACACCCAGCCTGTGACAACCCCAAAGCTGTGTCCCTGGCACTCCACAAGGGTTAACGGGGCTTCCTTGCAGCCCAGCCCTGCACAGCCAGCTGCGAGTCAGATGTGGCCTCACCGCCCCCACAGCAAAGAACTTTTGCCTCATATCCCACCTAACCCTGCCCTCTGTCAGTTTGAAGCCATTCCTGTCCCTCCAGACCCTTGTAAATGGTCTCTCTCCATCTTTCCTGTCCTCCCCTTCAGGTCCTGGAAGGCCGTAATTAGGTCACCCCAAACCTTCTCTTCTCCAGGCTGACGGTGTCAGAGACACCTGATGCCATTTTCACCTCCACACCTCCCCTTCCCACACCTCAGCCCCCAAAACTGAGCAGGATTAGGGTTGGGGTCCACACAAAGCAGATCTCCACAGGCTGAAAGTTCCCCCCCAGGTCCTGGAGCTGATGTGGAGAAGGACCTGGACACCTAGAGAGTGCAAAACAGGACGGGAGTGTTCTCCAGACCCTCAGCCCCATCCTCTGCGCTGAGGCAATCAGCTCACGGGTAATCTGCCCACTGAGGAACTCCAGGAGAGAATCTCTGCACACAGATCCCTGGGAGAGGAGCCCGGACCCTCTGCCCAGCAGCAATTCTCCAGGGATGGGAAGGGAGGGGCTGCTGAGGCA
Source organism: Cnemophilus loriae (assembly GCA_013397755.1). Lineage (NCBI taxonomy): Eukaryota > Metazoa > Chordata > Aves > Passeriformes > Corvidae > Cnemophilus > Cnemophilus loriae. The sequence goes on along the minus strand of VZTF01009819.1, from coordinate 255,623 downwards.
GACTCTGCTGGGCTCCCCATGCCACAGGCAGGGACTCAGGGAGCAGAGCTAGGAAATGCTCTGAGTGCACAGGAGCAAAAAGACAATTTATACTCCCAAAAGCCAACAAGTACCCCAAAAATACAACAAGTATGCCATCAGAATGAGCAGGGGAATAGCACTGAAAGTGGCTCACATAAAAAAAGGTAATCTGCTAAAGAGTGAAATTATACAAGCCAGTTAGCACAGAGTATAAAGAGCTTTTAATATTGATTCACTCAATATTTCATGGAATTCACATCTTGCTCGACAGTGGAGAAACGAGAGAGAAAACGCTCAATTTGGTTGGGTCCTGAAGCCTACAAGCTCAGACAAATAGCAGCATTGTCAGCTTTGGGCTGGCTTCATGTTTTAATAAAGACACTTTCATTTCAGCACTGCTCCCGAGCACACTTGGTGCTGGCTCTGCACAGAGAGGTGACCCAGGCTGGGACTGGGAGCTGCCTGAAGGGATGAGATTCCCAGCCCCGGGACACGCACGCGTCACCTCCAGGACACGGACTCAAAGCCTCGCTTCACACCGACAGCAAGAGGGACGAGATGAAAGCTGTGACAGACACCTCCCTGCACTGCAGAGAGAGGAGCTGCCCCAGACACGCGACCTTGAAAACCTCAGGGGAAGTGAAACTGCAGCAAACTGAGCCCCACTCACCGAACATGTTCCCGATGTGGCCGTTCTTCGTCAGCGGCCGCAGCTCGTTCTTCCCCAGGGCATACTGCTTGTAGTTATCCCAGGCAAACTTCATCATCTGCGAGGGGAAAAGGGAATGGAAGCAGTTAACACGGCTGAGAATTCTCAAACCTGACCGCTGGGAATTGATGGGAGTTTCCCACTCACTGCTAACCCCACGGCCCATTCATTATAAAATCTTAATTCACACTGAACATGAGGAGTGGGGCTGCATCCAGAGACTGGATGAAGTCTCCAGCTCCTCATTTCTGGTGAAGAACCTGGCACATCTCACACCAAAACCCCACTTTTCCCCTTGGCCCTGCAAACCAAGGGGGACTTGTAGAAAGCTGTCTCCATCTCTGAATTTCCAACCTTTTTCAGGGAGCACCAGTATTTCAGAAAGGGTATGAAAATGGGCTAAGAATGTAAGGCCAAAGCTGATCTGTCCCTAAGTACAGGGAGAAACTGGCCTTAAGGACTGCACAGAGGTTTTCATCTCATTAATTAACAGAATACATTCACAAAGGCCAAATCCATGACATTTTGCTATCTTCTATCAAAACTCCACAGTGCTTTCTGCAGAGAGCTCTGCACACGGGCTGGGTGATTTCCAAGCAACCCCTTCCAACTCAAACAATTCCTTCTGGGATGTTTGAACCGTCCTGCCTGGGCCCAGCACCCTGACCTTCCCCTGAGGGATGAGGGGCTGTGCTTGTGCAAGTTCCAACACACACACACACACATCCCAGCACAGCCTTTTCTGTCCTCCTGCCCCTCTGGCTCCAGCTGGGAGGAAAAATTAAACCTACAAGTGTCCTTTCTTCATCTGGGAGAGACTGGGACTTGTCAGCTTCTAAGGAGTGCCTTAAATAAAGCTGCCTTTTCTAAACCCCCTAGCCTGGCTCTGAGCAGTTCCAGCCCCAGCATCGCACTGACCTGAACATCCTTTGATTCAATCCCTGGGGAAAAAGATAACAAAGGGGAAGAAGGGGCTTCAGAGAATCAACCATGTTCTCCAACAAAGATAAGAGAAGTTTGAAACGCTTCCCTCAGACCAGACTTTTGAGGGAAAATGACAGTTTAAACCAAATCCTTCCTCCACAGAGCGCTCCCATCTCGCGTCTGCAGCAGCATTTGCTGCTCTATTTCAGGATCAGAATCTGCAGGTTACTTTGGTCTGAAATTCCTCCTGTCATCTCAGCTCTTACTCTTGCCTCCAGCTGTGTGTTTCACAAACCCAACATCACAAGCCCCTGGCAGTATCCTCCTTAATTAGCAAAAAGCCACATCCCCAGATTCCCCCCATCCTTTCTAAACACGAAGCTTCCAAAGTAAAGTTTCCTGGAGCTGTTCATACGGAGGAGGATAAACATTTGCTGAACTGATTGGTAACACTCAGGCTCCGACACCACCAGGAGATGGAATGCTGGACAAACAAATAACGTCAATTTGGGGTTTAAAAACTCAGTGTGGGATGAATTAGTCAGGGGAGAGCTCTGCTCTGAGGAAACTAAATAATGACCCAGGGAGGGGGAAGAAACCCTCCACAAGACGCACTCAGACATGTCCCAGTCATATGACCCACCCAGTCGGGGTGTTCACTTTATTTTTGGCAAATCTCTGGGGTTTTTTTTCCCAGTCGCAGCAGATTCTAAATGGGACGTTCTCATTCTTCATGAACGTAACCGGGTGAATCTTCGAGGAGCTCTGGCCTCTCTCTGGACAACACAGAGCAAAGGCTTTTATGTGTCAGAGCTCGATCCTGAAGCTGCCTGCAGAAGGATGGTGTTTTCCACGCAGACAGCATTCCCACAGCGAGCAGCAGGGCTCCTGCACCAGAAGGAAACAGCCAGGCACCTCCTGGGCTCTCTCCTCAATCAGAGCTGAGGAAGGAGGACCCACCCTTCTGGCACACAGGGAGCCTGGACACGCAGAGGATGTGGAAATGATTCTGTTTTGTTCCCTAAAACGCCTAACGCTGTAATTCTCAATCGGCCTCATTTTAAGCTGAGTATGAAGTTTAAAGTTATTTCCTTCCCTCAGCTTCTTTAACCCCTCCATTCCAGAAGGTCCGGAGTGGACCCAGCCACGCCGGCACAGCTCCCCGGGAGGAGAGCCTGCAGACAGCTCCATCCCGGGGAGGGGATGGAAAACTACCCGGGGTTTCCCTTCAGCCTCCAGCAGCCACATCTCCTGCAGGGGAAATCTCCTCTTTTCCTGTCTCCTCACGCAAGGAGGGACGGCCTGAGGCCGGCCAGGCTCCCGCAGTGCCCCGCTTCACCCGGGGCTCCGAGAGCTCATGGAGCAAACACGAGCATCCCTCACCTGCCTATTCAGCCCTTCAGCGGCCCTTGTCACGCTGCTGCAAGAAGCTCCCCCACCACAAGATTTCTGTCTCAGACTCTGCCTCTCTGTTCAGCCTGAGCTGATCACCAGGGAGGCAGGGGAGGGATGGCATTGGAAGTGCTGCCTCTTCGAGCTGCCAGGCTCCCTTTAGGTGAAGCGCACTGGGCTGGCTGCCTTTAAACCCTGCAGATTTGGGAGGCAGGATGCAGAACGTGGCAGCTTTTCCTCTCCCAGCATCCCAGAGCTTTCCTCCCTCCACTGACAGCTCCAAAAAGCAGCGACTGGAAAAGTTGGAGAGCCAAAAAAGCATCTGCACCACTCTGCCCGTTCTGGCTCCCTGCAGCTGCCTCTCCAGTCCAAATTTAGCACCTCAGCTTCCAAACCACTGACGGGATTCAGCAAGGTCCTGAAAGTGGGGACTCCACGTTCACAGCAGCTTCCTCTGGCCAGAGACTCCAAATTCCAGGCTGGAAGGGAAGGGATGGAGCCGAGAGGTGCAGGAGGGAGGGGAATGTGCGTGGTGAGGTGTTCCAGGCTCATTTCTGATGAGCCACCAGGATTAGAAGTGAATATTTTATGCCATTCCAGTCCTGACACATCACAATACATCAGTGTTAACATTGTGCCACTTTGCATTTGAAAAATGGCACTGGAACCACAAAAATTATGGAAATAGATCCATAATTTCAGATTTTGTTCTCACCAGTGAGCCATCTGCCACCTAATAGATAATTATCTATTTGGCCCTGGTATTCTAATCACTGTGGGTCTCAACTAATTTATAGCAGAGACTTCCAAATTTATAACTTAATTTGTCAGACTGCTCTTTCTTTTCTTTCACCTGTAAGTCACCTGTTACTTTGGAGAGTTTCAGCCGCCAGACGAGTCCGTATTAAAATCAACTAGAAATAACAAAACAGAGCTCTGAAAACCTGCACTGTCATTTTCACCATTTAGACCCTTATCTTTTGTCGTGCTTTGCTCCATCCAAACCCAAAAAGGACCTGGCTTTCAAGCCCACCTGTGTTCCATAGAGGCAGCAGCAGAACAAAAAGCATTTAGAGGATGCTGTGATCCAGGTAATGAGGAAACAGGTCGGGACAAAAACTTGACCAAGGAAGTGTTTTCACTTTGAAGAGATGTGCAAATCTTTAGCACGTTTAATAACTAAACCACTCCAAATCTCTGGGTTTATGGACTTGCAAAAAGCAGAGATGAGAGGGGGGGGAAAAAAAAGAAGAAAAAGCTCCCCCCCCAACCATCACTTGCCCTCCTTTTGTTAACAGGGAAGATTTCCAAATGCAGAGCATTCCCAAACAGCTATTTGATTAGTTTTATCCATCTAGACTGGGATAATTAGTAAATGCTTAAAAGATGAAATCTAAATATACCAACCAATCAGCCCCTTTCAAGCACTTCCAAGGAACATTACACAAAGCCATTATCTTCACAAGATAACCACTTCTGTGGCTCTTTAGCCTCCTTCCTTCAACTCCCCTTCAAATATTTCACTCTAAAATATCAAAGAAACTTCCAGTTTGGGTTAAAAAAAAAAAAAAAGAAGGGGGAGGTGAGTGTAATTTTAAATATTTCTTTCTCCATTGTATTCCTAACTTGTTTTTTCCCCACCTCTCTTCCTCTTCCTGCAGCTGGAAGCAGATTAGTTTTCCTATCAGTTTCAAAAGTAGGACCTGTTCTTTCCCACCTTTAACCTCCTTGCTGCCCCACGACAGCCCTGTCCCAGTTTGGGTTTTTAAGCTGCAATAATGCCATTTATTCTCCCCTGCTGTATAAAATATAATTTGCCAGATGACAAGAGGCAGAGAAGAAGAGGAACTGTCAGTCTTGTAGGAAGAAGAAAAAGTCTGCCGTAACACATTGGGATAACTCATTTCTATCTGGAATAATGGATGTATTTTTCCCTTATCAGACTTGCATAAACCTGTGTAATTCAGGATCTGCAGGAAAGGTAATGAAACAGCATCATGTTTATTTTGTGTTGCTGCCTTTAGTATTATCACATGGAGATATAAATATCCATGCAAACGGCAGGGCAGAACACTATAAAAAGGCTGGAATTCATTTGAAAACCCTTAATAGAAAGCTGAGCAACTTCTCAGGTTACTTCTCTGGGCCACCGTCCCCGGTAATGCCTTTATGTAACAGCAAAATGATAACAAAAAGGCTGTGTGCTCACTGCAGTGGATGCAGATGTTCCACTTAGGCAGCCACTGATATCCAGAGCCTTCACTGGCTGGCTCTGAAAGCCTGGCAGTGCAGAGCACGAGGAGCTGCAGCTACAGGGACGTTACCAAGCAACTCCCGGAGACGGACACCAACATTGATAATCCATCCTAAAGTAATTACACTTTATAATTAAAGATTACAGTAAATCCAATAGATCCCAACAGGAACTCCAATTTAAAGGCACGCTGGCTAACCTGCCTGTTTTCCAGCAGCCATGTTAGCTCCTGCCTGGAATGAAACACTCAGGGAATTCAGAGCTTGCCATTTAATCGGCCTTCGGAAGCTGCCGACCACGAGAGCCTCACCTCGGGACGTGTTAATCCAGCATCCCCTCTCTTCTCCCACTTTAAATCAAACCTCATCCTTTTAACTGATGGCAAAGGGGTAAAACCTGAGCCTGTCACTCCCAAGGGAGAGCCAAGAGAGCGCAATCCAACTCCAACTGCAGCTATGTCCTCTCTGCTTTCCTCTGGTGACTCTGACACATCCTCTGGGCGACTTCCACCGCTCTGGGCCTCGGCTCCTCCATCTGCACCAGAGCCTCAGCCCTGTCCTCTCAGAGCACTGGGCGTGGTGGAGACATCCAGAGTGTACTGGACACAGGCACACCCAAAGTGCACCGGGCACTGTGAGCCCGAGCTCACTTGGACAACCAGGGTGCCCAGAGAAGCCGTGGCCACCCCTGGACCCCTGGAAGTGTCCAAGGCCAGGCTGGACAGGGCTTGGAGCAGCCTGGATAGGGGTGGGTGTCCCTGGAGCACTGGGATCTCACCCTTCCCAGGCTGACTGGCCTCCCAGACAGCGCAAGGCTGATTCCTGTCACCAACCAATTCCCTCAAGAGCAGATTTCTCCACACACACCCCTTGGAATGACCCCCACAGCTCAGGAAAGCCTCACCTCTTTGACACCTGCCACTGTTCTGCTCAGGTTTGCCTTAAACACAAGATAAAGGCTCATTTTCCACACCTAAAGCAGCAGTCTGAGCACAGAACTCCTCCCTGGGGCTCCAGCCCTTCCTGAAGGATTCTAACTCAAGATTTCCATCCCTGTCAGCTGCTGCCTGCAAACACATCAGCTGATAGTTCAGTGGGAGATGGCAGATAGAGGAATTGCTTGCTACAGGCAGCTTTATCTGGGAGTAAATATTACAGAGCAATTCCAGCAACAGGTGAGTGGGGCTTTGCTTCAATTTTTTTCCTGGCAAACTGCTGGCAGCTCCTTCCCAAAGCTGCATGGGTGGATTTTTCTGCCATCAGCTGCTATCACAGCTCACCCTCTCTTGCACAACAGCCAAAGGCATTGCTCAGAAAACTGATCTCCATCACTGGAACAATGGGGGAATTCTTTAGGAAGTCAGAAGAAATCACCTTCCAGCAAGTTACAATATAAAAAAATAAGTTTTAAGCTCTCCTTGCTGTTCCCAGCCAGGTAATGGTGAATTCCAGCCCAGACCTGCAGAGCCAAGCACAGCCTGCCCACCAGGAGCAGGGGAAAAGCAGGACTAGAAGCCTGATTTGTACTGGGGGGACAGAAAAAAGCCCAGGCCAGAGCAGTCCAAGGTTGTCAGTGTTAGTGGCAAGGACAGAAATAGAACTGAAGAGTCTCCCTGACTCAGTCCCTGCTAGGAAAGCTGAATGGGAGAAAACAGCTCAAACCACAATTAAACTAACACCTAATTAAATTCCTAATGCAACTAGATTTAACCATGTCAAGAGGGGAAAAAAAATAAAACCCTTCTAGGGCTATCTGAGGCATTAAACCCCAGCTGGATGCAGCTGCATCTAAATCAGGAAACATGTCAGCAAGAGCAGTTGATTTTGCAGTTAGCTCTGTAATGAGATGCTGGCCTGGAAGAGGCCGACGATGGTTTTGAGAACAAATTTGCAAGTCTAGACCAAAGCACAGGGTGATTTACTGGAGAGATGAGGGGAGCTGCAGCCTCGGCTCCTTCGCTTCCTAGAATCAAAGCCTGAGGAAAATTCTGATAGGAATAAAAGGAATTTGTGTTCCTGGCCACCCTGACATCTCAGCTTCGTGTTCCCTGCGAGCCCCTGGAGCTGATCAGGCTCAGGATATTCCAGAGCACGGCCAGACTGGCGCTGCACAGCCACACCAGCAATGAACACAGTAAATATTCCTTCTGTCCTACGCTTGTCACCTCCAACAGCCACTGAGGCACCGCTGAGGTTTAGGGAGCCGGCAGGAAAAGGCAATCCCTGATGTCCAGTCTGCAGCCGGCAGCCCCAGCCAGGGGAGCTGACCCTGTTCAACGTGAGGGATGAGTTCCTCCCTAGATGGACACCCCGAAGGTCATCTGGAACACTGCTACAGGACTGGGGTCAGTGTGGAAGGGCAGGTCTGACTGGGGCTCGTGTGAGGGACACCAAAGTGAAGATGCTGTGGCAACAAACCCAGAGCAAGTGAATAGCAGGGTACAGGAAGGATTGAAAATTGAAGAGCTGACGCTTCAAGAAAGTAGAGTTTAAACCAAGGGAAGAGTTCTGATCTCCCTTGCTGTTACCACACAAGGCAGAAGAAGCTCTTTGAGCACGAGGAAATCGGGGAATAAATTTAAGGTCCTTACAAAAGGGGTTTGGGGTTTTTCCACCCCAATGTCCCTGTTCACCTCCCAAGCTGACTCTTGCTGCGTAACAGGAGATGATTGTCAAACACAACTCCTGAGCTGCTGCCAGGGCTGCAGGCACCCAGGACAGCAGGAGGACCAGAAAGCCACCAGCACCCATTGTGTGACACTGCTATTTACATTTTTTCAAGTCCTTTTCACTCCAGGCTGGACAGTCTGGCTTTTCTTAGTGACTACTCTTGCATTCTAGCCTGCTTTAAGGAAGGAAAGCGTGGAAGAAATTACTTCCCTAGTAATGATGCTCCTTCAAATGTCACCTCTGAGTCCCCCTCCTGGGTTTTGTGCCTGCAGCACAAACCATGCAGAAAATTCCCTGAGCTCTCAAGATTTTGGGCACTGTCTCATTCCTGTAGGCTGCCTTGAGGGCTCTTCCATTTCAGCTGCTTCCCTTCAAGCAGGTACAGCACACGGGCTTTGTAAATCCCTAATTACACACAGACTACAAATTCTCCTTGGAAGTGCCCAGCATTCCAGGTGAACGATGGGCAACAGCTGAACAGCCAGGCCAGAATCCATCAGCTGCTCCCCAAAATCCCCCCACGCTGGATGGGAAGGTGGATGGAAGCACAAACACGAAGCAGGATTGTTTTTACAGACCTGCATTATGACAAGGGAAGGCTTTTTCCCTTCCCCTACAGACGCCATCTGCACGGGATCCTCATTTCTGGAGAGCCACAGCCCAAGGGGATGCTCAGAAGGAGCCGCAGCCATAAGTAACCCAAAATGCTGCAAGGAGAGGGAAGGAAAGGAAAAGGTGTGGAAACGTTTTGCTTTTCTTTTTCAAGGAAAATAAAAAAAGAAAAACAAAGTCTCTAGAACATATTGGGCCTGTCTGTTTGACAGCCTGTGGGACAAGTGTCAAACAGATCAATAATGAAAAGAAACAAAACAGAGAAGAGACAAGGCTTTGTACTCGCGAGCCTTGGATGTGGGAGCATGGCAGGAATCCTCAGTGGGCTTGGAAGAGAAAGAGTAAACAGGCTCCAGAGTATCTGTGTGTAAATCTGCCACAATAAAGGTCAATAGAGCCTCCCCTGCCCAGAGCAGGAGCACCCCGACAGTCCCTGTGTGGGATGGAAGTCAGGATGCACCAGGGCTGGGGTTCTGTGGGAGGCTCTGGTTCCAGCAGCCCAGGCTGGACAGCTGAAGAGCTCCTGTTCAGCCAAGGGAACGTTTCCACAGCACTCTCAGAGACAGAAAGTGAGGATCAGCCTCACAACCACCACATCTGCGAGACACAAAAGGAACAGCCCCGTGCCAGGCTCCTTTAGAGGCTCGATTCGCTGCCACTCTCCCCATTTCAGCCTCACTCTCCTGCTCCAAGCCCAGCAGCTGAGCTGCCTCTCCCCCCAGCACCCACAAGGTGTGAATTGCTTCTGACACACGGATGGCTCAGGGGCCCAAAACACAGCAGAAGCAGATGGGAGAACTGAGGGAAGGAAAGAAGGGAAGAAAAAAATGTAAACACAGGCCAAGAGTTATCCTGCATTGCTCCTGTTCTGCACTGTGAGAATGGATTTAGGGAGCAGGAGGAACATCTGTTTGGAAACTGGCTTTGTCTCAGTGTAAATGCTGGAACAGGAGGAAGAGGGAGGCTGAGGACTGCCAGCACACCTCGTGCTTCATCTCACACTTGGATGCCTTAGCAGGAGAGATCTGGGAGGATGAGTTTAGTTTAATGATTTCTTGCTGGTTCACCTGCTCCCCATCTGTCTTTGTAGTCCTTGCTCAGAGGGACAGATTGGAGCACTGCTGTCCTCTCCCTTTTCCAGAGTTCCTCGTGATTGGAACTTCTGAAGAGAGGAACAGAGCAATTCTCAAGTATTAAGTAGTCAGCTGAGATTAGTCCAATAATTTATCACAGGTAATAGCTAATAACAGACACAAGAAACTCACTCAGAGCCTTCCTAGAGCCAGAGTCTTCCTAGTGTCAGAGCTGTCACCTTACAAAAGTGGTACAAGAAATTCTTGGACCACAGCAGCAAATTTATTAGCCAGAGGCTGATAAACCCTTCCAAGAGTCCCAGAGCCCACAATAAATCATACAAACCAGGCTGCAAACACCAGATCTCTGATGAAAATGAGGTTGGTGGAGTGGATGTGAGAACAATGTTAGGATTCGGCTGGCAGGATGGAGGGGCCTGGCTTGCGTTGGGCCTGAGCCCCATCCTCAGAGGGATCAAGGCTCGGCCCTGGCACTGCTCCAGCACAGCCATCACACGGCAGTGACTCGTGAACTGCTGACAGAATGAAGCAGGGAATGGCAACTGAGGGGATCTGGGTCATCAACGACAGAAAGGAGCCATAAAGACTCATCCAAGCCAGAGGCAGGAGGCACCTCCTCGGTCACAGACTCCACGTCAGTGCAAACGTGGCACCCACAGAACTGCTCGGGCCTAAGGAGCAAACCTCCACTTACCAAATCCCACCCTAACATTCCACTCAAAGTTTTACCTAAGCCTTTGAAAGCCAGAAATGAAAGAACCAGAAAGAAGAGAGCTGTCTATGGCTTCATCCTACGCCAGCCAGAGCTGAAATCAACCTTTTGAATTATTCTGCTGTGCAGCCACCGAGGAGAGTGGGCAGAGCCACAGCCAGCAGCAACAATGTTCTGGTTGTTTGGGCTCAGCAACAGCCAGCACAAACCTCTGAGAGATAAAATAATCAAACCCAGCCCTGGTGGTTCAGCACTGAGCAATCCTGACATGGTCTCCGTGCTGGAGAAGGGCCTTCAGGAAAGCCAACACAGCACCAGAAACCAGCCGAGGGTTTGTTTGGGTTCATCAGTGCTGAATTCCGACATAAATACGTGTCCTTCCTAGATAACTCCAGAGAAAAATGAGGCTCAGATGGAAGGAGAGCCAGAAACAGCCCGTTTCCACTGGAAGTATTTTATTTGTATTTTATCCTGCTGGCTAACCCAGGCAGCAGGAGGGTTTCAGGATGGATGAAACGCGATTACTTCATAATTATCCTTTGTTACTTCGCAAAGTACACGGTTCTGCACTTCCCTCCCTGCCCAGGGAAATCATGTTAACACAATTAGAGCAAGAGCCCTGCTTTAAACACGGCTGCTCGGACGTTGCTAACACGGCTCCAATTCTCAGCACAGACAGTCTGCAGAGCCATCCTGCTCCATAAATCAGCGGGAGTTCTGTCACCGAGTCCCTCTGAAGGGAAGGGACGCTCTCTAGGAGGAACATTCACTGTATATCATCATCCTGTGCTAGTGCTGCTGGCACGAGATGCTGCAGGATTCCTCCATCTCTTGCATTTATTATTTTTTGCAGCCTTATTCTTGCAATATCTAAGAGAGGAAATCTAACAGCAGCTCTAGGGCCACGCAAGGCAAGTGTTGGAGGCCAGATTAGAACTAATGAGCTCCTGGCTCCTACTCAATCCCAGCCTTCAGAACAATTAGCTCAAATAAACCCAGGAACCGTTTTCTGCTCCGCTGTCGTCTGCCCGTCCTCCTGGGTAACTCCTGAGCTGGAAAACCTCAATCGGGTTTGACAGAGGGGAGAGGTCACAGAGAAACCAAAGTTCAGTGCGAGCTGCCAGCACGGGGAGATCCCCAGAGTGCCCCACTGAGGGGGGCAGAGCAAGGGTCCTGCTGTTCCACTGAGGAACACGCACCGGGATCAGGATCGGTGCCTCTGGCTCACACGGCCCAGGGGGGACACTGGGCAGGGCACACACACCCAAGGAATCACAAACACAACCACGGGAAAAGTCCCCAGCTGCATGAGGGCTCTAAGGACTTCAGGGGGTTTCAGCACGCAGGACTCCCATTCCTAGAAAGCTGCTCTCCGTTACCTTTCAGCTCAGGAGGAAGCCTCAGGAACACAATTCCCCTTTCCAAACCCGCTGGAGATCTCTCCTTTGATGGCAGCACGCAGCAGACGCTCACTCACACAGGCAGCTCTGCAGCTCTGCTGTCAGGATGAGGAGATGCACAGGGGAAGCACGGGAGTCACCTCGGTTCCGTGCAGCCTCTTGCTGTTACTCACGCTCCAGTGTCCTCCCAGGGAACGCTGAGTGCCCAGGAGGAAACGCTTTTGCTGCACACCGTCCTGCTGGGTTAGGGATTAGGCACTGTGTGCCCATTTCACAGAGCTGCCTGCTGGCTCCACACGGTGCCACGATGGGTCTGCCCTCAGGAGCAGAACACAAAGTGTCCTGCTTTAATTACCAGAGGGTGCTCTGCCCCCTCAGCCAGGGGACAAATGAGTGCCGTCCTGTCCCACAGACAGGGGATGTTTATCATCCAGTCCTCCAGCACAGTTCCCACTGTGCTCTGTCTCCTGCCCTGCTCCGGGTCCATCGTGCACAAAGCCCTCGCATTATGTGCGGCTCACAGACACCACTGCCCACGACAGCTCCTCTGGAGCCCTTCCAAAATGTGGTGTCAGATGATGAACTCAAGTGCCAGGGGACCCAGAGTGAAGACAGCAATCATGGCAGTGTGTGCTCCTCATGCCAAATCCACTCACAGCATCCACTGAAAAGTGTTTTTCTGGGGAATGTAAATGTAGTCTCTCCCTTAAGTTTAAAAATCAGAATGCTCCCAGCACCAAGATTTCCTCTTCCCACCACCGGAGTGAATGTTCCTTCCTTCCTTCTCCTTCTGACAGCTCCATGTCAGTTTTATATTCAGGTCAGTCTCTCATTTAGCACTAAGGTACGTTTCCCTTTCTCCCTCTCAGCCTCCCCATCTAAAATCTGAATTGTTTTCAGTACCGGAAAACATATTCAAAAACATCAAAATGATGAACAATCTGTACAATAACAGAATCACAGAGTAAACCAAACATGATGGATTAACCTCATCTGGCAAAGCCTTGCATACAGAACCAAAGGAGAGAACACTTAGCAGGAAAATCTTTCTCCCATTAAGGGGCAGATTTAATCATTGATTAAAAGTTAATCATGAGTCCATAAAAATTTTGGCTGGAAAGATGGAATCTTAATGCAGGTGACTGCTTTTTAGTAAATATTTGAAGACCTGGATGTGCACAGGCCCCAGACTGATGGCAGAGCAGGGAAGTTACAGCAAGATGTTACTGACAGCTCCCAGCCAAGCTGCATCCCCCTGCCCTAAACCTTCCTATCCAAGGAATTTCAGGGAGCTGATGTGTATTTCCTGAAGTGATTCGGGAAGGTGCAGGTCCTTCAGCACAAGGCATCTGTGGGCATCCCAGGAAGTCATTTCCCCACGCCCAGCACTTGCAGCCACTCATCACCCGCCCACCAACAACTCTGCAGTGCTGGAGCCGAGCGCTGGCTGTAAGTGGCAGTTCAGAAACCAGTCTAGCATCAAATTTAGTTGTTGTGGAACAAGTGCTTTCAGTGCTAGATTTGGGGAGAGAAGAGCAAATGACTGCAAATTGCAGAGCACTCCCAAATTCCAGAGTGCCCTCGGCTCGGGAGAGCTCGGTCAGAGCGAGCTCTGAGGTGCCACTGAGGCAAAGAGCTCTGCAGCACTGAGCACAGCACGCCCGGCATCGCCTGTGCCCATGCACTCTACCAACAGAACAAATAGATCTTTAGTCAATTAACTGTATCCCCTACAGCTGAAACGGGCTCGAGGTCAGGTCTAAATTCTGTTTGCATGAATCCACCGGAGGCTACTGAAGCAAAAAACCCACTGCACGCACCATTTGTGGGATTTACACTACAGTACCCCTTTCACAGGTTCAGTAAATAAATGCATGAGGAGTGTGGAGCAAAGGAAAATTCCAGCAAAGCTGGAGCGCTTCAAACTGCAGAGAAATTCTCTCTTGCAGAGGTACTTCTACCCCAGAGAAAGAATTACAATCTGATCACAGCACATCTGACTGGTTTGAGATCGTAATTCCACTCCACCATGGTAAATATTTTACTGAGAACTGGTTTCCTTACCCCCAGCAGCCAGAGCAAGTCTGTTGGAAGTCCCTGGGTTTCCTTCTGCCCAGCACACAGGATTAGACCTTCCCCACGTGCCTCACTGAGGAAGATGTGCACGGGAGGTGCATTTCCAGCTGGAGCTGTGCGTGGTGCTCCTCACGTACCGAAACCACAGACGGATTACACGACTGGCTCAGCCTCACATTACAGCAAGGAAAGGCATTTTCTCCAAATGGAAGAAAAAAAAGTTGCACAGTGCAGGCAAAGGGAGAGGTCTGACATCTTTTTCCTGCTGGCTGTGGAAAGGAGATGGTCACAAATGACCAATAATGGCATTCACAACCCAGCTCAGCCCCAGAGCTGCTCCGAGCCCGGCTTTTGACAAACTGGTCATCACAGCCCACCCCCAGTCCACCTGTGAGCTCCAGGAGAACACCCACACAGGTGTGCCAGAGGCAACCAGCACCGGAGCTGAGACTTCTCCTGGCAGGGGTCAGGGCTGGGGCATAAATCTGAGAGAACATGCAGCATATCCCCAGCTCTGCCCCAAAAATGAGCAGTTTTTTCACTGCAGTCACAACTGTCAAAACCACACAAAGGGAACTCAGCAACCAACACCAAGGGGCTTCCAGCAGAAGCTGAGCTGCTGGTAACATTCCTGTTTCTTGCTAATTATCTTTCAGTGATGAACTGTCAAGATATTTGTGTTTAAAAGACTGAGCCACCTGCTGATGTGGAGAGCGATGCAGGATAAGTGTGTACACCGGCTGTGGTGCCTCCTTCCCCCCAGGGGGTGATTTTTGAGAGCAAATACATCTTCAGAGCTGTGCTGGAAGAGGACAGGGGACAGCGTGGTGAGCCAGGTAGGACTGGAGATGGGAGGAAAAGCCAGGATGAAGAGAACTGCACTGTGAAACAAACAGGCTTCGCTATCACTAAACCATAGGAAATGAATGCAGGTGTCAGACCCAAGGGTACAATCCCTGCCTGGATTTGACACATTCCCTCATTTGAAAGGGACAAAGGACACTGCCAGGTTCAGGCATGAGGCATTCCCACACCCCAGGCATGGAATCGTGCCTTTTGCACCCAAAAAAGAAAAGAAAACCGAGTAAATCTCTTCCTCTGTTCACATCTTTTTCACATCCCATGACCGAGCTGGAAGTATTTAATGACGAACTTTCTGCTCTGGCTGGTTCCATGGATGGTCTTTAAGCACTGGCTGGCATTGGCAGAGTTGGTATAAAAACACTTTAAAGAAATGCTCTTCCCTGTGTCCCCACTGCTCCCCCAGCTATGAGATCCACGGGTCCAAGGCAGCAGGAGTGCAGCAAGGAGCAGCCTGTTTGGCTCCATCCATCATCAGCAAAACTGTCAGCTCAGCTCCACCAGCAAAATCTTTATTACTGGTTATGATGCAGAAGGCAGGAACCACACGGTCTGATTTCCTCAGATCTGAGGCTGAGTTTGCAGAGGCAGCAGTTGGAGGGGAAATAATTTTGACTTTTCCCTGAGCCAATTTGATCTGGAAATTGTTGAGAGCAAATAAATATGGAATCCCACCGTGGCATTTCTGCAGTCACTCTCCAGCTACAACCACTTCTCTTTTTTTCCTGAGCATCCGTGATTTGTATTTGGCACATGTAAAAAATCAGCTAATCCCCAAAGCCATGCCTGACTGATCAATTACACAACTAATACCTTTTCCAGAGGTCATTTTAAGAGATGAATAATCCCTTCCAGAATTTCCCAACCTGCGGCATGGGGAGATTTGTTATTTGGCTTTCTGCAGCTTTCCTGGAAAGGTCAGACTGGCCCCAGCCCTGGGCTGCCCACAGGAACACACAGCAGTGGATCCCGGACCGCTCTCCAGGTGACCAACGACCTTTAGCAGCACAGGCTGTGCAATACGGGTGCTCTCTTTTTTATTTCCCAAGAAAACAACTGCTAAGTGACCCTGGACTTGTTTTTATAGGTAAATGCACCCGCACACACACGTCAGCCCAGCTCTCTGCAGCACTGACTCCCCTTACCAGGCTCCCTCGTGCCACTTGCACTGGCTGAGCCCCCTCTTTTCCTCTCTGCCCCACGAGGGAACAGCACTCAAAGCACACAACGAGCGAGGCAGATCCACCCCAGCCTGGCTCCTCACTCTGCAAACAGCTCCAGCGCTCCTCACGCTCCAAAGGGCTGTCCCAAACAGCAGTAAAGTGGGAGAGGCCACGAGGCTTCCCACTGGAAATTCTATTCTTCAGGCAGGAAAAGTCTAGCAGGGCTACGCGAGCTGCCACTTTCTACACAGAACAGCCAGGAAAGCCATGGCACTCCCTCTCCTTTAGCTGAAGCAGCAGGCAGCTCAGAGGTGGTGGGAAAGAACGGACACCAGCTCGGATTCCTGACTGGAATTCCTCACACTGCAGGGTCCTGTGGAAGACAGAAAGCTCCAAGTCTCTAGGCTGGGCATCACCTCTGGGCATCTTTGGTCATGCACCAGTTTTTCCTCCTGGCTTTCATCTGGCAGGCAGATGGGGGAAAAAATATCAACAAATCCCATCCACATCCATCCTCCCTGTTACAGAGGAGCTGCCCTGTGGGAATGGCCTGGGGGAAGGCAAAGAAAATAACAAAACTTCCAGTACCAGGACAGTTTGGGACTCGTTTCAGCAAGTGACAGGACTAAAAGCTCTGGAAGGAGGAGGGAAGAGCCACTCGCAGCTACTGCAAGCACCTCAGAACAGCCAGCAAAGCCACCACCCGCCCTGCTGGCATCTCGCATCATGTGAGCGATATTTGCTAATCCAAAGGCTGTATCATCACTTCTTCCTTGCAATTCGTTTTTTCTCCATCTGTTTCTTTTTATGCAGCATTTGTCTTCTCACCTTCCTGGTTTGTTTTCCTCTTGTCTTTTCGATTAACAAAAAAAAAGACACACCTTATCTCTTCCCCAGGCTGCACCACCCTGCCTTGTTTTGCGTGTTCAGCCTCATATCTCAGCACCATATTTGTTTCTCTCTCTCTGAATAAATAGAAGTGTAGGCACTTTTAAGAAATAAGGGCTCTGTTTGAAGAGTAATTAGCTGTCAGCATAAAACTAATATTTATGGATTCTCATCCTTGAAAACTCTAACTCTGCCACCCAGCACTGATTATGGCTGTTAGAAACAGATGGGGCTGAATCCATACAGCTTGAAATAATGCTATATTTAAAAAATAATTAACTCCAAATGAAGGACTGAATGCCATTTGCCTCCCCTAAATTTGATTTTTCAATTTGGTTTGTTTGCATGGAGTGGAAGCCGCGTTATTCCCGGGTATGTCGTGCTGCCTGGCACACCTTGGAGGTGGGAACCTGCAGAGATCCAGGCACACGTGAGGGCCGGGCACTGGAATATTCCAAACACCCTGCAGCAGGAAAGGATGGCTCAATCCCACCTGGGATCCTAAAGAAACCCAGCACCCCTGGGTGTGTTGTGTCTGGTTGCCTGGCAGAGGAGTTGGAATTTCACCAGCGGTGCAGCCTTTGTTTCAGTGCCTGACAAAGATACCGGGAGGGGAGCTTCAAAAACTGTTTTTCAGATGCAGGTTGGAGAGGATGAAAGCCCTCGGTGTGTTATTCCCTGACTTGATCCTCTCTTCAACCCGGGGCAGCATCGTCGCTGTGTGCCTGCACCTCTGCGAGAGCACAGACCCAGGAAATTTATACTCTGCTTAATTAAATCTGTGCTTTTTACTTATTGGCACCTCTTCCGAGAGCAAAATTCCCTCCAAGTTGGTTATCCATCACGGCGAAGGATCCGACAGCCACAATCGAATCCCACACAAACCTGGTTAACTGGGTCACAGCCTGCTCCGTGATGTCTGTGAGCCTGCCAGGCTTTTATGCACGAGCTGGAGGCACGGGGCCAAGCCCCCCTCGCCCTGACACCCCCGGAGCCCCCCCAGCGAGGCTACCCCGGCTCGGCGGGGTCAGGGCCGGGGCAGCTCCCGGTGGGTGACAATTCCAGTGCCAGTCCCACAGGGACCTACAGGGACAGAGCCTCCCGCTCCTCCCCATCTCCTGCGAGGGCACATCCCGTCCCTCCATCCCCGCAGACCAGCCAAGTTCTGTCATCTCCCTGGTTTTGTGCAAAGTCCGACCCGTCCCAGGGATGCTGCCTCTTGCACAACCAAAGGCATCTCCCACCATGGGAGTATTTTCCCCCTATAACCTTTTCCCCCCCCCCATAATAACCAAGCTGAAATTTAGATTTCCCTTTCCCTAACTGCAGTCACACCCCACCAGGCAGCCCCCACATCTCCCCTCCGGTGAGTGGAGGTGNGGCCTTGAGGGGGGACTGAAGGGGGACACAGCTGTGACGGGGGCAAGGGCTGACTGAGAAGGGACATGGGCACGANTGGACATAGCCCCAGAAACTGAGGGGGGGTCACGGCCGTGAGAGGGGGCAAGGCTTGACTGAGGGCGATGTGGCTGTGAGGGGAGGCAAGGACTGACTGAGGCGGAGATGTGGCCACTGATGCTGGGTGAGGACTGAGGGGACGCACACCTGGGAGGTGAGGTGAGGTCTGTCTGAGGGGTTCGGGGCTGTAAGGGCTGACTGAGGGGACACACACCTGAAGAGAGGCCAGGTCTGACTGAGGGGAGATGGGGCTGTGAGGCGAGGCGAAGGCTGACTGAGGGGGATGTGAGCACCGAGGCGAGGCGAGGACTGACTCAGGGGGGCCGTGGCCATGGAGCACCGAGCGGGCACACGGCCGTGAGCGCTGCCTGCGCGGCGCGGGCGCTCCTCACCCACCTCTTTGATCTTCATCCTGCGGGCGCGGGTCTCGGGGTCCTCTCCGGGCCGCCCGCCCCGCACCGGGTGCCGGAGGCTCCGGCGGAACCGCTCGTAGTCGAA
>VZTF01009819.1:223958-236207 GCA_013397755.1 Cnemophilus loriae | reverse complement strand
CGAGCCCGTCTCTCTAGGCGGCGGTGGGTTCATGCTGCAGCATTTCTGCGGGGCGGGGGGAGACAAGAGCGCGGTCATCCAACACCGCCAAGGATGCGGCCGGCGAGATAAGCCTTTGTCCCCGGCCGGTCCCCCACCCTCCAGCGGCACTAGTTCGGTTCCCTCTGCCCGGACTTGGCATCAACTCTCCGATCTGCGAGCAGCTCCCAGCTCTGCACCATCCCCCCTCCAGCGCCGGGATGCCAGGCTCTGCTGTGGGGGCAGCCCGGGGGACAAGAGCGAGAACCCGGGGAGGGACAAGGTGCTCTGGGACACCCCGGGAGGGACAAGGTGCTCTGGGGCAGCGCAGACAGACGGGGACGAGGCTGCTCCGCTCCTCTGCCAGGAGCTGCCTTCGCCCGCGCCGGGCTGGGGACGATGGGGCTGCTAACCAGCCATGCGGAAAGCTCGGCTCGGGCTGAGCTTCTTGAGGAAAAATAGTAATAATAAAAAATAAATCTACGGGGTTTGGTTTTGCTAAATAGATCCCGGCAAATTTCCCCGGAATCTCTGCCTGCTAGAGTTATCTATCTATACCCCCCACAAATCCTCTCCTTGCGGAAGAGACAGAGCTCAACTTTCGGACCCCGCAAGCCAGCAGGACACGGCTTAAACCCCTACGTGCGATCCCCAAATCGCCCCTTCTCCTGCGGGCAGGGACAGCGCTGCCCCCCGAGCGCCGTCACACCCGCTGGGGCGGACGCTCTGCTACCCCCAGCGCTGTTTACTCACCCCTCTGACAAATCCAAGCCTCTCTGGCTCCTACAGTGAGCAAGATCTTCTCAGTCCTGCCCGCTCATCCCAAAAGCGACAGCCCCTCTGTGCTGCCAGCGCTCCCGGGTGCCCGTTCAATTACGGGAGGGAAGAGGCTGCGCTCTCCAGGGGACACAGCTCCTCTCCCTGCCCATCCGAGCATCCAGGAGGGAAGCACCTGACTGCACCGAGCTCCTTGGAAGGCTGTGTTTTTGCCCGCCCCCGTGCCGGGCGCGGGGACCGGCGGGGCGGCGCTGCCCGGCGNAACGGTCTCTCCGCGGCCGCGCCAGCCAATCAGTGCGCACGGCTCTGCCCGCCCTCGCTCGCTATTGGCTGGTGGGCCTCCCCTGTCCTCGCCCATTGGCTGCTTCCCGCCCCAAGGAAGCCGTGGGCCCCTCCCCCTTGTTTACCACAGTTGCCCGGCTCGAGCTCGGGGAGCGGTGGCCCCGCCCCTTTCCTTTAGCCGCGGTCTTCCATTGGCTGCGAGGAACGCCCCGGTCGCGCTGCCATTGGCGGAGGGGGGGCGCCGCTACTTTAAAAAGCGGCTGCGGGCGCGGGCCGGCTCCAGAGGCTGTGAGGGCTTGGCGGGTGTGGTTAAGGGTGCGGTCGGTGTTCCTGAACATCCCGCACCATGAGGTCCCTGAGGGACCGATTTACCCACAGATCCCCCACGAGGGCTCCGTGCCCTGCGGGTGCCGCGGCCGTGGGGGCACTGCCTCGCTGCCTGGCGCGAGGAGGGGAGCAGGAGTCTCAGAGAGGGGCTGGAGATGCCCTGGGAAACCCTCTTCTGGTTTGTACGAGCCCATGTTCAAGTGCCGTGAAGCACTTCTTAGTCCCAAATCCTTAAATCCACACCTTAGCCTTCAGTGTATCACCAGGTAAATTTGAGTGAGCCTGTGAGTTAATACTGTACCAGAGGGGAAGACGGTGAATCAGAGTTTGTGCTCATAAACGTTACAAAAAACGCCCTCAAACCTGCAGAATTAGCAATGAAAGGGAGAAAAGGGCATCACCCACACTCAGAGACATCTGAAACCCCTCAGGAATCACTGGATGGGTGGAAGGGGGCAGGATGAGGCTCCCAGGAAAGGGTAAACGCAGCCACCGGAGAATGGCTGTGACTAAACTTGGAAGAGCTGAAAGGGAACATTTTGTAGGCTGGAAAGGAGCTGGAGCTGCGAGGAAAGAAATCATCTGCTGTTTGCGTCTGCCTGCGCTCGGCGTGTGCCTCCTGCACAATAACCAGCACCGCGGGGGACAAATACCTGAGCTGATTGCTGGGGCTGCCGGCAGCGTGCTGCGGGGCCCTGCGCTCTGACAGTCAGAGCCATAACTAATAGTGTCATTTTCCCGTGAACACTGCTTTAAGGGATATAAAGCAGGCGCCACAACAGGATTGTGGAGCTGCCCTTGACCCCAGGCCGGCCACCGTCCTACTTCACCTTCCCACACCTCCACAACTGCTGCAGGTTTAGTCCAAATAAACCTCAAAAAACCGTGGTGCTTTTAGCTCCAGTGGCTGCCCGGCGGACCTTGGAGGCAGCCGCCCTCCGAGGCGGATGTGCATCCTGACGATTTGGGTTTGAAATGGCTCTTTCAACCATTCCCTGTGGCTCGCAGGCAGGGCCTGCTGAGCGTGAGGGAGGCGCGGGCAGCGCGGCCCGGGCACGGCGTGCTGTGCTCGGAGCAGCTGCTGGAGCCAACCCGGCACAGCTGCCCTCCCTTCCTGCCCTGAGGCTGCGCCACGAGGCAGAGGACGGAGGGACAGGGCTGCCCCGTCTTGGCAGGTTGGCACCGGCGCTCCCGGGCACGGCAGATGCTCCACGGGCTCCTCGCGGCCCGGGGGAGCGGCTCGCAGAGGAGGGTTGGGTTCTGCTCAGGACAAGGGGAGAGCCCTGTGAGCCAGCTGCCAGTTCCATTGTGTTCAGCACGGATGGATCTTGGCAGGGCTTCTACCTCGGGCAGCCCCCAGGGACCAGCACCAGCCGGAGACCATCCCTCCGTGGGCTTCCCACATCCCTTCTCCCCACACCTAACCTCAGACTGAACAGAAATAATCCTTCACCTTCCTTAAATCTCCTCTTCCCTGGGGAAACCTCACACAGCAGGCAGGCTGCAATTTGTCTCATCCTTATTAAAAAAAATGACCCTAAACCAACCAAACACAACCTCACCAAACCAAAGCTCTGAGCTGTTCCAGTGGTGGTCCCTTGATCTTCTTAGGGATGGCCCCAGGATGGCAAAGGTTGGATGGCTCCGCTTCCTAAGAGGATTTGGGGGCATCAAGGAGGATAATAAATAAAAATCGACAGCAGAGAACAAACCAGAGGGATGATGAAATAGCAAACCAAAGGGCTACGCCTCGCTCCTCATTCCAGGCAGCGGCGGTGGAAAAGTTGGAGGCTTATCTTTTAATTAGGTTAAATTAAGAAATCTTTTTGTTTTGCTTTGTGTTTAGCATAACATTGTCTTGGAGGTAAAAGCTTGGAAATGGAAGGTTTTCTAGATTAGGTTAAATTAAGATATTATGCTTCTTAAAGAAGACAAAGCATTGTCTTCAAGGTAAATGTTTAATTACATTTTAAAAACAATTTTGTCTGTGCGATAATAAGACAGAGCCCAGCTCTGCCCGTGACTGCAGTTCCAGACGGAAGCCAAATAAATTGAGAAATTGGTGTTGAAGGAGTTAGGAGGCAGAGTGTAATTACTGGGGAAATAGGGGTGCTGCTGCATTGTGATTCTTGTTTTTTTAGCGGGTCTGGAAGAAATAATTTAGAGAAAATTACTTTCTTTTTTTTTTTTTAATGGGCATAAGAAAAATAGAATTTAATATCCACCTTTCTGTGAGGAAGCAAACTATAGAGTGATAGATAACACTCAGGGCAAAGGAGTTTGGCCTGATTGTTGCACTCGAGCCTCCAGACTATCTTTTAAAGAGCCTCGATGTTTATTCCTCTCTGAGAGCAGAAAATGCTCCTGGTTCTGGCTGCGGGATGAATCCCAGTGCTGGAGGAGCACTCCAGAAATCCCTCCCTGGCTCCCGCGGTCGCTCCAGCCGGGGATTTTTGGGCATGGCAGCCGTGAAAGGATGGAGCAGGCAGATGGCAGAGAGGCTCTGTGGCAGCGGCAGCAGGGGCAGAGCCAACACAGCCTGGGCTTGGGGAGGAAAAGGGATGGGGAGGGAAGGAGAGGGAAGGGAAAAAGGGGAGGAGGGAAAAGGAGAAGGCAGAGAAAGGAAGGCAAAGGGAAGGGAAGGAGGGCAAAGGGAAAGGAAGGAAAGGGAGGGAAAGAAAGGGAGGCAAAGGAAAAGAATGGGAGGGAGGCAAAGGAAAAGAATGGGAGGGAGAGAAGGAGAGAGAGAGGGAGGGAGAGAAAAGGAAGAAGGAAAAAGAAAGGAAAAGAAAATCAACCCAACGAGCCAACCTTGTTCCACCGTAGTGGAAAGGGATCGTACATCTGAACACATCCCTAAAACAGGGCAGCCCCAGCGTGTAAAGCAGACATGGAAACTCTGCTGATAGCTACTACAAAGTGCAGGCAGTGACAACAAACCCTGCTGGGGTTGCCAGCCGTGAAAGGGAAGGGATCCTTCCCCTCGCGGGGAACAAGCACGGCGCTGACAGAACAAGGAGCATCTCCCAGCGCGGCGCCGGAACATTTCTGACACTCCACAGGGCCGTGGAGCCCAATTTGTGGCTCAGCTCTCTGCAGCCTGATCTCAGGACTGCGCTGGGAGCAGAGGCTCCCGCTGCCGGGATGGATCCTGGCTGTTCCCACCTGGCTCTTCCTCACCTGGGGTCCAGCAGGGAATGTTTGGAGGAGGATGAAGCTTCCACGGCTGCTGTTCTTCCCCTGCAAGCGGCACGGGCTGGTGTTATTTAATGTGTCGTGCCCACTGCAGCTGCCCTGGGTTTGTCTGCTTGAGATCACATTAGGGCGAACCCAGACATTTAAACTTGGCTGAGCCATTATGCAAACAACAGCCCAAAACTTCTGCGGGCAGGGCTCATCTCTGCTGCGGGGAGAATGAGCAAAACAATCCCTGATGGCCTGTAATGACTCAGGACAGGAGAAATCTGTGTGGTATCGATTACACTAAGGCTTTAGAAATACGAGCAGAGGGCAGGAGGCTCAGAGGAGCCTGGGTAATTAAGGAAGCTCGTTACATGCTCCCTGGACATGGACTGCAGTGCTGCTGCCTGGAGTTACTTAAGGAGCAGGGAGTGAGGGGCAGGACTGCTTGTCAGATGAAACCGCGTGCTGAGGGATTACTGGGAGCGTTTGGGGAGGAATTATTCTGACTAAACACCCGAAAGGTTGAATTGTGATGGTAATCCAGCCATGGCAGCGTCACCTGTGCAGGGTGGATGGGGAACCCAGAGGAATTCAGCCAACACAGCCTGGGGCACCGACCTGCGCAAGGTGTGGGATAACTGATGGGTAAAGTGGGAAGGATAAAGGTGTAGAAAGATGTTCTTTGGAGCAGCCTTTCTCCTCCTCCTTCGGTTCATCCCCTCAGCATCTCCTGACCGTCCTGTGCTGCCAAGGAGGACGTTTGCAGGCTGGAAGTCACAGAAATGGATAAACTGGAAGTGGGGCTTGCCCTGACTTCATTTAGATAATTTTAATGAGCTAAACCTGAAAAAAAGGGGTTCCTAAGCCCCCCCTCTGCCAGTCAGGAGTGAATGGCCAGTGCAGAGAAAGCAGCTGCCTCACCTGAAGCTACAGAAATACTACAGCCACATCCAGACCACAGAAAATGGGATATTTAGCCCTTAATTCATTGGCATCGTCTCACACTGATCTGCAGGTCTGGCTGCTTCGCTTTTAACTCCACATTCTTACATACAAGATATTAATTGTCTAAATTAAGAGTCACACTTAGGGATGCACAGAAGCCTTGCTGAGAATTCCAGCGGTTCTCTGCAGGCAGGAGAGAGACGTTTGCACGATGTAAACCCCATCACCTCAGCCAGACTCATGTTCTATCCCAGAAGAGGGGGAAAAAACCATTCACATCTGAGATAAGAACCTGTTCTGAGTCCCTCACACCAGAATTGTGTAGGAACGAGCCCTCACAAGAGGAGGAATCTTGCTTAATTATGGTAAAGGTCTGCATCTCAGCAATCTTACCTCCTGCGTGCCAGGGAAAATATCAAAGACGCTGAAAAAGATGACAAAAGCAGAAACACAACATAAGGTGCATGGAGGAGAGAGCAGGAACATTTCTAGTTTATTACTTTCCTGTAACACCAGGTGACTAATGGACCAGGCTGCAGCTTTTTTTTCCTTTTTTTCATTAAAATCAGCATCATCAGAACGTCTGTGTTCCATTTTCCCCTGCTTAAGTAAGAAGAGGGCCAGAGGAATGCCATGAATTTGCTCTTGTGAATGTGGAGCAACAGCCCATTTTAGATGGCTTCAGAAATAAGATCCCAAGTGGGAAAGGTCTAAGAATAATTTTCAGCCAAAGACTTCACCTGCCAGGAAACGCAGCTCAGGCAAACCAGAGCTGGAGATAACTCAGGGAGGAACTTGGTGAAAGCGAAACAAACCCAGCTTTTCCCTGGGAGCCCACATTCATCCCCCTGTGAGGCCAAACCCCCTTCAGCTGGTTCTGCTGAACTGCACCAGCTCCCTGGCAAGCACTGAAACAAGGAGAGGGTTCTCTGCAGCCCAGAATAAGTTTTCAGTCACCTTGAGGGTGAAGTTCACCTGTCCCGACCTGAGAAACGGGTCACTCCCAACCCGGCTGGGATGAATCACTGTCTGAGCTATATTTAAACAGAGCCTGGGGAGGTCACCATCGAATTGTTGTCATTTTGCCAGCCTGGTCTCCCATGTTCCTCGTGGCATCCGCAAGCAAAACACGTCCTGTGACACAGCCACAGCCTGGAGGTGCCTCGGCAGCCCGGCACCAGCGCTGGGCAGGGCTCTGCACTCCCCTCACTGAGGAGTTTTCTCTTCCAGTATCACCCAGTAGCTGATTATGGCCCTTTACTGGTGGCACTGTGCCAGCACAGCCCCTGCTGCAGGTGGGAGAGGGGGTTTTGATCCTCCAGGTCCATTCAGAAATGTCCTCAGTGGCCTCTCAATTTTTCCTGGGTCAGTAGAAAATGAAACTATTTTATGGTGCTGGTGTGAAACAGGGAAATGTTTTTCCTTCCTGGTGCCTCCGTGTGGTCCCAGCTCAGACTCATCATTCCACGAGATCCCTTGAAACGACAAATCTCCTACAGGCACCCACAGACCCACTTAGATTTCATCCTTCCTTTTCCTCCTTTAAAACTGCACACAGGGCAATGCTTAATCCACAGGAAAAAACAAAAATATCTTCCTTGGATCCTCACCCAGCCTGAGCAGATCCTCCTCAGGGACCCCAACAGACCCCGCACAGGGCGCTGCCTTGTCCCTGTCCCCACCCCGGCTCTGGGTGAGCGGTGAGCTCACGCCAGTGCCCCAGCAAGGGGAGAGGAGCTGTTCGTGCTGCTCGGGCTGCGGTGCATGAGCTCACGGTTTGTAATGCCGGTCTGCGAGGGGCTGCTCCAGCCACGCACGCTGCATACAGATGGAAACGCTCTGGCCAGGTGGCCAGGCTGGAACACAGCAAACGGGAGCTGGGGAAAACAACAATTACAGGATTACAAAAATACCTGCCAGGTATCAGGAATGCGAGGCAGGGGGGGATCGAGGAGTCCTGGGAGGTAAGGAAATTAATGTCTCAGGGCTGTGTCCTTCTGTCCTGGCTTTGGGAAGGAAAAAAAAAAAAACCCAAAATTTCTTGGTAAGTCCTGTGGGACACATGGTCCAGCCTGGGTCACTGCAATGCCAACTCTCCACTGCTGATTGTCTCCCAGGTTTTGGGGCTCTTTGAAGCCAGAGACACTCGGGACAGGCTGATTTCCCATGGAGCACAAGGAATGCTGTGCAGGACGTGGGGAGGGAGGCTGGAATTGCTCATTTTTAGCTGTCTGGGAGGGAGGAGTGATGTCACCTCTGCGGATCTGAGCTTGTTGCTTTGTGTCTGCTTCCATTTGTCAGCCGTCCCAGCCATCACTCTGGCACAGGCCCTGAGCCCGTGGTGGCCCTCAGGGACAGCTCCTGGGCCGTGTGACACACAGGAGGGTGGATTTGGGACTCCTCATCTGCGGGATGGAGCATCCAGGGGCATTCCAAAGCCTGGGAGAAGCCTGCAGAGCCCAGGGAAGTCTGCGTGTGCATGGCCCGAGGCAAACCCAGCTCAGCCTTTAATGCCTCGCTGACGGGCTGCTTCCAGAGCCTTCCCCCAAACTTGCTCAGGGCTCTTTCCATTTCATCCTAGAACACCCCGGTGCTGGCTCTGAGCTCTGAGAGATGAAAGAGGAGGAACTTCAGCCCTTGAACATCCCTTGCTGAGAGTCCTGGAGACGGCAGGAGAAACCCAAGGCCTGATGATCAAGTGGCTGATGGCACTCGGGTCGCAGGGAAGGGCTCTCCTCTGGGATCGTGCTGCCAGCAGAGGTGGCGTGGGGACACTCACAGCACCCCTGGGGCTACTGAGTCTGCTCCCTGCCCTCAGCAGCCCCGTCACAGACTCTCCTCCATCTCCAGGCGCTGCCCAGGCTGCCATAAATCAGGGCTGGTTGCAGAGCGCACGGGTGGGTGCCCAGGGCCAGCCCCGGGCTGGCATCACGCGGCTCCGGCAGTCGCAGGCAGCTCTCCCCGGGGCTCTCAGGCACTCAGCCGGAACCCAAACCTCTCCTGGCTCTGAGCAAACAATACCTTAGACGTGTTTGCAGCTCTCTCAGCTGCTGTGTCAGGTGGGAGAGGAAGGGATGTGATTTGGGGCTCAGCACTCCTGCACCTCCTTATGCGACGGGTAACGAGACGGGGAACGCCCGGGACTGGAAGGAGCAGCTCCAGCCTGTGCTGCTCCGTCTCGTCCCCACCTCGGAGCCCACGCTCTTGTCCTGAGGACATGAAAAGCAGAACTGGAGAGGCGCAGAGCGTCAGGGGGAAGCAGCGGTGATGCACAGCCGGTGTGGCAGCCCAGCCTCTCCTGTCAGGCCTGGGAAATACTCGAGTGTTCCTGCCTGTCTGCAGCCCTTGACAAACTGCACCAGGAGCTCTCCCACTTCTCCCATCACATTCCGCAGACGTGAGTCAGGCCAGCTCGAAATATAAACAGGAGACCACAGAGGAGCAGGTGACCCAGATTCTGACAGACCTTCCCCAATTTAATCTTGATATACACCACCGGTCCTCAGCTGGATCACAATGCTTTAACCAGCACGAAAAAACAAAGTCCAGCCTCTCGCATCCCCTAAAAGCAAAGCTCCTACCTGCCCAGCACTGGCTCTTTTCACGCACAACCACATTTTGGGGAAGGACTGCCCCCCAAACTCTCATGGGCCCATCAAAGCCTCAAACATAAATGTGGAGGATCAAATCTGGCCCCGTTTCAGAAGCAAATCCCCAGCAGAGCAGCACAGCCCCATCCCACACAGACATACCGTGGTGACAAATCCTCTCCAGAGCCTGGGGCTGTGGCTTTGGGGTTTGTTTGGTTACTCTGAGAGGTGAGAAGGTGGATTTAGGGGAAGCTGTGAGTCGAAGGGCTCCAGCTGTGCAGGGGGAGGCCTGAGCTGATGCTGAACAGCTGGGAGGGAGCTGAGCCTGGGCAGGGACAGCTCCAGCTCCAGCTCCAGCTCCAGCTCCAGCTCCAGCTCCAGCTCCAGCTCCAGCTCCCTGCCTGCTTCTGCAGGTCAGGGCTGTGGGTTTCTGGGTGACCCACGCTCAACACCCAGTAAATATCCCTGACTCCAGCTGGACCACGGCTGCAATAAAGCTCTGCCAGAGTCAGCTGGATCATCCTTTGGCTCGTGCCCCAACCACGAAATTACAGGTTCCTGTTACAGGCTCTTCATTAAAAGGTGATTTCATGGGAGCTGTGATTTTCAAACCTGAGCCGGATCTGCCGGTCCAGCAGATTTTTTGCATCATTCTCAGCCCTCTTCAACCACCCACCTTCTGTGCTTTGACTGTTTTTAACTCACACGTGAAGCCAAGTTGATCTGAAAGTCGCTGGCAGAAGATGCACCTGGCTCCTGTCGCTGCCTCTGCTGCTGTCACCCTGAGAACCCCGACCCCAAAACCTGCAGCCCCTCCTTTTCCACAGGCATGGAGCCTCCTCCACCCTTCCTTACAAACAAACCAAATCAGCCAAAGAATTCTGACACATTTGCCCAGTTTTTAACATTTTCCTTTGGGCTGGCTGAGCCACGGCCACTTTTCTGCCCATCAGTGGCTACAAAGGTGAAGTGACCAGAAATATTTCATATTTTTAAAGGCTGCCTCATTCCCCTGCAAACAGATCTGTGTGAATTGCAGACGTGCAGGACACGATGGCCTGGGAACGTTCCATAGGGCAGTGGGAACCAAGGGACATTAAAGGCAAATCCCTGCTGCTCCTGACCACGATAAGAGCTGGCTGGGCTCCGGATCCGGTTCCTACACACGAGGACATTGATTAAAGCTTTGTTCTTCCCCTGAGCTGTCCAAAGGAGGCTGCAAACATGGCTCACTGTCATCATTTCACTTACAATAATACATGAGCTTAGAGGAAGCCTCTCAGCTGCAGCTTTTTATATCTAAACTCTTTCTGGCTGAGCAATCTCAACCTACTATTGATCCAGATGACGCATTTGATTCCTATAATTGAGATTGGAATTAAAAAAACCCAAAAAAAGCCTTTCTGTTTCTTCCAGCGAGTTTGTTTCTCACGTTTGACAGCTCGGTGCGTGCATCACTCCGGCTTTTGCCGTGATTAAAGTGAAGGAATTTTTTTAAGGGTGGAAAGCTGTAGCTGCTTCAGCCCAAAAGTCACGGATGGTGGAAGCAAAATATCTGGATGTTCTCTCACCCATTGCCTTTGAAATGACAAGCAGCTGCTGAAGTTGTTTTCTGGGGGATCACGGAATTCTGGAATGGTTTGGGTGGGAAGGGACCTTAAAGATCATTTTCTTCCCACCCCTGCCATGGGCAGGGACACCTTCCACCATCCCAGGGTGCTCCAGCCTGGCCTTGGGCACTGCCAGGGATCCAGGGGCAGCCACAGCTGCTCTGGGCACCCTGTGCCAGGGCCTCACCTCCCTCACAGGAAAGGATTTCTCCCTAATATTTCGTCTAATCCCACTTTCTTTGAGTTTTAACCCATTCCTCTTTGTCCTGTCAAGCAGGAATTTGGAAAGAATAAAATAGAAATAAAGCCATGGCCAGCTGCGGGTCAAACAAGCCCAGTTCTGATGCTGCAGGCTCAGTGATCTTCCCCCGGTGCTTTCCCCTGATCCAAGAGAATTTCCAGCAGCTGAACTGGCCAGAAATTCTCCGGTTTCACACGGAAATAACCACTGAATCAAAGGAGAAGGTCTCTGGTTCAAGAGCAAGCCTGGAGCCCCCCTCACTGGGTAGCAGACTGAGCTGGCACTTACTCACTTTAGATCTTTCTGTAGGTACTGCATTGATGGAGAAAGTGCTGTGTATTCGCTTGTTTATTTGCCAAAAAAAGGTTTAAAAAATTCTATTAAAACCCTGCACCTCTGGGACTGCCTTTGAAAGGCATCTGATGTGACTCCAGGAGAGAAGTGATCAGCCTGCAATAATTTAGATGTTCCTGTTGCTATGGATACTTTCTTTAAGTGAAGCATACCATTATAATTTAAATTTCCAGTAACTCACAAAAAAAAAAAAGACGGCACATTAAAAGTAATAAAAAATGCCAGAGACGCAACTGTTTTATTCCTTGCTGTCAGTTTCACTTGTGCTGTGACAGCGTTAGAGGAGCGATAAAATTGCCACATCGGAGCAGATTTTAGTACTTTTACACATTTTATTCCATTAATTAGACCTGGGGTTCGCGGCTGTGATCGAGGCAGTGGCCCAGTGACAGGCTGGGAGCCGGGATGTCGCACTGGGAGCAGGGATGTCACACTGGGAGCAGGGATGTCGCACTGGGAGCTGGGCGGTCGCACTGGGGGGAGGGGTGGCGCAGGNNNNACTGGGAGCTGGGATGTCGCGCTGGGAGCAGAGATGTCGCAGTGGGAGCAGGGATGTCACACTGGGAGCCGGGATGTCGCACTGGGAGCTGGGATGTCACGCTGGGAGCAGGGATGTCGCACTGGGAGCAGGGATGTCGCACTGGGAGCTGGGATGTCACGCTGGGAGCAGGGCAGGAGGAGGCCTCGGAGCTCGAACAAGCCCCGACAAGCAGCGAGTTTGGAGGTTGCTCCATCAGCATCAGCGCGGGCAGATGGAAACTCCAAAGGTACGAGGCAAATAACTCCTTGCGAAGTACCATCAGCCAGGCTTTTGAGCGAAAATCTTCGCCTGGAGTGGTGTTGCCATCCGTGGGATTGGAGCGGCTGAGACAGAAACTGCCGCTGTGGCTGGCAGGGAACGACGGGAGAAGTCTGGTGGGGA
>VZTF01009819.1:203306-223899 GCA_013397755.1 Cnemophilus loriae | reverse complement strand
AAGGAAGTGCTGATGGTGGGGGCGGGAAAGGGGAAAAAAAAAAAAAACCCTTGGAGGCAGAAAGTGAGAGATGTGGAGTTTGCAGTGTCTGGCTTGAAGGGAGAGGAAGGAAAACCCCCTGGGCACCTCCCCCTGTGCCCAGAGAGACGGCGGCAGTGACTCCGAAACAGGAGCTGGGATGGTGAAAGTGTGGGACAAACGAGGTGTTTGAGGAATCCTTTGGTGCCTGAGTACTGCTTTTCTCACCTGCTGGCTCAGCAGCGAGCAGGCAGCAGAGGCCCCGCAGCCCCACGTCGGTGGCTGTTTCATCCCAGCAACGCTCTTCCCACCCCTCTCCCTCAGCCAGGACAGGAGTCTTGGTCTGAGCCCGAGGCCTTTAAAGCCAAGCTTTTAAAATCCGTATTTTCCCCTCCTCACTTATCTTTCCCAAGCTGTAACAGCTGGGTGAGTGATAAACGAGGAGTGAGCAGGGATTTCAGAGCCAAACCTTGGCGGGGTGCGTGTTCACAACCTGCCCTCCCTGATACCTCCTTTTGCAGGGAGGGAAGCGGCCTGGCGGCCCTGGTGAGGGGATGGATGTCGGTGATGGTCACACCGGGAAGGAAAGGTGACGAGAAGGGCTGGGAGGTGACACCGGCCTGGTGGCACAGCTGGCACTGCTTTCCTGGCGCTCCCACGCTGGGTTTGCTGGCACAGCCCAACTCCTGAGGGCTTCCAAAGAGCCCCCTGACCACGCCGTGGGGAGCAGGGAGAGCGCTCAAGGACGGGGCTGTGCTCCAGCCTTCCAGCAGGGCAGTGCCCTGGAGGTGCTCAGGAGAGCCCTGGGCTCCCTCCCTCCCTGGGCTCCTGGCCAGGGCCCAGCGGTGGCCCCGATGGCAGAGCTGTCCCTCCCCTTTCCAGGCACAGCCCAGGGTCCCTCCGGCCAAGAGCCACCGCTCCAGGAGCTGCTGCAGAGCCAGGAGTGAGCAGGAACCGCTGCTGATGGAGATCAGAGATGGGACCAAGTGTGTGTCCAAGTGACAGGCCGGTGGCAGTTAATTAACCAGCCCTTGGTCACTAATTACCTTCTACCTGCTCGTTCCCTGTGCCTCCCATCTTCCCGCTCTCCCTCCAGCTGCCTTCCTGGCTCTGGCTCTCTGGCCCCATTTCCACTCCCATCTGGGAAGGCTTCCTCTTCCTGCAGCTTTAATGACTTGACATCCCTCCTTTTTGTAAAGCCAATATTTCTCCTCGGGGCCGAGCGCCAGCCGGAGACGGCTGCTTTCAGCAGGGAGGAAAACCAACAACGAACCCCCAGCAGCCCCCAGCGCTGCCTCCCGCTGTCCTCCCCCAGGCCATCACCTGAGGAAATGAAGGAATGCAAAATTAGAACTCCCTCTGCCCTGAGCAGGATCCTCTCACTGCTGATAAATTGCTCCCAGTCAGAGCTGACTGGCTGCTAGAAGGGCTCCAGGTTATTCCATCGGCTCCTGGAGCTGCCCCTGTGGGTTCCAGGGTCCCCTCCGTGCTGTGGATGGGGAAAACCTCTGGATCCTCCCAAGCCCACGCTGCCCCTTGGCTCCAGCTGTCTGGCAGGACTTGGGCATCACTGACCCCGAGTTACCACTGACCTGATGGATCCAGGCCACGGTTTTCAGGGAATCGCAGAATCATGGAATATCCTGAGTTGGGAGGGACCCACCAGGATCCTCCAGTCCAACTCCTGGCCTTGCAGAGCCACCCCAGCAGTCCCAGCCTGTCCCTGAGAGCGCTGTCCTGGAGCCCTGGCAGCCTCGGGGCCGTGCCCATTCCCTGGGGAGAATGATCACGGATGATCAGCGGGATTTACTCTGAAGGGGGCATAAAAAAGTTAAATTCTTGACCAGTTTATGGATCTTTGAAATTTCAGCTCTGTCAGGAGCTGCGCCAGCCCCTCCCCACCCTGTGACAAGGCAGGGTGACAGCCCAGAGCGTCACAGCCCAGCCCACACCGACACCTCTGTGCTGCTGCTCCGGGGGAGGGACGGGCACCGAAGTCACTCCATGTCCCCCCTGGAGAAATGTGGGGCTGGGGGAGCAGAGCCAGCAGCCCCCAGCCCCCTTTACATTGCACAGCCACCCCTCAGCAGTGAATTCCTCCTCCCCTCCCTCGCAGGGGAAGGGAATGGATGCTGAAAGTTCTTTAACTGGCAGTTAAAAAAAGGTCACATCAGAACTGAGGGATCAATTTGTTCCTCAGCAGGGCCATCAGTTATGCATGAGGGCTCAGCACTCATAATCTGGGACAGCTCACCCTGGAACAGGCACTTTCAGCTGAAAAATGAACTTTGAGTGGATTTATTTTTGTTAGCACCGCGGGAGGGGAGGTGGCTCTGCTCTGCCCCCCTGCTCTGCCCACAGCCCTGCTGAGATCCCAGGGAAGGGGGGCACACGCAGGTTCCGTCTGTCAGCACCCCAAAGGGATTTCTCCAGGCGCTCCTCAGCCAAGGTGAGGTCGGCTGGGAGCTGCAGGAGCCCACCCGGGGCAGGAACTGCAGAGGGTTGAGCTCTCTGGGCTCTCTTTATCTAAAAGGCAACCACACAAATTCAGCTGCCCCCAGAGAAAAGCACTTTGTGACTCGGAAACTGCCAGGGAAGAGCTTTGGGGGTTTGATGTTACCCTTTATGTGCAGATGAGCCTGAGGCATCGACCTCCCTCCGCTCAACCCCCTCACAGCCTCACCTGGAGGCCCAAGCAGCCCCACAGGGACGGGTCCTGCATCCCTCTGTGCATCCCAGGGGGCCACATCCAGTCCCACAGCATCCCCTGGCAGCAGACCATGGATCTGGGTCCGGCTGCAGCTCTCTTCCCATGGGGATGGCTCTGGAATCAACTCCCCAGGCGTTTCTGATCACATCCTGCCGTGCACCAGGGACCACAACCCAAGCACCCAGAGACACCAAAGCTGCCACGCATTCAAGGGACCACGGTGAAAATAAAGTCACCCGGCACAGAGGCGCCGAAAAATGGCAGAGTTTTTATTCCCCTCAATACAGAATATTCTTTACAGCATCAGATTTTCTTAAAAAAACCACTCTGGACACACAGAAACAGTGCTGTGCATTTCAGGATCTGCTGCTGGCGTCTCTAGGACAGGAGAGAGGTCAATGCACAGAGAAATCCTCACACTCCATCCCGGTTTCCTGGGGAGATCAGAGCTCCCTGGGGTCGGGGTGAGGGGGCTGGCTCCAACCACTGCTGGGCTTCTGCAGCAGGTCCCTGTCTCTGCCCCGTGCCTGCAGCACCAGCTCTGCTGATTCCTGCCATCCCAGGAGGCTGGTGCTGCACACAGGATCAAGGGAGTCATGGGCACAGCCGTTCCAAGATGTAAAACTGCTTTAAACACCACTCTGCAGGAGCCACAGAGCACAGGTTTTACCGGGGACGTGATGAGTCAGCTTCACGAGTCCTCGACACCTTCTCACACTCACACTTGGGGGGAAAAAATATCTCAAATCTAAGTCAGAATCACTCAGCTGCTTCCTAATGAATTCTTACAGCTGACAGAGAGGATTTTTTTCCTTCCTGCGAGCGGTTTTAAGGGAGTTCTAAAGAGCTATCTGGGGAATGAATTAGTGCTTCAAACCCAAGTTACAAATCTATAAAACAGATTAGTACACTTCACATAAGGCCACAAACACTGCGAGGTGTCAGTGTGACTATTTAGGATCATTAAACTTAATCTTTTAATTAGTGTAAGCTCTACACCTCCATTGCTGATTTTCAGCTCCAGGGGTAGACGGAGCTTCCTGAGCCCCCCGGGAGCTGTGGCTGTCAGGGAGAAGGGGTGGCAGCACCACTGCGAGGGGCACCTCTCGCTAGCTGGACAGCCAGGTATTGCTCCTGCCTGATCCAATTCCAGGGAATGAGCAACAACCACATGGCTTTGAGGCAGGAACAAGTCCTGGACAGGCAAACCCGCTGGGCCAAGCTGGGAACACGGATCTGTGGTGCTGCTGGTCGTCCCAAGCTGCCCTTTCCAGCAGATTTTAGCAAAACAAATCCTTCCTCCCTGGTGGTTTTGCTTTTAAAGCCAACGGTGCAACGGAGCTTTAGGATCCCGAGTCGCGTCAGAGGTGAGGGGTCAGCTTTGAGCCAGAGCTGCAGCATTGCCAGGGTGGGTTCTTTTTGGGTGAATAGCTTCTGAAGAGAAGTTCCAGGCACTGCTTACCTTGACAATTCGGACCATTGCTTTCAGTTCGAGTTTTAAAGTGCAAAACTTCATGGAGTCTTTGGGTTAAAAAGCGCCAATTCCCACACGGAGCCGGCGAGGGCAGAGCCGGGACCCGCGGGGTGACTGACAACTGTGAGAGCGCCACAGACACTCACACAAAAGCACGAGCTCTGCTCCCTCTTTGATTTCACACCGTCAGCAGCTGCTGCAAATCCCCTCCCTGGCCAGGCAGGTGATGTGTTGTTCCAGAGTCGGTGGATTAGTAACACTTGGAGCCGCGTTTGCACCCGCAGCCCTTTGTTGGGGGAGGCTCTCAGAGGGGCTTTGGTGGCGCCCGGGCCGTTTGCAGGAGGAGCAGGCACTGCTGCAGCTCCTCCCGGGGTGTGCAGCCCCACAGAGGCTCTCCACACCTCCCAGGAACACTTGTAAACTGTGAATAAATATGTCCAAGAGCATCTCGTGGTTTAGATAAAAGCAAGGTATAAAAATCCGCGTTAGATTTCTGAAGCTTTGGTCTGAACGGGGCTGTGACATCCTCTGAGCTGCCGGAGAGCCCCTGGAAGGTTCCCTGGTTACAGCACCCGCAACAGCACGAGCCAGGCCACGGGCTCGGAGTGGTTTTCCTCTCTTGGATGCCTCTGCCCTCAGAACATGAACAGATCGTCCTTCTCTGCCGTGCTGGGGTCGATTTTGTTCCAGTCCACAGGGGACAGAGTCTCTGCACTCTGGATGTCCTGAGCCGTCAGCCCCGTGTCCAGGACCTGAGGGTTTGTCCTCGACTGGGCCAGCCTGAGGGGGCACAAAAACACAGAGTAAAACACAGACCCTGGTGGTTTCACGCCTGCTGCACCCCCAGGGCTGCAGCTCCACATTCCAACACCCTCCAGTGGAATGGAAGCACTCAGGAACGGGGGAGCTGGCACAGAACATTCGCTGCACTCTCAAGTCTGTTGCAGCTTTGCTGCTGCCTTCTCCCAACATTTCCCCTGCAGGCATCCCGGGAATCTGCAGGCTGGACATCCCATATATCACTGGCCTGGCAGAGCAGTGCTTTCCTCCCCAGCCATCCCTGGGAGCTGCTCTCTGCTCCTCCGAGCAGTGACTCAGCTCTGGTGCTGCTGTGGCCGTGCCCCGGCGCTGCCCCAGCAGCAGCTCCCTGGCTCAGGAGGGCTCAGCTGATGTTCCACAGCCCCAGGGTCAGCTGGAAGAGCTTTTCATCCCAGATGTTTCACAAAACCCACGGAGCCCCGGGTTGTTGCTGTGTGATTTAAATACCCTTGTGAAAATACCGCAGCACCAGGGCTGGAGGTTAACTCGGACGTTTGGGGTTTCATCCAGGGGAGGCACAACGTCAAAAAAAGCCTGAGATTAAGCCCCAAATTTTAATAAAGAAGAAAAATGTGCAGCGGTGATGACGTGGCAGGAGTGACTTTGGGAGTGCTGGAGGATGAGCAGCCCAAACTCTGAGTCACCAGAGGGCCGAGGGTGATGTGGCAGCTCAGCACCCAGCAATGCAGAACAAACCCCAAAACAACCACAGCTGCTGCACCCAGCGGGGCAAGGATGGGGCGAGGAAAACAGAGAGAGCAGCACATAAATCAGCCCCTTTATCAGCCCCAGCCTGGGATGAGGCTGCCGGGGAAGGGGAAGCTGTAAATCATCCCTGAGAGCCAAACAGGACCCCAAGGGCTGCGCAGGAACTGCTGTAAACCCTTCTCCTGCCTCGCTCCCTCCTCCAGCACCTCCCAGCCCGAGGGGGAGGAAGAGGAGGAGGAAGAGGAGGAGGAAGAGGAGGATGGGATCCACATAAACCACACCACCCCCGCCGGACAGGCAGGAAAACCCAGCCGAAAGGAAACGGGTTTGTTTGGCTTTGCTGGATGGCTCAGCAGGCACGGGCAGGGAAGCCTTTAATTTGGAGTGCAAAGAGGAATAAACCCCACGGATTGAGGGCCACACACCCTGAATTCGTGGGCTGAGGAAGAGCAAAGCCCCCAGTGCCAGAAACTGGGACCAGCAGCCTGAAAAAGCCTTGCCAAGTGGGAGCAGACACAGCAACTGCTTGGGGAATTAAATTCCCTATCACACACAGCCTCTCTCCATCCTTAAAAGGTTGTCAAAATATTTGGCTTATCAGGCAGCCTTAAAGCCTATCTTTCAATTACCAGCTGAGGCTCTGATGGGGCAGCTGCCTAGGTCAGATCACGGCCCTGATTAGATTAAGGAGCATTATTAAAAGCCAGTCACCAGTCAAGTCTCTGGGGCTGCTCCCCGGTGCTGAACTCGTGAAGGGAGTTATGAGAATTACCTTGAAAACGCCTCGTCGAGACCATCATCCATTTCCTTTGTTAGGAGATAAAAAGAGAGACAAGTAGTTGCTAAGAGAACTGCACAAAAGTGTATTTAGAGATCTGGCTCTGCACTCAGGCAAAAAATATCTGTGTCTATTGGCTTCCGAGTGCCTCGATCACCTCCTCTGCAATCTGCCTCCTCTGCCTCTGCCCGAGCTCCAGGGGAAAAGGTGAACTCCAGGTGGTCCCGGGCCTTGGCCCTTTCCCTCCATCCCCAGCCAGGCCGATTCTGCCCCCGGATCCATCCCACGAGTGCAGCACAGGGATGAGCCCCTCCCTCCCTCCCTCCCTCCCCCAGCTCTGCAGGTCCTGCTGCGAGGAGGGCCCTGGACAGAGCTCCGGGGGTCCCTTGGGGCTTTTCTGGATCAGGGTCACGGAGAGCAGCTCTGCACTGGCACAGCAGGGGACATTAAAAGCAGCTCTGGGACCCTTTATCTCTGCTCTGCTCCCAGGGTTTCCCAGGAAAGCTGGAGCTGCTTGGGAGAAAGGTTTTCCATGCTCTGTGCGAGGGCTCTGCTGCGGCCAGACCAGACTATTCCCAAAATCCTGTGATGCACTTACACACTTAATGCAATTAATAAGTAAAGTATGAAAACTCTGTAAGCAGGCAGGGATTGGAGATTGCTGATAAGCCTCCAGGATTGGATTTAGGCTTAGAGCTGATCTTCAGCTTTAAACTGGAAAGCCTCAGGCTCAGGCCCACCAGGCTCGAGGAACGGGCTCCAGGCAAAGGCATTTATCCTGCAATTCCCCAAAATTCAGCAGGCAGGGGGTCTCCAGAGAGGGGCTGTGGTGGGGTGAGACCCCAGGGCCAGGGGGGCTCCGAGGGCCCAGCCCCAGCCTGGTTAGTGATCAGAGAACCATGGAATGGTTCGGGTGGGAAGGGACCTTAAATCCCATCCCATTCCCCATGGCAGGGACACCTCCCACTGTCCCAGAGTGCTCCAGCCTGGCCTTGGGCACTGCCAGGGATCCAGGGGCAGCCACAGCTGCTCTGGGAATTCTATTCCAGGGCCTCCCCACCCTCACACGGAGGAATTCCTTCCCAAAATCCCAGCTAACCCCACCCTCTCCCAGTCTGAAGGGGACGATGGAGCTCTGGGGCATGGAGAGGCTCCCTGCTGGATGCACACCCAGGGCTGCAGCATCACTTTTCTATCGGAGATCCACGAAACAATTAAGCCAGAGGACTGGGGACATTTCCAAGAAGCCATCCAAGCTCCCACAGCCATGAACAGGAGCAGGGGAAAATAAAGAGTAACAATGAACATAAATATAACCTGGTTTTAGAGAGCAGTAAACAAAAGCCATCAGCGTAATGATTTCTGCCCCTGAACAGAGCAGTTAGGTGGTCTCTCAATTAAGTGACAAACCACTGAGAAATGCTGCTCCAGAACAAGGAATATTCAATTACCTGGCAGCAGCGTTTTTCACAGGGCTTTGCCATCCTGTTCATTTATCCCCCAAGCCTCAAAAGGGCAGCAGGCATCGAACGCTCATCGATCATTTCGAGCTGTGGGCATCTCTGGAAGCCTCCTCGAGCAGCTCAGCCACCCCACAGCTCCTGGTTTATCCCAGGAAAAGCCCCGGGATGGGAGCTGGAGCACTCCTGGCTGTCCCTTACCCACACCACGTTGTTGTTGACCGAGGGGCTGGGCCCAAAGCTGCTGTTGTCCAGCTGTGGGGACTCTGTGCTGCTGCCCAGGGGGGATCTGGCGGGGTCCTCAAAATCCAGCAAGTTCCCCGTGGCTGCTGCTGTGGGCAGAGCAGAGAGGGGATGAGGGGAGAGGAGCAGACACAGCCAAACCTTTCTGCAGGAATCCCTTCCCTTCAAGAGTGGAATCAAAGGGCTGCACCAAATTCCTGCAGGATGGCCCCAAATCTGAGCACTGAGGAGCTGCACCCACCCCAGTGGGGCTGTGGTTTACCCAGCACGTCCAGCTCAGGCACCTGAGGACCTCCCAGCAGGGATGCAGGGGAGGCTCATCCCTCCAGCAGCCTTTGGGAACACTCCTGGGTGCCCACTCGTGTTCAGGATGAGCCCCAGGCCGTCCCATTCCCAGCTGGGAACAGCCCCTGGGCAACATCCTCAGCTCAGCCCACAACAAAACAAGTTTTACAAAGCTGCCTCGGTATTTTATAGGACTGAGGGCAAATCCTGCCCTTGGGAAACCTCAAACCCTCCCCACAGTCTGCAGTGGGGTGGATGCAGGAGCATCCCAGCTCTGGAGCAGCCCCCAGGGAGATGCTGGAGCCCATCCCAACATCCATGGCAGCCCCAGGCTGGACTTATCCCAACGTGCCAACCTTTGGGAGAGATTCCTCCAGTCCTGAGCCTTCCCAGGAAGGAGCAGGATGTGCCAGCCTGGAAGGAAGCCCAGTTTAATGCTGTTTTTCCCCGTGCCAAATCCTCTTATCTCCGTGGCCAGCATGGAAGAGGGATTAGCCTTTTGTCCCACTTCTCCCTGTCTTGCACTTCGGAGGCAGCAGAGCACCCAGGGCCAGGCCCTGAGTCGTGAGGGGATTTATTATTGAATTGTT
Source organism: Cnemophilus loriae (assembly GCA_013397755.1). NCBI lineage: Eukaryota > Metazoa > Chordata > Aves > Passeriformes > Corvidae > Cnemophilus > Cnemophilus loriae. The sequence goes on along the minus strand of VZTF01009819.1, from coordinate 214,814 downwards.
TTATTTCACACACCTCCCCTTCCTCGGGGGCACCTGGATGTCCACCCCCCTCAGCCCAGGGCACGGTGAGTGTTGGGGGTCTGACACAACCCCAGAACCCAGCTCGGGATGTGCAGATCCAGCCTAAGCTCATAAGGACATCACAGCCAGTTTGCCTGGGGCAGGAGTAAACAGATTTGGGGTGGCAGCAGCGGATGTCTAAGGGGCAGAAGGAAGCACTCAGCTGGCAGCCAAGAACTCTGAAGTGTTGCTCCTCCTGGCCTTCAGAGCCCTCCCAGGAGCTTGCCCTGCTCAGGGAAAATCCCTCAGGCTGTCCCCTGCCCTGTTCAGGGACCATCCCCCATCCCCCAGGCTGTCCCCTGCCCTGTTCAGGGACCATCCCCCATCCCCCAGGCTGTCCCCTGCCCTGTTCAGGGACAATCCCCCTTCCCTCGGGCTGTCCCCATCCCCAGCTCTGCTGTGGTGGCTCACGTGTGACAGGATGGGCAGGAGCTTCTGAGCCGGGGCTGCTCGTTCCTTCTGCTTCCAGGATGGACCTTTCCCTCTTCTCCTTCTCTGCAAAAGAAGGGAACCCCATCACTGCCTGCAAGCTTTTGGGGAGGAGGGATGGGGACAGCTCTGCCAGGCCACCTCTGGGTGCTTTTATCATCTCATGGAAGATGGAAGCAAAAATCCCAACAGTGCCAGGGCTCTGAGGGACCTCAGGGCCTTCAGCAGGAAAGGAGCACAGCCAAAATCTGGCTGGATTTACAAGGCTGTCAACAGAAACCTGGAAATATGGAAGGCAGGGGGAGAAGGCACTTGAAAGCTGGAAAAACACCCAAGTCCCCCCCGAGCTTCCACACGAAGAGGGGAGTACAGCTCACCTTCCTTGGCTGCCTGCCACAACTCGAAGGCGATTTTGAAGGCCTGAGCCACGGTGAGGGTGACAGCCTGAGCCTGCAGGGGAGCAGAGAGGCAGGACATCAACGGGGCTGGAATCACTGCGAGGTTCTGCTCTGCAGAGCGCTGTTAACCCGGATCCGAGCAGCCCCTGCTGCTGCCGGGCTGGGACAGCCAAACGCTGATGGGGCAGGGGCTCGCTCCGTGTGGGACACGGGCGAGGGCAGCAGGGGAGGCAGGGACAGGGCGGTCCCAGGGCTGTCCCAGCCACGGAGCCGAGGGATGGGCAGACAGCAGCTGCTCCTGAGCGGGCTCTCCCTGCTCCCCACAGCTCAGCGTGACCCGAACCACAGCCCGGGCTCGTCCCGCAGCTCCCCGAGGCTCCCACCCGCTGCAGCTGCCATGGGAACAACCAGAACCACCAACACCTCCCAGGGAGCAGCCCCTGGGAGCAGCCCTGGGCGTCAGGAGGGACATCCCGGCACGGGCACGGGCACCAGGACGCTCATCCCGGCACGGGCACGGGCACCAGGACGCTCATCCCGGCACGGGCACCAGCACGCTCCACGCGCGGGTCTGTCCCGTGCCGGCGCGGCCGCGGCAGGAGCAGGGACACCCTCCCTGCCAGCCCTGCCCCAGCTGGAGCAGCACTCCAGCCGCTCCAGATGTGCCCACGGTGACAGAAATGCCACTTCCACGAGGAGCAGGCAGAGCCCGGGAGCAGCCCCAGCGCCGGCAGAGCCCCAGGAACGCTCCCAACACCCGGAGCCGCCGGGCTGAGTTTGTTTTAGCGAGCTGGGAACTGGACGAACCCAGAGCCGGGGCTGGACCTGCACCCCGGCAGCTCACAGGGACACGGGGGCACACACAGGGCACAGCACCCCCAAAGCCAGGCAGGGGGGCGAGGAGACCCCCACAGCCATCGGTGCCAATTAAGGCTGGGAAGAGCTCATTTGAATGTCGGAGCTATTTACATCCTTGATGGAAGTGCAAATGCTTTATGGCAAAAAAACCCTTAAATATGGTAATTAAGTATGAAACTCCTCACAGCTGTTTACAATTTAAGCTGTCACATCTGAATCAAGTTTAATAGACCCAGCTACCATTGAGAATTACCCAGGAACTAAAAATATGGACTAATTATATGCCTGTGACTGGGAGCTGTGGTGCATCCAGGGACCCTGCCCTGGGGAGGGCTGGCTCCCAGTCTGGGAGCAGGGATCACCTCACCAGCAGGATGTTCCTGCATTTCACAGACCAGGAAAAAGGAAATTATTCCTAGTTTTTGCCACAAAAGGCTTTGGAGAACTTTATTTGGAGGGGGATGCACTGAGCTGATGTAGCACTGAGATAATTCTTTTAGCACCAGGAAGATTTAAATTTTAATTTGCAGAGCGAGGCTTATCTTGGCCGTGCAAGGATGGGAGCACACGCCGAGGAAAGGAGAGACAACTTGTAGCTCCCATTATTCTCTCCAAGGGGAAGAAATGATTTGGGAGAGGCACAAAATATTAACAGAGCCGAGGTGGCCGAGCTCCAGGCACGGGGATGCTCCTGAGGACCACGCTGGGATGCACGGGGTGGGAGTGGCCCTCAGAGGGGATTTGGGACATCCCATTCCCCACCGGGCCCTGCAGGAGGCACCAGGGGAAGGATTTCTGGGGCAGAGGGGTCTGACCTGCCCTTCCTCTCCCCTAAAGCCCCTTCCTGGCATGGGGAGGGGGCTCAGTCCCAGCTCTGGCTCCACCACAGACCCCCCAGGGCTCTCCTTGCCCCACTTCTCTCTCTTTTCACCAGGTCCCTGCCCATCCTGGAGCACTGAATCAGCAGGAAAAGATCCCGGGAGGGTTCAAAGCAAGAGCCAGAGTCTTTCCCACAGCCAGGTCTCTGCCCCGAGCCCCATCCCGGCACACAGCGGGGTCTCCTGTGGGGAGGACACGGCCCCAGCTGCAAAGATGCCACTAAAAACTGTCCCCGGAGCTTCCAGGGCAGGGAAGGGCGGGGAGCCAGGGCAGGGAGCCCGGAGCTGCTGGCTGGGTGCCCCCAGCGGGGTCCCCTGGTCCTGCGAAGCCCCTCTGCCCGCCGGGCTCAGGGGGCTCCAGCAGCGCCGGGAGGGGGACGTGCAGCAGGGCAGGGCCTGCAGCTGGGCAGGGCCTGCAGCTGGGCAGGGCCTTCCAGGTCCTCTCAGCCTCACCCCAGAGAGGCTTTCCCTGCCAAGGCAAGGGGCTGAACCCAGCCTGGAGTTAACTGCCGGGATGAGCTGCAGCATAACAGCAGCAGGGTGGGAGCAGCAGCACACCGAGCGCTCTCCCTGGGCCCCTTCTCTCAGCCCCTCTCTGCCTCCTCCTCCTCCCCTCCACCCCTGGGCTGCTCTGCACTGACCATTTTCCGTTTGGTGCACAGGAAGGCGTGGCACTCCAGGTTCTCATTGAGCTGGTTCTGGGCAATGTAGGCAAACACTTTGTCGTGGGTCTTGTCTGCCGTGCAGTAGGAAATCCTGAAAGGCACAACGACACGGGGCTGGGGCTCTGAGCTCGGGGAGAGGCTGAGCTGTGCTCTGGATTTATTAAAGAGGCGCTTGGGAGTTCACTCCTTTCTCCCACTTTTCCCAAAACCCCATGGCCACTCTTTGATAATTGTGACAAAGGTCACTGTGCTGGCACGTGGCCCTGCCAGCATCCCCCAGATCAATCCTGGATGGGCACGAGTTCCCTGGGATGGGATAACTCACCCCTGACACGAGTCCCAGCTCAGGGAGGCTCTGACACCCTCTGCCCCCCAACCCTTACTGCACCAGCTGAAAATTCACCTTCATTCACCACCCACCTTCCTTCCACTGCTCTGCTGCCCTGCCAGGGGTGATGAACAGCGGGCAGAGGAGCAGCCTGGGGGCACAGAGGCAGGAGAGCAGCCCAGAACCCACCTGTAAATGGAGATGTTCTCGATGAGCTCGTTGGTGCTGCTGTCGTTCAGCACAATCCCTCGGGGTGACACTTTCAGGGTCACTTTCTGCAGCTTCTTCCCACTCGCTTTTGCCTTTGGGAGGAAAAGAGGGAGGGGAAGTGCCAGGCTTTTAACGCTGCCCCAGCCCCGGGGCTTGATTTAAGGGCTCCATTCCCAGTGGATGAGAGCAGATGTGAAGGGCTCTGCCAGCAGCTCCCGTTCCATGGAGCGATTCCCTCCCTCCCTGGTCCAGCTCAGCGCACGCCAGCAGAGGATCCAGCACTCCCCACCCCACTGAGCTTTACGATGGGGAACGGCCCGGCCGGGGCTCTGCCTCATTCACTTTTACAAGGGCTTAAAGAAGCGTTAATTTTACCCGGAGCCTGGTGAGCCGGGGAGGCTCCGAGCTGGAGGAGGGCTGGGAACCAGGGGCATGGCTGGAAATGAGCTGGAGGAGGGCTGGGAACCAGGGGCATGGCTGGAAATTCATCCCTCTGAGGTTACAGTGGGACGGTGGCTGCGTTGGCTGGGAACTGGAGCAAACTGTCCCGCTCCCTTCCCCTCTGAACCCTCCAAATCCCAGGAAGGAAAGCCCAGAGCGGCGCTGGCCACGCTCCAAACGCTGTCCCTGCCTTGATGAGTGGACCCAGCCCCGGGGCAGGTTGATTTCAGCAGGTCAGAGCCTCCTCACACACCCAGGGTCACCCGGGCTTATCACGGGGAGCCAGAGCTCACCACAAGGGCAGCTTTCCCCAGCGTGCCCCATCCCACGGCCTGGGCTGATCCCGAGGGCCTCCCGGTGCCTGGAGCTGTCTGCGGTTCCACCCACACCCCTGCAGGGGCTGGGGCTGCAATCCCGAGCCCCCCCAGCCCCAGCTGCAGCCCCGTGAGGCTCCCCTGAGGAGGAGGGCCAGCAGGGACACTCGGGGACACTCGGGGACACTCACGGTGGCCACGATCCTTTTGACAGCGGCTGCAGAGAGCTCCTCTCCCTTGGGCTGCTCCACCAGGGTCATGCCCATGTACTTGAGGCTGAAGAGCATCCCCTCCAGCAGCGTCTCCCGCGTGTCCGTCCAGTTCTCGGGCAGCTCTGGGGACACAAGGAAGGCTCTGGGGTTCACAAACACACAGGAACATCCCCGAGGGCTCGGCTGCTGCCTGGACCCCCGTGCTGAGAGCTTGGAGCAGGAGATGGGGCAGAGACCCGGCCGTGAGAGGAGGCAACAGCACTTCAGCCACGAGGAGTTCATGTGGGAGCCTCTCCTGCAGCCCTCCAAGGCAGCAAAAACAATCCCAGAACATCTTCCACGAGCCACAGCAAACAGCAGCAACCCTTTGGGATCCCCCAGTTCAACTGGGAGCAGCCAGGCCCACGGCAGAACCAAGGGGACCCCGGGGCAGGGCTCGGTGCCACCCGCTGACCTGACCCTCCACAGCAGCGCCCGCACAAGGAGGATAACTGGGATTTGCTGCTAAGCCCGGGCAGCTGCTGGGATCCAGGTGAGGTGAATCAGCCACCTACAGCCCTGGAGAGCCCCTCACGAGGAGAGGTCTCTGCTCTCCCCTTGGAAACCACCACGGGCCTCTTCCCTGAAGGGCTGAGGGGGCTGGAAGGAGGGTTCCAAATCCAGGGATAAGTGTGAGGCCAAGGTGGAAGGCAGGTGGGCGTTCCTAAGCCTGAAATTCCACCGCAGGAGCCAAATTCCAGACCCGGGGCTGGCACCCGGGATGTGCAGCTCTTGCTGAAGGAAGGTTTTGCCTCGAGCAGGAGGCAAAACCCCACAGCCCTGGGGAAGGATGGGAGACACAAAACACAGCCCTGAGGCTTCACTGCCTTGAACTCGGCCTCCTGCAGGCCCTGGGGCCAAACTCCAGAGCTGCCTGCACACCTGCAGGGCCGTGGGGATGCTGGGCACCCGGACACGCCCCGGGAGCAAGCCCCGGTGACTCAGGCTCCTGCGGAGGCAGGATGGGAGATAAGCCATAAAAACCCTGCCACCACTCCCAGGCTTAGCCCTGGGACACGGCACTGCCAGAGAGGGGTGGGAGGGTCCCCAGGAGGGCGGGGGTCTCACCCGACACACCTGGAGAGGGGCAGGGAGCAGCCAGGGCCAGGTGGGACGCTGGGCTAAGCCGGTGACCCAGCTGGAAACAGAGGGTGCCAGGGTTCCTCAAAGTTCCGAAGCCAGGTGACCCTGCTGGGCTGCAGGGTGGTTTGTGTGCCAAGGACGGGCACCGGTCCCAAATCCCCGAGCCCAGGGACCCCCCGAGCACCACCTGATGCCACCTGCAGCGGGGTCCTGGGCACCCACAGGAAATAAAGCGGTTTAAACGCGGCCACCGGAGCGCTTTGGGAGAGGAAGGGCAGCCGGGCAGCCCGGGGACAGCGACACTGCTCCCTCCGCACATCCTGCCGGCACCATCACCGCCCGCCGGCACCGGGGCCACCCAGCCAAGGGCACGGGGGGGTTTGCAAGGTCACAGCCCCTGCCGGGCGGGGCAGCCCCAGAGCTGTCACACAGCCCCCCCCGTTCGTGTCCCGCCGCTGCTCATCCCTAATCCCAGGTGTGACACGCCGGCTCAGTCCCAGCGCCTTAGCGACAGCCACAAGTTCGGTGTCGCCCCGGGGGGCGCGGGGTGGCCCCCCCCCGGCCCGGGAGGGCGCCGGGCAGGGCCCGGGTGGCCGCTCGCCACGGGGCCATCGATCGGCTGACGGAGCCAGCAGCGGGACGAGGTCACCAAGTGCCCGCCGGGCTCCGGCCCTTGTCCCAAGCTGGGGGACGGGGACACGAGGACAGGGACACGGGGACAGGGACACGGGGACACCCCCCACCCCCCCCCCAGCCCCGCTGCTGCCCGGGGGAAGGGCTGCGAGGAAAGGGGTGCGCACGGGTCGGCGCAAAGCGTGCGGCAAAACGTGGGGCTAAAAGTGAAAAAAGAGCTGCGAGAGAGAGCTAAAGTAAAGCTACAAGGGAGTGCAGGGCGCTGGGAGAAAGGCGAGAGAGCGGACGGGGCAAAGCGGAGGGAAAAGAAGGAGCAGAGAGCGGGGAAAGTGAGCGCGGGGCCCCGAGGAGCGGGAAAAGCCGGGCAGGAGCGGCGCGGGGTGCGGGACAAGGGGGTGCGGGCAGGGGGGAAGGGGCTCGGCTCTCACTCTTGTGCCGCCCGCCGGCCCACGAGGGCTTGTGGACGCTGGGGCTCCTCAGCAGGGCCCGGCCCGCGGACTTGAGCGCGTCCATCCCGGCCCGGCCCGGCCCGGCCGCAAACTTTGCTGCGGCGCCAGCGCTGACCGCGTCCGGGGGCGGGGCCATGCAAATGAGCCGTGACGTCAGCGTGCCGCGCCCTGTGCCACGCCCACCCCCGCCCGGGGGCTCCGAAACTGCGCGGGGCCCCCAAAAGGTGTGCGGGGACCCCAAAAGGTGCGCGGGGCCCCCAAAAGGTGCGCGGGGTCCCTAAAGTTGTGCAGGGATCCCAAAAGCTCCACGGGGATCCCAAAAGCGGTGCAGGGTCCCCAAAAGCTCCGCGGGGTCCCCCGGGTCCGACAGCGCTGCGGGGACACCACGGCCCGGGCACAGCTGGAGGCTGTGAGTGCCCCCCAAAATCGAGGGTTGCTTCTCCCCACGGATCTTCCCCCCAAAGCCCCCCTACACACACCCAGCTCCACAGGGATCCCCCCCCTTTCCCCATATTCCCCGCTCAAATCCACGGCAAGGAACCCCCCCCGCTCGCCCCATGCTGAGGTGACCCCAAAAAAAGTTGTGTTCACCCCATGAGGGGTTTGGTGCCCCCAGGACGGGGTGGGGTGTTTGAATTTCCTGGCTGATGAAGTTTGGCCTGAGCACGCGTCACCCTGCGTGTCACCAACTGCTCTGAACGTAATTGAATGGAAGATTAAGGCCCTCCCAGGCTTTCCGAAATTAAAGGGATAATAATGAGGAGGTTAAACCCCATATTTGGGATTTGGAGAGTAATGCCTCGCAAAGCCCATTATTCACAGTGTCATTTGTGTAATTGAAAATCCCCTTTTCAGTTAGATTTTAACATTCCCCTCTCAGGTTTGGAGCTGGGAGCTGAGGCAGGGGAGTCACACCAAGTCCCTCTCCCTGGGACACGAGTGGGTGAATCCAAAAATCCCAGTCTGAACCGGGATGGAGCCACTGGTCTGTCCCCACTTAGTGCCTGGTTTGAATCTGAGTGCGTGAGGGTGAGCTGGGGACGTGGCCAGCACTTGAAAGGAGAAACTTCCCGGAGCTCAGAGCACACAAACACCAAAAATCCCAAAAAGTCGCTGTGTCAGGAAGGGATTTAAGCACTTCCACAGCTCGTGCTCTGTGCAAAACCCTCTGTGAGCATCTCTGCTTATGGGAAGCTCCCGCTCAGACCTGGAAGCTGCGGGGGTTTAAGCCGAGCTCAGATGTTTCTGTAAATCGCGGATGAGCTCAGCGCTCGCTGCACTGGGGGGGTTCCTGCTTCCAGTACCTGGAAAGTCCAGCCAGAGGCCTTGGCCATTGATTATTCCTGCTGCCACCGTCCTCTCCTGCCCCCGACCGACCTCTGCGGCTCCTTTTTGGGGTGTCCCCCTGTTCCCCGGGGGTTTTATTGCAGAGGCTGAGCCCCGGGGCACTGCTGCCTCATCCAGAGGAGTTTTCCCACTGAATCCATCCAGGGCCTCAGACGTGGCTCCCTGGAAGTCACCACTGGGGTTTAAAATGTCCTTGTTTTGGGAAAAAAACCTACGAAGGCAGCCCGAAATCGCTGCTCCACCCGTTCCCCTGGGTGGGATTCCAGGCTTCCCTCCAGGAGGAGAAACCCGGGGACAGGCAGGTCCTGAGGACCAGGGAAGCAGAGTCAGATGTATTTGGTTTTATTTCACGGAGTCCTGAGCCTGCAGAGCAGCGGTTTTTGGGGAAACCTCCTGGCTCCCTGTCCCTGGGTGGGCAGCACGTGGCTGCCCCTCTGCCCCCGTCCCTGTCCCGTTCATTGTCCCCTCTCTCCGCACGGACTCTCCTCCCAAGGCGATTTCCAGCTCTGCAGCGTCACCAAAACGCAGCAATCTGCGGCTCCAGGCGTGCAGCAGCTCCTCTCCCCCGCCCCTCACCTCCAGCATCCCCCCTTTTCTCCAGGAAACACAAAGAAATCCCGGCCGGTTCCTCCCCACCGCGCCGTTCGCATCTACGATGAAACAAATGCAGCTTTTCAGGGAAACTTCTGCATTTCGGGGAAACTTCTGCAATTTCTTGTGCCGCTGGTGCATTTTCCCAGCTGATGGGGGCTGTCCCTGATTTATTTTCGAGCAATCTTTCCAACGAACTTGCGGCCCTGGCTCCGAGGCCGGCGGCAGCGGGGCGGCTGCTCGTTTGCTGCCTGCTTTAATTACCGCGGTCAGCGAAGCCGGGACACCCCCACTCCCCAGGCTCTGCCCTCTCCTCGTGTTCACAGCAAAGTGCATTTATGGCAGATCAGCACCTCTGGGGGTGCTTAAAAGGTGATCCCTAAGGGAAATCTGAGCTCCGTCCACTGCCTCAAACCCAGCCATGGTTCTGTCCTAATAAATCGGCTGAGAGGGCCCTGTCTGATTCCTGGGAGATAAAAACACCAATCGCTGACATTTCCCACCGTTTTCCCTTCCTCTGACATTTCATTAAGGAGGAAACAACGCCAGCAACTCCAAATGTGCTCTCATTGACATTTGCTGGCCCTGATTAAGCGAGAGCCTCACGAGGGGCACGTCCCTGTCCCCAGGATCCCAAAATTCCCCCGGCTCCTCCCAGGACTCTGCAATGTCCCAGGAGAGGCTGAGCTGCTCCCCAGCTCCGGAATCACCTCAGCTCACCCCACCCAGCCTGAGCGAAACCAACCCGGCCCCTCACTGTCAGGAAATCTAATTTATAGGCGTGCTTAGGACTCCAATTACCACAGTCATTAACGATTTGTTAACGAGTCAATTAACATGCTTTGGGATCTATGGAGAAAGGGCATTATAAATATGACGGCATCAAATACTGCACAAATAAGGATCTGAGCGTGCCGGGGGCTGCTGTTGGGTGCAGGTGGGACCAGCTCCAGCATCGCGGAGCCCCTTCCCTGCCCTCGGGTTCCCCTCCCATCCCCAGCACAGCCAGGCTGTGCTGAGCTGCCCCTGCTGATGGAAAACAGGCCCGGGGCAAGGAGCAGCAGCAGCTTCATTACAGTCAAAGCCTGTCAGCCTGGTCAGAGAGGGGCCGGGGCTGAGCTGAGCAGGGAATCGGGAGCAGTCTGGGGAAGCTGCAGGGGTGGGATGGCCGGGGCTGCTCCCCCACGGCCCCACCTGCACAGGACCCTCCTGCCAGGGCTGCTCAGACCCTGCAGAGGTGGCTCAGATCACCTCCGAATCCCCAGCAATTAGAGCCTGGCTTAAACCTGACAGCGGAAGATTTAATGTCTCTTACCAAATTCCATCTATTAATTAGCCCATCCCTGCAGACTTTGGGGTACCAGGAGTAAATCTAGTTCCTTTTTTTTGAGACCCACACAGGAGATCCGCTCTGAGCCCGTCCCGCAGAGGAAACCCCCCAGCCCGGCTGCTCCCCGCGGCCAGCGCCGGTCTCCGAAACCCGGCACTCGAGGGTTTCGCCCTGACAGCGAATCGTGAACGGGAAAAACACCCTCGCTGCCAGCCGTGCCGCCGCTGGAGGCAGGAGGTGCCTTGCACACCCTGGCACGGAGCCGCAGCCCCTTCCCCGCACTGAAAAACGCCCTTGTGGCCGGAGGGGGCCGGGCTGAGCTTGGGCCGAGGGGTGGGAAATCCACGCCAGCACCGCTGGAATGCTGAGCCACGGGAGCTGAGGGTGCCCTGGGTGCTGGGCAGGGATCCAAAATTACAAGCATTTCTCAGTTTTCCCCTCCAGAAAACCCTCGGGGTTGCCTTGTGTCCCGGCAGTGCTGCTCTGCCCCTGCCCTGTTACAGCCCTGCATTTATGATGCCATTTCTCTCTCTCCAAGCTGATTTTTTGTCCTGCAGGGCCCTTTCCCCCCAGCTGTTTCCTCGCAGCCCCGCATCCCCAGGGGCAATTTTGCTGCTGCTGGTGTCGCTTCACATCCAGGCTGTGCCAGAATATCAAATTTAAGGTGCAGACAGGAACAAAAGCAGCGAGGCTGGTGTAAAACAACAGATGGGCAGTGCCTGCGCTGCTCTGGTTGGGCAGATTTTGGAGCTAATAATAATTGTAAACATCTCTGTGCACCGTGTTTAATCCTGATAATCTCCTTAGCCCGCAGCCCAGATCGGTGTTTTCTGAGCGTGCCAAGGTTGTTCTGCTGCCTGGGACATCCCTGCACCTCGGTGAGGTGCAACCAGCACCCACGTGGGGATTCCGGCAGGGAATTCTCTCCCTGCACACCCTTCCCACGGAGCAGGGGCAGGGCTGGGGCAGTGTGAGAGGTGCCAGCGAGTTAAAATAGAAAATAAACGTTTCATGCTGAGCCCGTGCAGGCGGAGGTCACAGTTCAGTCCTGGATGTGCTTTCAGCTCTCGCAGCGTCCTGTTCCCACAAGCCCTGGTGTTTTTTACGCAGCCCCCGGGGTGATGCTATCAGGTTACAAGTCTCCCTTTTCCATTAAAACACGAGGTTTCGGGATTTTTGTGGCTGGAAATATGAAGAACACGAGTTCAAAAATCCACACAGCAAGCAGAGAAATATGACCTTT